>CAUYUJ010017336.1:122500-135000 GCA_963575745.1 Prorocentrum cordatum
GAATCGCACGGACGCCCTTGCGCGTGCGTTTTGTCGCACGAAACCTTTGCGAACAATTTGACGAAATGCACACGCGCGCGCGTCGTCGCGCGCGCATGCCAAAATCCTTCAAGCACCTTAGGTTCCGTGAGGATTTCAAAATCGAGAGTTCCGAAACACACACACAAAACATATACATATATCTGTGTATATATCTATATATGAATGTATACACAAAACGCATGCTTCTGCAACTTCAACTTCCGGGGAAAAAACACTTGTGCTCGCTGTCGTGCGAATTCTTAATGTTACCTTAAGTGTTTCAACATGCTCATGAGATTATACCAAACGGGCCCCTTGCGCCGCAAGTCGAAACCATTCGAACGTCCATGCGCGCGTGCTGGGGGGGGACGATCCGCGTAAAATAATACCATGCGGGCCACTCTAGCGAGTCGTCCGCGCGACCAGGCCGAATTCCTTCCAAAAACTTCATCACCGACGCGAAGGCGCCGTAATCGTTGTCGGCGTGATCAGCATCGGCGCCGTCACTGGCGACACTTGCGCACTTCGCAGCCCCCGAAGGTCCCGCGGGGTCTCGGCTGGGTCTGTTTACACCTCCATCCTGGTGGACCTCTCAGGAGCCCACGAAATCAGCGACAAATGCGCACTTCGTAGCCCCCCTCAGGGAGTGCGAGCAGGAGGAAGGAGAGAAGGGAGGAGGAAGAGAAGGAACAGGAGACAGGAGGCAGGAAGTGGAGAGCAGGAGGAAGGAGGGGGGGGGAGGAGTCTTGGACAGCACGGTGCTCTGTCCAAAACGAGAACCCAACACAGGCAGGTTGGGGATAACGAGGGGGAGGGGGGAGGAAGAGGAGGAGGAGGAGGAAAGCGGAGGACGAGGAGGGGGGAGGAAACAGGGAGGATCGGAGCAGACGGTGCTCTATTAAAGAAGCGAGAAACCATCACAGAAGGATTGGGATAAACGCAGGGGGGCGATTCGACTCCTGAACGTCATCACCCCTCCACTCTCGTCGCTGCGCTGTGCCTTCTCACTCCTTCGCTTGCTCGATCCCTCGATCCTCAACCATCGGACCTCGCGTGCCGCTATAATCCTAGATCTCCGACGTTGGAACTTCTTTAGGGACAAAGGAAGGCGACACCAACACCAACGGGGCGAGGAGATGCGAGGAGGCAAGGGGGAACTCCCTGGTGGTGTGGCCCCCCCCTCTCGCTCGAGACATCCCCGGCCTCCAGCTCGGGGAGGCATCGTGGACCTCCTCGCTGGCGGTGGGCCCCCTCGTGGTGTTGGTATCGCTTCTCCTCCCTCTCCGATTCTTCGGCCCGCCCCAGACCTCTCGACCCCTTCCCTGGGGGGCCAGTCGCCGACCCCCGGACCCGCTCCCTCGTGGCCTCCGGAGGCCGCCCGGGGGGGGGGGGGGCAGAGCACCACCGTGGCAAGCCGCCGCACCTGTGGTGCGTGATCGGCCACGCGCAGGGGTGGCCTTTGGGCACACGTCGGTCGGAAGGCGTAAGGAAAAACGTGAAGTAGGAAGGCGGATATAGCAGATTGGGCCCATGCCCCCCCAGATAATAACAAAACGCAGCAAAAGCGTGTCGATTCTTGAAGTAGGAAGGCGCTTGAAGTAGATTGGGATCTGGGAATCCAGAAATACCTACTTTCAACGACCCGCGTGTAAGAGTGACCTTCGGTGCGCGGCCTTCTGGGGGCCGCGGGTGGGCCAAACACAGGCGCGCAAGGCGCTGCCATCGCATCGCGTTCGGCGATCGGGGGGCCCCACTGGGCCCGCACCAAAGGTCACTCCGGCGAAAGGTCACTCTTTACGTCTAGTCGACTTGAGCAGGGACCGACCGTCCCGGCATTCCAGTAGGCCTACCACGAAACGTTCCTAGAACCCAACAATTTTCGGAGAACAAAAACAGTGCTCTCAGAGCATACACCCGAGGTGTTAAACAGGACAGTCCCAGCCAAACATGTTCTGAGAACAATTCGTGGAAGCCACAGACGGTTCTTAGAGCATTGTTTGGTGGGCCTATGGGCACGCCGGGACGCTTCGCCACTGCTTGACCGATGGCGGCGGCGGCCGCGGCGGGCGGCCGCGGCCAGCGGCACTCGCGCGCCCTCCGCGCGGCGGCCGAGGCGCGCGCGAGTCGACGCCGGAGGGGTCGGCGCCGCTGGCCGGGGCTGCTCGAAGCCCGGCGGCGGCCTGCGGGGTGGGAGCACGGGCCCTGGCATGCTCGCGACGTGAATTCATGCTGCAAGGCTACACGTCGTTCATTTCGAATCGTGCTCGTTTCTAGTCGTGCTCGTTTCTGATTGTTCTTGGCCCCTAGTGGCCAGGAGCCAAGGATATAACAATGAGAAATGAAAGGATCCTGGCCCCCAGCAAGAATCAAAGAACTTTCGAAACATAAGGCATGAACAGTGTGTGGCCCAGGGCGTCTCACGGGTCTCTAACATGTGAGTCGCATGCGCGCGAAGCCTATACACTTTCCTGCGTATGCGATTGCTGAGCCCTCTGCAAGGAGGGTGGGTGTGGCCAAGGCGCTTCGCCTCACTGCGAGCGGCACGATCTGCTCGATCCAGCTCCTCAACCAGCTCGCATGGTGAAAACACACAAGTCCGTCGACCCCCGCTCGCCGGTGGTGCAAAGGCGCGTGAGATGATCGGCTGCTGTGCCCCTCCCCCCTGTGCCCCTCCCCTAGGACTTGACGAATAGACTCAGGTCGGGCATGTCCTCCTACAGGGGGATGTTAGACGAAAAATGGCATTACGATACTGAGAAAACCCACATACTGATTTCATGTTCTGCGTGAACCGCACTACCACTACCACCGGCACCATGCTCTCTGATGCCCCCTGCGGCCGCGCTGAGGGGCCACCCTCTTCGCACACCCTATGGTGTCGTGAAACTGCTACGCCTGCAATGCTTTGCGACAGTGTCGTGGCTAGCGGCCGCGCTCAGAGACTACCGCCTGCGCACCCCCTATGGTATCGAGAAAATGCCACGCCTGCTATGCCCTGGACGACCAGCGCGGATAGGGACACCACCCCCTGAGCACCCCGTATGGTGTCGATAAAGTGCCACGCTTGCTATGCCCTGGACGACCGGCGCGGATAGGGAAACCACCCCCTGCGCACCCCCTATGGTATCGAGGAAGTGCCACCCCCAGTGCAGCCCCTGTGGTGTCGAGGAAATGCCGCGCTTGCCACTCTTTGCGAGCCCGGAACGGATAGCGCTCCCACCCACAGCGCATCTCCTGTGGTGTCGAGGATGTGCCACACCTGCCGCGCCTTGCGGGCCCGAAACGGATAGCGCTCCCACCCCCAGCGCATCTCCTGTGGTGTCGAGGAAGTGCCACGCCTGCCACGCTGTGCGAGCCCGAAACGGATAGCGCTCCCATCCCCACTGAGCCCCCTATAGTGTCAAGGAAGTGCCACGCCTGCCACGCTTTGCGAGCCCGAAACGGATAGCGCTCCCACCCCCAGCTCACCGCCTGTGGTGTCGAGCAAGTGCCACGCCTGCCGCGCTTTGCGAGACCGAAACGGATAGCGCTCCCACCCACAGCTCACCCCCTATTGTGTCGAGGAAATGCCACGCCTGCCACGTTTTGCGCACTGCCTGTGGTGTCGAGGGTGTGCCACACCTGCCACGCTTTGCGGGCCCGAAACGGATAGCATTCCCACTCCCAACGCATCTCCTGTGGTGTCGAGCAAGTGCCACGGCTGCCACGCGTTGCGAGCCCGAAACGGATAGCGCTCCCACCCCCAGCTTACCCCCTGTGGTGTCGAGGAAGTGCCACGCCTGCCACGCTGTGCGAGCCCGAAACGGATAGCGCTCCCAACCCCAGCTCAACCCCTGTGGTGTCGAGGAAGTGCCACGCCTGCCACGGTTTGCGAGCCCGAAACGGATAGCGCTCCCACCCCCAGCGCATCTCCTGTGGTGTCGAGGATGTGCCACACCTGCCACGCTTTGCGAGCAAGAAGCGGATAGCGCTCCCACCCCCAGCGCATTTTCTGTGGTGTCGAGGAAGTGCCACGCCTGCCACGCTTTGCGAGCCCGAAACGGATAGCGCTCCCACTCCCAGCTCACCCCCTGTGATGACGAGCAAGTGCCACGCCTGCCGCGCTTTGCGAGACCGGAACGGATAGCGCTCCCACGCCCAGCTCACCCCCTGTGGTCTGCTGTGCTGTGCTGTGCTGTGCTGTGCTCGGCTGAGCTGTGCTGTGCTGTGTTTTCCTGTGCTATGCTGCGGTGTGCTGTGCTGTGCTGTGCTGTGCTGCACAGGTGATGTCTGTGCGTGTGTCTGTGTGAAGAGAGGGAAAAGGAGAGGGAGGCGTTGGGAGACGCGGGTGCGACGCGACAGGGAAGAAATCCAGAACCCCACGAAACACGTGGGGAAAAATAGCCAAACATAATGCAACAACATATGTTATTAATAAAACAGCGTGTTTCAACAAAAACGTCCGGACACTATCATGTATATGATTCTTGAATATTCCTCCTGTGGAAGGACGTGCCCGACTTCGGAGTAGACGGGGGGGGGCAGCGAGGGAGGGGGTCTCCCAGGGCCTCTGGAGCACCCATTTCTACCCCCCGTGGCCTCCAAGCTGCCTAAGCATCGGCCGAAGCGCTTGCTCAAGCAGGTTTCCACTGTGCCCAGGAGTCCCCGGACACGAGCCGAAGCTGTTTGGCATGGCCCCAGAGAGGGTTAGGAGTGCGCTTTCCGTCCCCGAGATCCTCCGAACCCCATCTCGGGAGCGGCCAAGAGGGGGGTGTCCAAGAGGGGGGGGTGCAAATCATGGCGGGCGGCATGTGCGCGGCCCAGCGGGGGGGCCAGGGACGTAATGAAATGAGAAGAGGCGCCATGAAATCAGGGGAAATATCATGGCCCACGCCATGATATCCCCCCCCCCTAGTCATCACCCCACTCGTTGACGCCTCCGACCATCACGTCGGGCCCCACTTCCCAGGCCCCGGACGTCGCGCTTCTCTTCACGACGTAGGCCCTTCCTCGGGACCAGTCTTGCATCCAGCGTTCTTTTTTGACGGCCCTATGGCCGGGCAAGGGTTCCCGGAACCCGAAAACGACCCCAGACCTCCCGTCGTGCCATTTGTTTTGTTCTCAGCGCGAGCACGTGTGGCTCAGGAAGCCTGGAACAGGGCTCGAGATAAAGCAGTGCTTGGGCGATTTCGTGGACCGTCTTCGTTTTGATGCCGACTTGCAGCAAAGACGGAACGAAGACAAAACAAGTCGGGGGCGCGCCAACATGGATTAGCGATCCATGGGTTTGGCGCGCGGTCGCCAACTCCATGCATCGGGGGAGGTGCTCTCCCCAGAATGCAGCCGGTGCCGCCTCGCTCGGCGGCGGAAATCCGCGATTCCCCGAATGGAAGCGGGACCCGTCGCTATAACCCACGCCCCCTGAATGTATGCTGGCGATCGCCTGACCGAGGGAGAGCGAGAGCAGCACGAGAACGGAAGGGGTTGCTTCACTCCAGCCCTGGCCTGGAGTCCCCCCCCCCCTGAGGGGCAACGTCGGGGGGGGGGGACCGGCTCATTGGGGGAGGCACCGAGCTGGAATCGGCGATGCATCGTCGATCGACTGGCGACACGCTTGAGTCGGGCATGTCCCTCCCCTCTGCTCCAAATCCCTTGTTCATCGACCTCCCCCCCTGAACAATCGGACTCCCCCTCCAACTGCGACCTGATATTCTGCATCCCCCTCTTCGACGGGGCGCCTTCGTAAACCGGACCCCCTAAGCTCCAATCCAGAGAAAGCGCCCTAATAAACTGGACCACCCCAGTTACAAAAAAGGCGCCTTAAAAAACCAGACCTGGGGGACGATTAGCAAGGGATTTGTAACAAATTTTCAAAACAAAATAATCCAAAAAGAATCCGGGGACGATGTTTTGACTATTTTGGGGCGTTTTTGGATATATTGTTTGAATATTTTTCACGTTTCGTCCAAAACCCCCCTACAGGGGGACAGGCCCGACCTAACGATAGGCCCCCGGTGGCACATCTACGCACTCCCCAGGGCGGGGTGGGCTCTCTCGGGCCCCTCTCGGCCCTGTCGGCGGTGGGGTTCGCTGCATCCCCCGCCTGAAGCTACCCTTAGGTCGGGCATGTCCTCCTACAGGCGGACTTGGGACGAGCAATACAACAATACTCCCCCAAAAAAATCAAAAACAGCCAAACATCGTCAGCAAATCTTTCCTAGGCTTTTCTCTTACCATGTTGGAGAATTCCTCCTGTAGAGGGACAGGCCCGACTTGAGCCTACCCTCGGGGGGGCGGCCACAAGGGGGGCGCCCACGAAGGGGGGGGCGCGATTCATGGCCCACGGCACGTGCGCGGCCCAGGGGTGGGGGGGGGCGGGGACGTCGTGAGCGACACAGGAAGGGGCGCCGCGAAACCTGGGGAGAGCTCCTGGCCCCCGCCATGGTGTCCCCCCCCTCCAGTCTGAAGGGGCCCTGGGACATACAAATGAATCCGCACAAACAACAGACTTCCCCATGTTTTCCTATATTTTCTGTGTTTTTGTCTTCCCCCCCACTTGTCTTCCCCCCCACTTCCCATATTTTCCCATATTTTCCGGGGGATCGACGATGATTTGTGTCTGTATTCTGTATGTCTTTCGCCTCCTGATAGCCATCACCCCGCTCTTGACCGCCCTGCCATCGCCCCTGACCTCCCGCTCCCTGGCTCATCCGGGCCATGCCCTGGGGGCCTTCGGCGGCCGCCCGGGGCTTGCCCGGGCCCCCCCCCGGCCCTGGAGGCCTCCCTGCTTGCTGGGGTCGGAGCAGGCGGGGTCGGAGGACCGCGCCGCGCCGCACCGCCGACACCTCGGCGATGCCTCGGCGACGCCTCGGCGATGCCTCGGCGACGCATCCGCGCCGTCGGCGTGGGGGGACGTCGGGCCCCGCACCGAGCCGCCTCGGCGCTGCACCGGCGATGCGGCGCGACCGCCTCCGACCCCCATGCGCTCCGGCCCCACCCATGAGGCCTACAGAGGAACGCCCTGGGCGAGGCGCCATCGTGCTGGACAGCATCCCGAGGCTCGAAAACCGCCGAGGGCCGACGAAAGCGTTGCCCCTGATCCCCTGGCCTGGCCGTGGCCTCCGGCCTGGCGGCGCCCGGCGAACCGCCGGGCCACCTGGTTGCCGCCGCCGCCAGCTGTGCGATGCGGGCCTGCAGCGCCTTGCGCGCACCGCCGGGGGGGGGGGGGACACGATGCGCATGGGTTTGTTTCGCCTCACGCTCTGCCTCTGGGCCCTCGAGTGAGGGATCAGGGGAGGGAGAGGGGCAGGGAGGGAGACAGAGGGAGAGAGAGTGAGAGAGAGGGAGGGAGAGGCAGAGAGGGAGGAGAAGGAAGAGAGAGGACCCCGAGGAGAAGCAGGAGGCCCCGATGATCCACAAGGCGATCGCGTCCTTCTTGCTCGTCTCCTCGGAGGAAGCTGCCTCCGGCGACTTCGAAGACTTGGCGCCCGCCGCATCCTAGAATTTCCTCACGGCCCGCCCGAACCTCCCAAAGATTTGTTCCTCGGGCCCTAGTATCACGTGGCAGACTGTTGCAAGATATTGCTAGGCATATGACCACAGCAATCTAGGATGGAGAATCCTGGAAGTTTCATTTCGATTTCGGTCAGCACGGGCCATTTCGGAGACTCGGGGCCATCAAACGTTGACATGGGCTGTCGGGTGATGCCGTGGAGTGCCCGCCGGAGCTGTGCCCACTTTTTCCGACCCTGGCGATGCACAACACAACCGCGACAGCAGCCAAGGGCCCACGCAAGCGAATTTGAATCTGAACGTGTGTCGAACGCGCTCGAAGCTCGAATCGGAATCGTGGCGTCCTGGGTAAATGGGGCAGGCAAGAGCGACCGGCGCGAAAAGACGCGCAACGACAAGCACGATCTGGAACACACGCACGAACACACACGGACACACACACACACATGTGGTATGCGACGGCGCGCACGACCCAGCGCGATGTACACAAAGACACAAACACCATGAGTAAGTAATTCTATAGATTGCCCCTTCCGCTGGCGATGCGGCACCACAAGGGCGGGTCAATGTACACTGGGCGCGGCCACGTGACTTGCGCCCAATGTGGTGGTTGGCGCGTCCAGGGGGAAGCAGCGAAAGGAGGCCAGCTCGCGGGCAAGCGCAACACACACACAACAAACAAAACGAATATTGATCTGGCGTAGGATGCAATCGACGGCTCACGTAATACGGATGTGAGGGTAAGTTAACTGCCGTGCATGGGGACGAAACCGAAACTGAAACATCAACGGGATCGGGCTTAATCGACAACGCTCGACCCAACACGCGCACACGCGCGCACACACACACGCACACACACACAAACAAACTGTTGTTTTTCCGTTTTCGGCGTGTCCGAAACACTCCGACACAGCGCTTGGCGATCCGGGGCCACCGAATAGCGAAATGACAAGCGTGCAAAGAGTGAAAACGAGACAAACAAGGCGGCTGCAGAGGAAGGGATGACGCGGGGGGCACCAAGATGTCGAACAATTCCACCCCGAGCGCGCTGGCGCGGCCAGCAGCGACAGCGGGGACCGTGGCAGCAGCCAGGCCGCGGTGTCGGTGCATCCACGGGCGCTGCCGGTGCCCAGTATGCGGTAGAGCCAAGTCGTAGGCAGTCTAGACGTCCAGGTGGGGGACGACGAGGTAGCGCAAGTGACGCGAAAGAGGAATCCAGGCTTCAGACTCCCAACAGCAAAATGCTGTACCCGCTGGGTGTTGGGCCGGGGTGTTGCGTCGTAGCGTAGGGTCCACGAGCTCAGTCGCGCGGGGGAGCTGCACGCCGAGAACGGCAGCGAGCGGCGCCATGGCGGCGCGCGAGGGGAGCGAGGGAAACGGCGCGGGGGGGAGAGACGGGAGGCGAGGGGGAGGAGCGCCCCGCCTACAAGGATCCCGCAACAGGCGGGGCGGCGGCGCCCCTCAGCCCAGCACCGGCCACGCCAGTGCCAGGCGCGGGGGGCCCCGCCGCCGCGTAGCGCCAGCGTGCGGGTCCGCGCTGCGGGAAAAAACTGAAGCCGAGCGGCCGGTAGAGGCCGTGCACTGTCCGGGGAGAGCAGTGCGCGGTAGGTCTGGGGGCACCTCTTCGGCGCAGCTTCATGCGGAAATCAAGCCACGCGCCGTCTGGGGAGGGCAGCGCATGGCAGTGCAGGGAAAGGGGGGCCATCATTCGCCGCCCAGGGAGGCCGGCGCGCGACAGCACTGAGAGCACCTAGTCACTGCAACATCACGTGGAGACCAGCCGCACACCGTCCGGGGAGGACACCGCGCGGCAGCATGGGTCGGAGGAGGCCACGCACCGCCCGGGGAGGACAGCGCGCGGCAGAACTGCGGGCACCTACTCAGTGCAGCTTTTGGACACGGGCCACGCACCGCCCGGGGAGGACAACACGTGGCGACACTGGGCTCGCCTTCTCCCGGCCATCCGCTGCCTTTCCCCTTGCCGCGCCCCTTGGTCATGGGGCCCCTATGGCGCTGGCGCTGCTGGTCCCAATCCCAGTCCACGCGAATGTCGCGGCACTGCTTGTGGAACGACGCCAGGCGGGCCGCGGGCCGCGAGAACCAAGTGCGCTGCTGATGTCCGCTGGCCCACGCGAATGGGCCCCCCTGGAGCGGCGGCGCAGGGCGGCTCACGACAGCTCATGCTGGCGAAGGAAACAGCGAAGGAAGGTGGCTCCTTGCCGGCTGGGGTCGCGGGCGCCACCGCCACGCCGAGCGCAGAACCCATGCCGCGCCGCCCCAGGTTCATTCACCACCTTTCTGCTGCATCCTCCTGACGCGGGCCACCAGGGCCCCCTTCGAACCGAGAAAGTCGAGCAGGACGCGCGTTGGGACATCCGCAGCACGCGCCTGCCCTTTTCCCTGTCTCACGAGTCCCATTGGGCGCGGGTTTCAGGCAACGCGGCCCAGGTGTTCTTGACGAGGAACAGGGGCTCGCGCCGTGCAGGCGGAGGCGTTCCCCTCGCGAGTTGGCGCTGGCGCCGCCCGCGGCGCCGGGGCCGCCCACGGCCGCGGGGGGGGGGCGAGGAGCCTCGGGGGCGGGCGGCGGGTTCACACGCCGATGCGGCTTGTCGGCTATGACCCAGTCGCCGGCTTGAGCCACTGACCTGGCGGGCCGCAAGGGCGGACGCCACGCGCCGCCCCGACTGGTGGGCAGGGGGCGGGCAAGGGCGCCAGAGGCGGCGGCGGGCCGGGCGCGGGGGGGGCGCCGGGGAAAGCGCCGGGGAGGGGGCCGCGGGAGACGTCATCGCGAGGGGCGCCGGTCGGGGCCTCGTCGGGAGGGGGGTCGGGGAGTGCAGGGCTGGGCGCCGGCAGCGGCGTCGGACGGGGCAGTGGGTCTAAGCGCGTCGGGCTCGGCGCCGCCGTCGTCAGCGTGATCCGTCCGGCAGGGTCCGTCTGGCCGCTCGCGGTTGCAATGATGGCGTTCGTCTGGCTGCTCACGGTCGTGCTGCCGGAGTCCGGCGCGTTGCGCATGGTCGAGCTGCTGCGGTCCGTCGCGTCGTTCGCGATGTTGCTGCTGGAGTGCGTCCTGCGCAGCTCGTGGTCGCGCAGCAGGAGCCAGTCGCGATGCCCCCGACGGCGCTGCTGGCGTCCGCCCGGCTGCTCGCGACCCCGCAGCTAGGCCCAGCCATCTGTAGCCGCGGTGACGAAGGCTCTTCCTGGCGAGCAGCGGTCGAAATATCCACACCTCCGCGGGCGCCCCGGAAACCGGCCGCGACGACGAGGGCTCTGCAGGACGCGCAGCGGCGCCATGACCCCCCCTCCACCGCCCCCCCCGATATCCTCCACCTCCCTTGGCATTCTCGCCGCCCCCAAACCCGCCAAGGCGCCGCCCGCCGCCCCCCCCGGGCTGACAATGGGCGCGCCGCTGGGCGTGGCAACGTCTTACGCGAGAGCTCCGCCGGTTCCTTGGGGGCCCGCCGGCCCCCGGACAGGCCCTGATGGTCCGCTACCGAAAATTTCCGGTAGCGCTCCGCAGAGATCGGTCGCTACCGAAATACCGAAATGTAGCGCCCAATACCGGTATCAGAGCGTTCTGAAATCCGCTATTTCAACGCCCTCAAACGAAGATCCGGTCGCTACCGAAATTCGGGGTGCGTCGAAATCGCTACCGAAAATTTCCGGTACCAGACCATCGACCATCTGGGGGGGCCGCTGCGTTTCGGGGGGGGCTTGCGGACCAAATGGAGGAGGGCCGTCGCCGTCGCCGTCGCAGTCGCCTCGGTGCAGGACCGTCGCGAGGCCGCCTCCGCCAGGGGCGCGGTCGCCGCCCCTTCAGCGGACGGGGGCCGTCCGAACCGCTGGCGGGGGAGGGCGGGCGCGCGGGGGCGAAGGGGCCTTGGCTGACTGGGCGACGGAGCGCCGCTCTGTCCGCCGTTCTGCCCGCCTCCCCCCAGGAGGGCGGCGCTGCGCCGACCGGCGGGCCCAGCGCTCTGGCCGCCGGGCGCAGCGACGCGAGGCTCGCCGGGCAGCGGCGGCCGCGCGAGCCATCGAGGTGCTCTGCTGGGGCGGCCTCTGGGCAGGCGGCCTCGTCAGGAAGGGTCGCGTAGACCTGGCCGGCCGCGGCCCTCGCTCGATCCCGGGGGCCATGGGGGCGCGCCGTTGGCGACGTCTGCGGTCAAGCCGGGGGGGGCCGCTGCCTGCTCCCGCGCGCCGTTCGGGCATCGAGTTGCTGCTGCGCGCGACCTTCGCGCGCGCGACTGGGGGCGCCAGAGGCTGCATGCGGGGCTGGAGGGCGGGGGGCGGGGTAGCCTTCAGACCAGGGGCGGCTGGGTCTCGTCGGGGCCTGCACTCCGCATCCAAGGGGGGCAGTTCTGGGGCCACTAGGGTCGCCGTTCGTCAGGCCAACTCCTGGGGAGGGCACATCGGCGTCGCCCCTGGCCGAGGATAGCGCGGAACGAGGTGGGCCCAGCCCCGCGGGCGCCTCGCGCGCTGGCTGCGCCGCATGGCTCGCGCGACATCCGGCGCCGGGGGCGCAGCCAATCGCGGCGACTTCTCGAGGGGGGGCGCCCGCGCCGCCCCTGGGCGGGGATGGCGCGGAGCGAAGCAGACCCATCGCAAGGGACGCCACTAATTGCGGCAACTCCATGCGAGATGGCGTCTGCGTCGCCCCCGGGCGGCGATGGCGCAGAGCGAGGCAGGCCCGCCCCTCCATCGGCGCAGCAGACCCCGGGCAGAGACCGCCGCGCGTCGGGGGCATGGGGCGCGCACGTCACGGGGATGGGACAGGAGCGAAAGGGGGGGGGGGTCGCGGCGACCGGGCGCCGGGAGCCCGTCACTAACCAGCAGGCTCGTCTTGAGCGGGGGGTCTGCCCGCAATGGCGGGCGAGTCCTCCCTGAGCATGCCGCAGCGGGGGCCCCGCGGGCCTCGCTTCGGGGCGGCCCCAAGCTCGGAGCTCCTTTGCGCTCTTGACCTGACAGTGGCGACGCGGGCAGTAAATGGCCGAGGT
>CAUYUJ010017336.1:140000-150094 GCA_963575745.1 Prorocentrum cordatum
AAGAGTCCGAGCAACGTCAAAAGGAGGAAGAGAGGAGGAGGAGGGGACTACAGCCAACATAAAATATAAACAAAAACAACCAAAAAAAAAGCACCAACTAATCCGAGGCGGCTGCTACCATAAGAACGCCAGATAAGGACGAAGGGGCGTACCCCTAGCACACCGCGAGCTCGCGGCCACGAGGCGGGGCCCCCAGACCTACAGCAGAGAGTCACCCATCACCACCTCACTCCTACCTTCCTCCTCCTCCTCCTCCCACTACTCCTCCGCCTCCCTCTCCTTCTCCTCCATCTTCACCTCCTCCCTCACCTCCACCTCCTCCTCCTCCTCCTCCTGCCACCTCCTCCCTCCTCCTACCACCTCCTCCTCCTCCCCTCTCACTCCTCCTCCTCCTCTCTCCTCCCTCCACCTCCTCCTCCTGCCTCCTCCTCCCCTCCACCACCACCTCCACTCCTCCTCCTCCTCTCCTCCTCCTCCTCCTCCCTCCTACCTCCTCCTCCTCCTTCACTCCCCTCCACTCCTCCTCCTCCTCCATCCTCCACCTCCTCTCCTGCCTCCTCCACCTCCCCCTCCTCCTCCTCCTCACTCCTCCTCCTCCTCCGTCCACCTCCCCCTCCTCCTCCTCCTCCTCCTCCTCCTCCTCTCCTCCTCCTCCTCCTCCTCCTCCTCCTCCTCCAACCTCCTCCTCCTCCTCCTACCTCCTCCTCCTCCTCCTCCGCCTCCTCCTCCTCCTCCCCCCTCCCCACTTCCCCACCCCCGTTCCTCCTCCTTCTTCCTTCTCCTCCTTCTCCTCCTCCTCTTCCTCCTCCTCCTCCTCCTCCTCCTCCGCCACAATGACACAATATGAAGTCTGCTCGCCTCTCTTCCCTCATGACGTCCAGAAGATATCCGGCCCCCCCACGCGTATTCGGACGCCCGGAATGGGCACGGAAAGAATGGGTACAATGCCCAACGACAAAAGTTGTCCCAAACCAAGAGCGGCCACTGTTGGGCAGGCGGCCTTCTGTTTCAAATGGACACAGGTCGCGGCGACACCGACAGCGAGACCTGTTCAAGATGAACAGGAACTGCTGTTGGGCATTGTACCCATTATTTCCGTACTCATTTCGTTCGTGCCGAGCGTACGCTTTTTTACACACAGGATTCCCGCCAAGTGGGTTTTCGCTCGGATTTGTTCCAACATGTTACTCCCACTGAAGCACTGGCCTCATTTCCGCGCTTCCGCTCGCTGCGAGTCGTGCTCCCGCTGCAGCGCTGGCCTCATTCCCGCGCTTCCGCTCGTTCCGAATCGTGCTCCCGCTGCGGCGCTGGCGTCATTATTTCCAGTGCCATGCTACGGCATGATCTTCGGTTCTTCCACGTAAGCCCCAAAATCAAAAAATGCTCCCCCCCCCCCCAAAAAAAAAAACACACTTGAAGTGATTCCACATTCGGTGTGGATTCGATGATTTTTTCTGGCCGCAGAAGCCCCTCGCCATTTGGGGGCGTCACCACGCCATGCTCTGTCATGCTACGCGTTGATCTTCAACACCATGCTATGCCATGTGATGCTATGCCATGCTACGACATCCGAGTGCGCGAATCGAGAGGACATCTATGCCATGGTAAGGGATGGGAGGAAGGGGTAGGCCGTCAGATATGACGCGACCGCACCTAGCTCGTCTCCCTCCGCCTCCTCCCTCCTCCTCATCCTCCTCCCCATGATCCTCTCCCGAGGACTCCACCGCCCGTTCCGGGTGAGGAACGGCCCGAAAACGGGAGCTCCTCTCGAGCCCAGTGCCTACCTATTCCAGCGCCTTGGCTGCAGGAGCGAGAAGGCCATGCCAGAGAACGCATGACGATGCCAGAGAGTCCAGGTGCGGCACTTCCTCCAGCCCGGCACTGTCCTCGCAAAGGCCCAGGCCACCGACGATCTGGTTTCTTTCAATCCGGGCGTCCTTCATCGACTGCGTCCTCCGGTCGGGCGCGGCCTCACCGACCCCTCGCAGACCGTACCCTTCCGTGACGTCGCCCTCGCCTTCCAAGCTTCCCTGCGGCCGCATGCACACGTCCTGGGGCGAGGCGAGGGGGACGCCCCGGGAGGGGTGGTTTGCCAGGGGCCGGTCAGGAAGCCCGTGGCCCGGGGGCGCGTGATCGGGCCCCGGGAGATCCGGGGCCGAAGGGGCGACAAAAGCTGGCCCTCCGTGGGGGAGGAGTCGGGACCCTCCTCCTCCTCCTCCTCCTCCTCCTCCTCCTCCTCCTCCTCCTCCTCCTTCTCCTCATAGAGAACAGCTCCCTGTCGCACCGCGAGGCCAGTTTTCAGGGCGGGCCGGGCGTTTCGCTTGAGACTTCCTCACCATTTACGATTCTGAAGCGGGGCCGTTGGCGGAAGCAACCACGCGCCGGCAGATCTGCAAGAGGTCGGGGCGGCGGGAGGAGGGGGGAGGGGGAGGGGAGGGAGGGGAGCCCGAGAGCGCCACGCCCGCACGACAAGGATATGGAAGCTGCTCCCAAGGACGAGCGGTCTTTAGGAGGAGCTGCGGGGTGGGGGTCGCAGCGGCCAGCCGGCGCGCCCCGGGCCCCCTTCAGCCGAACAGGTGCCCACATCCTCCAGCTCCCCGTCCGCATCCAGCTGGCCCGGTCGAGGCATATGGCCACAGGAACGCGTTGCGGGCTTGTCTTCCACCACCACCACCACCACCACCACCACCACAAGCAGGAGGGGGAGGGGGTCCTCCTCCTCCTCCTCCTCCTCCTCCTCCTCCTCCTCCTCCTCCTCCTCCTCCTCCTCCCCCCTCTTCTTCGTCCTCCTCCTACTATCCTCCTCCTCCTCATCTTCTTCTTCGTCCCCTCCCTCCTCCTCCTCCTCTTCGTCCTCCGCCTCCTCCTCCTCCTCCTCCTCCTCCTCCCCCCCCTCCCTCCTCCTCCTCCTCCTCCTCCTCCTCCTCCTCCTCCTCCTCCTCCTCCTCCACCTCCTCCTCCTCCTCCTCCTCCTCCTCCTCCTCTTTCTTCGTCCTCCTTCTTCGTCCTCCTCCTCCTCCTCATCCTCCTTCCCCGCCTCCAGAGCTGGTGGTGGTGGTGGGAGACAGGCCCAGGAGCGCGGGCCAAGAGCACGGGCCCCTCCTCCGAGGGCCCAAGGCCGCACGGAGGTGCCCAGAGAACGCAGAGCGTGCCACGGCGGGGGGCCCAAGCACCAAAACCGGGGGTGTACCCCTCCAGCGCCAGGGCAGCTCATCACCATCGTGCGAGCTGTACTGGCTCTACTGCGGCTCCTCCGTCTTTGTCTCCGTCGCACTGCACATCTCTCTCCTCTCCTCCCCACTCCCCCTCCTCCTCCTCCTCCCCTCCTCCTCCCCCTCCTCCTCCTCCTCCTCCCCCTCCTCCGCCTGCTCCTCCTCCTCCTCCTCCTCCTCCTCCTCCTCCTCCTCCTCGCCTCTTCATCCTCTCCCTCCTCCCGGGGCAACAACTAGCCTATGTCCAAGTGACGCTTCTGGTGTCCCGCTGGGCTTCCTGTGCCCCGATCAGTGGCTTCTATGTTCAGGTGTGCCACTCCTCGCCGCCAGAGGAACAACGAACTGCATACGATTAACCTCTCGGAAATCCGCGCGGATGTCTTCGGCAGCGTGGACCGCCGATCCTGGCGCGCGCTCCGCGCCAGCAGGGGGCCAGGCCTGGAACCGCGAGCGCGGCGGCGGCGTCTCCTGCTGAAAGCCCTCGTTCTGCCACTGGCCCCGCTGCTGCTGGAGCATGCCGCCCATCCAGGCGCCATGGTCTCCTGACCAGGGCAAAGAGATCTATACCCAAATCCATCCACGAGGTAGGACTACCCCCTTCGACTAACAACAGCAACGATATCATCATCAACAACAGCGACAAACATGTTAAGACTGTTCGTGACCAGCGCTCCCGAGACCGCAGTCTATCTGGAACAAAAACAGACTACTTACCAGACCACGCCAAACCCAAGCCGAAGACCCGAATTTCGGGTTTGGGGGGGGGGGGTAAGGGTTCCATCTGTGTTTTTTTTTCAATGTTCCCCGACCACCCCCTCCACTTGAAATGGAGGGCAAATTGAAGCATTCGGGTTGGGTTGGGGTGGTTTGGTGGGTGGTGAAAAACAACTCACCCACGCTTCTGAAGCCGCGAACCTTTGGAAGCGGCAGCAGCAATCAACATCGAAGCAAGAAATCGGACGGGATCGGGGTACGCGTCGAATCGGGACTGCGCAGGGACGGATCCGGTATCGAATCGGATCGGCTGCGAATGACGACGCCATGCGAGCATCGGGCCGCAGCTGATCGGTTTCGAATCACACTCAGCCGGCCAGAGTCGTGTCGAACCGCATCGATCCGATCGAAATGGACCCTGAACAGTGCCCCCACCCTCCCGAGGCCACGGACGCTGCAGCGACAAATACCGAAGAGCACGACGCTCCGCACGAAGACTGCGGGCCTGCGCCCCCGAAGTGCACGACCTCTCGCACGCAGCGGCAGAGGCGTGCTCCCGCAGCCACGGGACCGCACGAGAGGACGTGAGCGCCCCGCGCGACAGAGGCCACACGATCCCTCGCTGAAGAGAAGGGGTCGGCGCCGCCGACGCCACGATCCCCGACGCCGTGCAGCCCAAACTGACAGCACGACTGCGCGACAAGGATGCAGGGGCCTGGCGCGTCCCTGCCGGAGGCTTTCGAGCGGGGCAGGCCACCGAAGGCGGTCGAGGGTGGACCGAAGATGGCCGAGGAGGCAAGAATGCAAGGGAGGAGTAGGAGGAGGAGGAGGAGGAGGAGGAAAGGAGGAAAGGAGGAAAGGAGGAGGGGAGGGGCAAACGGAGTGGGAGGAGGAAGAGGAGGAAGAGGAGGAGGAGGAGGAGGAATCCTCCGTACTATCAGTGTCGACTGTAATTAGGCCATGACTCCTCGTGGGATCAAGCTTCTGGGCCCCGCTCTCCCGAGAGCGCGATCCGTTGCAGGGGCACGAGGGGCCAAGCCTCCCGAGGCCACGGCTACAACAACAAACATGCGGATGCGCTTCTGCATCCGGGCCCTCGGGGCCCCGATGGTGACCTCTCAGCACAAGCTTGTTCAAACTATGGCTTCACACTTTCTGCCATGGCTTTGGGGTGTAGAGACTTGCTTTCTTCACGAGCGATATAGCTCGACCCAAGAATTTGTTGATAGAAAAGCAAATTCTCCTCCAAAGCACCCTCAAACTTACCCTCGTACTAGAAGTGGATCGCCGCTCGAGGCCACAATCCACGTGAGAAACATGGGTCCGTATGCTGTGCCCCGCCATCAAGACAGCAAATCTGCCAGCCAGCCAGCTAGCCAACCGACCAACTGCCTGCCAGCCAGGCAGCCAAACGCCCAGCCAACCAGCTGCGTTGCCACCCTGCCGAGCAGCCAGCCAACCAAGCAACCAACCCAGACAACCCAGGCACGCAGGCAGTCACGAGGGGGCGGCCTGCAGGAAGCGAAGAGTTGCAGATCATGTGCACGACGACTTCACACACACACACACTCACACACACACACACACACACACACACACACACACACACACGCACGCACACACGCACACACACACACACACACACACACACGCGCACACACACACACAACACACGCACGCACGCACGCACGCACACGCACACGCACACGCACACGCACACGCACACGCACACGCACACGCACACGCACACACACACACACACACACACACACACATACACACACACACAGAACGACAGTTCTGCCGAGGGCTGCGCGGAAATGCGCCGCGCGCGCGGCGGCCGCCCCCTGGGGCGCGCGCAGGGCGGCCCCTGGGGGCCCCCGGACGAAAAGTACCCCCGCCAGGTCCGGGTCCACTCCCGGGCGATCCCCCCAGCACGCCCCAGGGGAGGGCCATTTTTCGACACCCTTCACGAAGATCGTGGCCTCCGAGGGGGGAGCCGCAATCGACTACCTCCTCCTCCAGCCCCAAGAGGCCTCCAAGAGCCCCCCAAGAGGCCCCAGGGGCCGCCAAGACGCCGCCAAGGAGCCCCAAGAGGCGCCCAAGAGGCCCCAAAGAGCGCTCCAGGGCCGGTGGAATAAGCGAAGCGATTCAATAACCGGTCTCGCTGCCTCTTTGATGGACCTGTGCTTTACAGCCTCGCTCGATAAGCTGCAAACTCAGATACGCTCGGAAGGAACAGGAAGAGCAACGAACTATACTACGTTGACAAGGAAAGGCCTTTTCCATATCAACTGGGGAGGGTGGCAGTGGGAGTTTGTTTGTTGGTTTCGTTTGCCACGAGGTGCCAGTGGGGAGGCACCGCCCTCTGCATCCCCACGGGTTCGGGGTACCACTTCCACCGCTCCACCATCACCTCCCCAAGGAAGGGGGGGGGTAAGATGAGAGCTAGGATGAGATTGGTGGAAGCACTGAGCAGCGAGAATGAAGAGAGAATGCGGTTTCAAACGCGAGCGATGAGGGCCCAAGAGAAAACCCAAGTGAGAAATGATGAGTGAATGTTTGGCGCCGTCCTGGTGACTTTCCTTACCATGCACGAGCTCCAAGACAAGTGCGCAACTGCCCACAAGCCGTGCTATCTTAGCGTGACCATAGCTGCTCAATACCGTCAACAGTTTCAAGTGGTTGTATGAGGGGAATGAAGTGTCCCACTCCGTCCAGCACGATATACGCGCGTAGTAAGCCAGTGGCAGACAAATCGTTGCGAAGGGCTTCGCTCATTGCAGGGTGCGGGTGGTGATCGTCTGCAGAGCCCACGATGATGACACTTGGCACCCCGATGCTTGGCAGACGTGGGTGCAAATTGTAGTCCCACAAGAAGTCGCTCATAGGCTTCAACGACGCCCGGCTTGCACCAACACGACTCGCCTCGACAACAACTCTTACTGCAGGCAAGCTCGGCTTGCCAAACTTCTTAGCCATGAGCAGCGGAGCTACGGAGTCGGACTGCATGAGGAGGTCGAAGACCCGCCACCGTGCCGTGAGGCACGGACCCGAAGGTCCCCCACGCCTCCCCAGTTCTGTGTATTGACTCTGGCCGGTGCTCCTTGACGTGCCCAGAGCCGCTCACGGGTCTCTTGAGGCGTCCCGCGGCAGCGACGATAGGAGCGAACAGCCCAGGGGAGGGCATTACACGTCTTCGCGCGGGAGCCGTTTCGAAGACATAGATCATCGGCGCACCTGAACACATGTGTTGCTCTCCCCTGGGCTATTCGCCCCTATCGTCGCCTCTGACGTCCCGCGTGTAAAGCGTGGTGCTTCCTGGCGAGATCCCCCGAAGTAGTACAACGAAACACCGTGCGCCTCTCCATGTCTTCGGCCTGGGGCGGGGCGAAGCAGACAGCCCCATGGGCTCTCTCTTGTGCCAGGATGGCCCCCGAGAGCGCCCAGAGGCCCCGAAACCTCAGGCGCTCAAAAGGCCCCCCAAGAAGTCCTCCAAGAGGCCCCGGAGAAGTCTCCGCCCCAAACCCAAGAATAACCACCGCACAGGCTCTCTGGTCCACGACCCAGGCACGGTGGCGGGATGGGCCGAAAGCGAATAGATCCGCCGCCCCCTGTTGATTCATCGCAGGGGTGCCTGGCGTGCTAGACGATTTCGGTTTTGGTTTTGGTTCTTTTTCCAAAAGAACCCCTCCATGGGGCTTCGGCCCGTCCCGCCGGGGTCCCCGAAAGATTGCCCAGACCGGGCTGGAAAGGATTTGTCCTGTCCAGACGGCTCCAAGACGGCCCAAGATGACCTCCAATACGCCCAAGATGGCCTCCAAGACGGCAAAGATGGCCCCAAGATGCCTCCAAGACGGCCCAAGATGCACCCAAGACGGCCTGAGATGGGCCCAAGATGGCCTCTAAGAACCCCTGATATGCCCAAAGAGGGCCCCAAGACGACCCAGACAGGCCCCCAAGACGGCTTCCGACAGCGTCAGACAAGCCAGGAACGCCCTAAGACGGCAAAAGAGGCCCCCAAGAAGCCCCAAAAGGCCCCCCCAAACCCTCCAAGAGGCCCCCAGGAAGCTCCCAGGAGGCCCCAAGAGTGCCCCAAGAGGCGCCCAAGAGGCCTCCTCCTCCTCCTCCTCCTCCTCCTCCTCCTCCTCCTCCTCTCCTCTTCCTTCCTCCTCATCCTCCCCCTCCTCCTCCTCCTCCTCCTCCTCCTCCTCCTCCTCCTCCTCCTCCTCCTCCTCCTCTTCTTGCTGCACCACGCGTTCCCCGAAGTCGTTCCAAACCGACTCGGGGAACAACTGGCCCGATAGTTTGGCCAAGCTCTGGCCCAGCTGTCGCCCACAGAGGCGCTTCCAAAAAGGCAGGGGGCCGCGGTGATTCGCCGTGGGCGTCTTCGATCCCCGTGGTCATCAAAAGATTTCCGTGCCAATTCCCACCTGCTCCACCGATGAAGTGCCCAAAATGTCCACCCGTGCACGCTAGACATGCGAATCCGAGTGGTACCCGTTGCAATGCATGCGAAGCGTGCTCAACCAAATACATCATGGCCAAGAAGCCTCCAAGTGAGTGCCCCACTATACCACCATTGCGCACGTCAAAATGGTCCAGCACGTGTCGAATATCAGAAGATAAAGAAACCAGCTCAAGCGCCTCCTTCGACAAGTTGCTTTGTCCGTGGCCTGCCAAGTCAAGAGCAAGAACCTGGTGGCCACGATTGCGAAGTTCGTTCCACACCGGGGACCACGTCAAGGCACTCATCTTAAACGCGTGTACTAACACTAGTGTTCGACCAGATTGCCCTGCTGGCGATGCCAACACGCTGACCGTGCGCTCCTTCTGCGTAGACGCATCCCGGACAACAACAGAATGCCGGGCTGCATCTGCCAAGGGAGCTGTTAACTCTTCGTAAGTCAGCGGCTGTGGATACGATGAAAGAAGGGCGTGGGCATCCGAAATGGCAGTTCTCAAAAAGCTAATCGCAAGGGCGAGTGAACACACAATGAGGCTGATAGTGCATGCCCATCCCACCGCCATACAATAGCTCTGTAACGGCCTTGAACCAAACTACGATTTCAACTGGGACCGGAAGATGCTGGAATACTCGAATGCTCCCACTAGAGCTCCGATGAGGGGGAGGCTTTACAACGTGTAAAAGCAACTTCATCCCAAACCCAACCAAAACCCAACCGAGACCCAACCAGAATGCGGGCAAAACATGTGTATTTTGAGCACCACTTACACGGGTTTTGGCCGCATTTCCAACCAGAACCAACCACGAATCAACCACGGCCATTCGGCTGGTTGGCGGCTGGTTGGCGGCTGGTTGGCTGCCAACCAGCCAACCAGCCAACCAGCCAGCCAGCCAACCAGCCAACCAGCCAACCACCCAGCCAGCCGACCAAACGGCCAGCCAGCCTGCCTGCCAGCCTCCCAGCCAGCCAGCCAACCAGCCAGCCAGCCCGCTGGCCAGCCAGCCGACCAGCCAGCCAGCCAGCCAGCCAGCCAGCCAGCCAGCCAGCCAGCCAGCCAGCCAGCCAGCCAGCCAGCCAACCCGCCGCCGCCGTCGCCGTCGTCCGTCCGTCGTCGTCGTCGTCGTCGCCGTCGTCGTCGTCGTCGTCGTCGTAGTCGTCGTCGGCGTCGTCGTCGCCGTCGTCGCCGACGTCGTCGCCGTCGTCTGCCGCCGCCGCCATTCGGCCAGCACGGACAGTCCGGCCTGCCCGCCAAAATCAACCAGGCCCAGCTCGCCAACCGCCAGCCAGGCCCGCCGGCCATCCAGCCGACCAGCCAGCCAGCGGCTTCAGCCAGCCCTCCCTCCATCCGGCCAGCCATCCACCAGCCAGCCAGCCTGCCCAGCAGCCAGCCAACCCGCCGCCGCCGTCCCGTCGTCGTCGTCGTCGTCGTCGTCGTCGTCGTCGTCGTCGTCGTCGTCGTCGTCGTCGTCGTCGTCGTCGTCGTCGTCGTCGTCGGCGTCGGCGTCGTCGTCGTCGTCGTCGTCGTCGTCGCCGCCGCCGCCAGCCGGACAGCCAGCCAGCCAGCCAAAAGTCAACCAGAGGTCAACCAGGGCCCAGCCAGCTAACCAGCCAGGCAGCCGGCCAGGCAGCCGGACGGCCAGCCAGCCAGCCAGCCCGCCAGCCAGCTCGCCAGCCAGCCCGCCAGCCAGCCAGCCAGCCA
>CAUYUJ010017336.1:150194-180194 GCA_963575745.1 Prorocentrum cordatum
AGCCAGCCAGCCAGCCAGCCAGCCAGCCAGCCAGCCAGCCAGCCAGCCAGCCAGCCAGCCAGCCAGCCAGCCAGCCAGCCAGCCAACCCGCCGCCGCCGTCGCCGTCGTCGTCGTCGTCGTCGTCGTCGTCGTCCTCGTAGTCGTCGTCGCCGTCGTCGCCGTCGTCGTCGCCGTCGTCGCCGCCGCCGCCAGCCGGCCAGACGGACAGCCAGCCTGCCAGCCAAAAGTCAACCAGAAGTCAACCAGGGCCCAGCTAGCCAACCAGCCAGCCAGCCCGCCGGCCAGCCAGCCAACCAGCCAGGCAGCCAGCCAGGCGGCCGGACGGCCAGCCAGCCAGCCAGACAGCCAGCCAGCCAGCCAGAAGTCAACCAGAAGCCACCCAGCAAGCCAGCCAGCGAGCCAGCAAACCAGCCAGACAGCCAGCCAGACAGCCAGCCAGCCAGCCAGCCAGCCAGCCCGCCAGCCCGCCGGCCTTCCAGCCAGTCAGCCGGCCAGCCGCGGCCAACTAACGATTATGGTTGGCTTTTGGTTGCCTCTGGTTGGCAGGCACCCGCCAGCCAAGTTACACGGGTTTTGGCCCCATTTCCAACCAGAACGAACCACAAGCCAACCGAGATCGGCTTGACACCATGTAGGTGCATCTGGTTGACTTCTGGTTGCTTTCTGGTTGGTCATGGGTTGTTCTGGGCGTCCTAGCCGCTCACGTTACACGTGTTTAGGCCGCATTTCTAACCAGAAACCAACCAACTTCAACCGAACAGCACTTACACGTTGTAAACAAACTTTACACGTTGTAAACACGAACTCTGGAGCTCCGATGACGTTGTGCTTTGAGGGGCTGCCTGGAGGATGGGTGCAGGGGTTCTCATGTAGTCCAAGAAAGGATGTTGATGCCCATTCTCTGTCACAAACATTGGCCCTATCCCCGCTCTCCTCTACCCTACGGGCGTCACAAGGACGAGGATGAAGAGAGATGGAGGGGTCCTCGTCATCACCCTCCTTTCCCCCTCCCGCCCCCCTCCATCCTACACCCCTCCTTCGCATTGCCCCTTTTCGTATTTCCACCTGCTCCTGCTCCTCTTCGTCCCTCGCAGATACCCTCCTCCTCCTCCAGCTCGTCATCCTCTTCATCTCTCTTTCCGATTTCTCTGCGGGCGTGGCACGACCCGCTGCCTCGCAAGGTAACCAGGAGCGGCGCGCAGGTCTGGCTCAAGAGCGGTGATTTTTCGACGACTGCTGGGGCGCCGCAGGTCGAGCTGGGCGGCCTCAGGTCGGGCTGGGGGGGCCTCCCGTCTGGCGGAGCCAGCCCTGTCCAATGGACCCTTCTGGGGGCCTCCGACTCAAACTGGATGCCGGCGGACTGTCGGTTTGACTTTCTGCCAGGCTGGCCAATGCCGGCGTCGGGATCTTCTGACCCGGGTCAATCAAGACCCGGATCAGCAGGAAACCAAGAAACTGCAACGCAAGAAAAAATCTGCAACGCAGGTCTTCGCAAACCCGGGTCAGTCAATATGCGCGGCCGCATCGCGGCCACGAGCGGCTCGATAACACGGGTCAGCCAGAGGGGGTCTTCACAGGATCCTGCAGGATCGGGTGCCCTGGCTGACCCCGGTTTGCACTGACTCCCGTCTCTTAGGCCCCGACGGTGACAGGCCGTTCGATCTCCGGCCACAAAGTGCGCAACAATTCCCAAAAACCAGAAACCTCAGAAGGTCTTTCGTTTTGTTCCCCCCCGTTTCTCTCGGCGGGGAGCATCTCGCTCCTTCTCCTCCTCCTGCTCCTCCTGCCCCTCCTCCTGCTCCTCCTCCTCCTCCTCCTCCTCCTCCTCCTCCTCCTCCTCCCCTCTCCTCTCCTCCTCCTCTCCTTCTCCTCCTCTCCTCCTCTCCTCATATCTCTCCTCCTCCTCTCCTCCTCCCTCCCCCCTCCCTCTCTCTCCTCCTCCTCCCCCTCCTCTCCTCCTTCCTCCTCCTCTCCTCCTGCCTCCTCCCCTCTCCCTCCCTCCCCCCTCCTCCCTCTCCTCCTCTCTCCTTCCTCTCCTCCTCCTCTCCTCCTCCTCCTCCTCCTCCTCCTCCTCTCCTCCCTCCTCCCTCCTCCTCCTCCTCTCCTCCCCTCCTCCTCCTCCTCCTCCTCTCCTCCTCCTCGCCTCCTTTCCTCCGCCCCTCCTCCTCCTCCTCCTCCTCCTCCTCTCCTCCTCTTCCTCTCCTCCCTCCTTCCTCCTCCTCCTCCTCCCTCCCTCCCTTCCCTCCCTCCCTCCTCCCTCCCTCCCTCTCCCTCCCTCCCTCCCCCCCCTTTTCTCTCTTTCTCGTCCCTCCGTCCCTCCTCCCTCCCTCCTCCCTCCCTCCTCCCTCCTCCCTCCTCCCTCCTTCCCTCTCCGCTCCCTCCTCCCTCCTCCCTCCTCCCTCTCCCTCCTCCCTTCCCTCCTCCTTCCTCCTCCTCCCTACTCCCGCTTCCCGCTCCTCCCTCCCGAGCTCCCCCTCCCTCCCCCTCCTCCCTCCTCCCTCCTCCCTCTTCCTCTCCCTCTCCCTCCTCCTCCTCCCTCCCTCCCCCTCCTCCTCCTCCCTCCTCCCTCCCCCTCCCTCCCCTCCTCCCTCCTCCCTCGTCCTCATCCTCCTCCCCCTCCCCCTCCTCCCCTCTCCTCCTCCCCCTCCTCATCCTCCCCCTCCTCCTCCTCCTCTCCCCTCGTTCCTCCTCCCTCCTCCTCCTCCCCTCCTCCCCCTCCTCGCTCGTCGTCTCCTCCTCCTCCTCTCCTCCTCCTCCCCGCTCCTCCTCCTCCTCCTCCTCCTCCCTCCTCCTCCTCCTCTTCCTCCTCCTCCTCCTCCTCCTCCACCTGTTGGCTCCTGTATGTTCGTGTTTGGCTCCAGGGCTATCCGCCGCCGCTGAGCGATGGAACCGCCGAGCAAACAGCGCAGAGTGAAAAGGACATCGGTGGCGTCAGCTGGTGGCGGTTTCCCTATTAGCTCGACAAAGCCACCTCAAAGGGGCGGGTCGACAAAGCTCTGGCCCGAGTTCGGGCCGACCCGCTCCTCAGCATTCTCAAACCGTTGGCGGCATCGTTGTTGCGAGGTCCCACGGAACACTCCATCCGCAGGAAGCGAAAGCGACAGGGCACGAAAACGCCACGCGTGGCGCACCCAGCCCCCCGCCTCCCGCCCAGCCAGAGACGGCGACTTCGGAGAGAGGTCTTCGCAACGCGGGGCAAGCCGCCGCAAAGCGTCAGAGCTGCATGCGGCCGCGTCCGCCCACACTCTCTGCAGGCCGCACATCTGCACTGCTCACCCGCCTTCCCGAGTACATGCGCATTGGGCCCGGGGGTAAGCTGAAGGACCTGCGGTTGGGTCGACGTGGCCGTTTATACGTAATGGCATCAAGGAAACCCTTGTTCGCACGAAGAATCATGACTTCAGCGATCAGCCAAGTCGACTACTTCATTAAACTGGCGCCGTGCTGCAGCTGGGCCTTCATAAGGGGGTTGCTCGGATGGTACTGGGCTCAAAGCTTTGCCAGCTCATCGGCTCGCTGGCTCCCCCTCCAGGCCCACTCAGGCACTCCATGCCTGCGGGACTGCCAGAAGGACAAGTGAGACCGAACCCCGCCTACGCTAACCAATTCCTGTCCTATGATCTCCGCCTCCAGAAAGACCTCCCGCCAGAATTCTGAGAACGCCACGTCCTCAAGGTTCTGGTTGGCCCCGAACTCCCAAACGCCCTCCACCAGCTTGCAATCCGCGATCACCCCGAGCCCCATCGGGGCCCGCCAACTTGAGGGCCATCAAGAAGGCGAAAACCGCTCCTGCATATGCTAGCTGAATCACATGAAGGAGCGGCCCGTGAGCCAAAGCATCAATATGGCCACGACCTGCGACTGCAACGACGGCCCAGCCAGTGCGAGCGAGTGAAGAATGAACCTGGTCAATCCCCGATATGTTAATGCACGCTCTCCCCAGAACTCCACTCGGTGGTGCAACGTCCGATAGTAAGCCTGCCTGCCGACGCGGCGTGGGCCGCGCCCAAGCTGCACTCGGAAACAAGGTTATCGCATGCAGCGCTCTCGTGCACTCCTGAACTGGGAAGCTCTGCCATTCTTCAACATCAGAATTCAGGATGAAAGGCCCATGCGCAAAACAGCAGAAACGGTGCAACTGAGTTCCGACCTCCGACATGCACAGTCGGCAACTGTTACCCACGACCGTCCCTTCCTGGAGCATCACTCCCTGCGTCAGGCCACCTCCTGCTGCCCCTCCTGCCGGCCCTGCTGCTGCTAGCGCTCTAACCCTCCCTCTGCACTCCTGCAGCCGCTCGATCACAGGCTCCAGGAAGGGGCCATCCTCAGAGCTCTGGATCCGACCGCACCCGAGCCCCTGGACAAGGCGTCCCCAAACAACTTCCTAAGTTCGCCTTGAGATGCCGACGCCCAATATACTCGAAACCGATGGCCAAGCAAGCGTTCGCGATGCAACAACTCCAGGCGCCCGCCCCCAACTCATTTTAGCCTGAGCGCGAGCACGACGGCCCCTGCGGGCCCGCGAACCTGGCTCCAGTCAGAGGCAGGCTGCTCCGCGAAACGCTGGGGGCTCCTCTCCATCGCCCGCGGCCGCGCCCACTGGTGTCGGATCGCCTGCCCCCGCGGCAGCAAAGGTGAATTGTTTGCGTCGTGCGATGGGTCGGTCCCTGGCTCTGCGCTGAAAATGAACCAGGGTTCTGCGTCTGCCCCGCGGGGCCCTGGAGAAAGCGGCCCCCACTGCACTGCGAAACTGCCTGTCTTAGCAATGGACATCCCGCGGGCCCTGGCCCCGTGCGCGGCGGCAGCCAGGCCCACCGAGCGCGCCTATCTCATCGTGCCCCTGCTGGAACTCCTGAGCCCACGGGCGCGCCCTCTACGTCCCCGCAGTCGTCGAAGTCTGGCCTGCAGGACCCCGCGCCCCGGGGGCCCCTCCCTAGCCAGAGCCTGGTCAGATCCTTGATTGCGCCCCGAAGGCGCCCCTTTCAGAGCCCATCTCTTGAGCTTGCTGATTATCATCTGCCCGGCGCTGAAATGCGCGCTGAGAGCGGAACCCTTCGAGTGGGGAAGGACAAACGGCAACCTCTCCAACGCCGCGACAAGAAAAAGGGCTGCCCTCGGAAACCTGACCTCGGCCTGCGACGGACGACCTGATGACTGCAACGAGGCGTCGTCGACGACGTCGCGGACGCCGGCGCCCCGAAATGCCCCCTCGCGCGGTCGAGAAGGCCCATCACCAGACAGCTCAAAAGACTTGCGGCCCCCCCGCGCTCTGCCAGGATGCCTTGGTCGACCTCTGCAACTGGCGCGCGCGCACCTGAGATGCTGGCGATCCTCTCGCCGCCGCGGCGCAGCGACAACTTCAACCTGATAGGTACTAAGTAAAACTTGTGTTTTACAACGCTCTGGCAGGGCGATGGCGATGCGCTTTCCCGCAGGCCTTCGGTAAATATATGAGGGCCTCTGCCGACCGCCAGCGACTCCGCATCTCAGCGCCTGTAGGGCCTGGCAACGCTGGCCTCCCAGGCACGGATCTCGCGGCGATTTAGCTTCGAGAAGACGAGGGCGGGGGTCGGGAGCAGGCCGACCAGTCGACAACAACCAACTCCTTCTGGCTGACTTAGCACCACAGGGATCGCAGTCGCGAGCGGCGCGGGGCAGGTTCCAGAACCAAAGCTCCCCAGGCACCTCGAGGATCCCAGCCGCGGCCTCGTCGAGGTGTCCAGGCCTGAGCACGTCGAGCCCGCGCTCCGCGGCGTTCTTCCAATGCCGCGCAGTGGGCCCGATGTGCGGCGGAGACTTCGGAGGCCCAAAGAGGTCCTGAATGCTGCAATCCTTTCCCCGAGCCAACTTCTCATTTCCCCCGCCAGGCGCTCTATCTGGCCCAGGGTGGCCTCGGCCGCCTCGGGGGGGGCCCAGCGCCACTTGCTGCGCAGGTAGATGTCATCGGCTTGCTCTTGAGTTCCCATGGGGGACCTTTTTTTTCGGGGGGGGTCAGACTTCTCACTGGCAGCTGGCGACTCTGGAACCCAGCCCAAAGGCACTTGACTTAACTCGCGGGTCTGGCCGCCCTCGTTGAGAAAAGCCAGATTGACCCATTATCCCCGCTGCTGGCCCCGCTCCGCGCTGAACTTCCGACCCCACGCGCCAAAAATAGCGCTGGCTTGCTTGCTCCACTCGCTCGCGGGGCTGCGCGTTGCTTGCCAAAATGACCCGCTCGCAAATCGGCCTAGCCCCCCCGCCGTTCATCACCTCGCAGCTGGCGTGGCCCCTACGAACCGCTAAGGATACCCATCGTGCAAACCTTCCCCCGCTCAGACGCACTCTCCCAGATGTAGATCCGTTCTGAGAACCAGATCGCAACTCTCCTCCAGACACTGCTCGTTGGCCCCCCCCATGGCTACTTTCCGCCAGAGACCCGGAGCCCGGGCACTCGCGCAAACGCCGGCTCCATGGACCTCCTGAAGCGCAGCACTCATCCAGACTCCCCGGGTCTCGACTTCTCTCCGCACTCCCACGCAGGCCCTGGAACGCCGGGGACGCTGGCCGAGCGAGGCCCTGCGACAACTTAATATGGTGAAGCCGCGGGCTTTCTCAGCATCGTCTTGACAGGAACAACCACGGGCCGCCAGACCTGCAAGCGTCGCGCAGAAATCCATGGTTTTCCACGCCGTCGCCGTGGACTTGCCCGCGTAGGCGAGGAGGGGGGGCGGGGGGGGGAAGGCGGGCAACTTGGCCGCCTAGTTTCTAAGCCCAACCCATCTCGATGAACTGCTCCAATTTTAATCTCCTTCCAAGACAAACGGAAGCCCCAAACAGTGAATCCTCTTCCACAGGCGGCGGCTGAATACGCGGCTGCCCTCCGGCCCCAGGGGGTCGCAGTCCGGCAGGTAGACAGACCCCGGGACGAACCCGCCAGGCACGCATGCGCTGACCCACCTGAAGGCGCGCCTGCGCTGAAAAAAGCCAAGTCGCGCACACTCGTTCGCGGCGCGCCCGCGCCCGTGAACTTGCTGCGGGCCGCCGCCACCCCCCCCCATCAAGATGCGGGCCGACTTCCAGCAAGTGCGATTGCGCGTCTCAATGGAAGAAGGAAACCTTCTGGCGAGGCCGAGACTGACGGGCGCCAGGCTCGACATGCTGCCGCGCCTGCACTTGCATGCGGGCTTGGGACTTAGCGGTGCCAGGGCGCGCCGGCACCGAGGGCCCCCGCCCGGGGCGCGGCATCTCAGGCCCAGGGTGGGCGCGCGGAGGCCGCGCAAGCGGTGGCATTGACGTGGCAGTCGGCGGCGGGAGAACAAAAAAATCCGGCAGCGCGCTGCCGCTGGGCTCGCAGGTTGAAGCATGAATGCTCGAGGGCGCTCCGAGGGCCCTCCCCCCGCCCGACCGATCCCTCTCATGCTCGGTTCGCGGCAGCGCCTCGCGCGCCGCCTGCGCCCCCTCCTCGGTCCAGCGCGAGTCGCACCGGGCATCGTCAAACCTTTTTGTAGGCGCGAAAAAAAAAACAGGACAGCTGAGACTCCAATCGCAGCCGATCACACTGCGCTGCAACAGTTTATCGGTCTCAGCGAAATCTGCTGCAGCTGGCGGCCAAACTTCTACTCCAACAGGCACAGAGCGGCTAGCCGGGGCACTGCGCGGCCCCTCGGCGCTGGTGCTGGCTGGCATCTGAGTGCCCGAGAGCACTCTTGAAGACCCTTCCCCCGCCCAGCCCGCCACCAATCCCGCGGGCGCCGCGGCGGCGCCTCCAGCGCCACATGCGGCCCCTTTGCCTGCGCCAGCTCCACTGGCGAGGGCCAACATCAGGCTCGGCGCCAGCCACGGTGTTGGACTGGCCCGCAGCTCCAAGCCCTCCTGCAGCATCAAGAACATCGACAGCGCCAGGACACGCGTCAGCGGGTGCGCCTTCACGCGCTCGTGCCGTGTCGTCAGTCTCTTGGGTTGTCCTTATCATCATGCTGGACATCCGCTTGACGTGCTCCTCATGCCCATTCCGCAGGATGTTGGCGACCTCCTGCGCTAATCCGAAGAGGCCCTTGGCCAGGTCCTGGATGCCCTTGCGCATCTTCTCCTGTCTGTCTGCTGCCTGCTTCCGATCCCCCTCCGTGACCCCATGCAAAGCTGGATCCACCAGGCCGAACAGCGTGCTGCACTCCGCAAGGTCGAAGCAGCTGAGGTTACCCTCCAGTAACTTGGAGAGCAGGATTCGCGCCACCTGTGCCCTGGCCCCCGACCATGTCGGAGTGCAGATGGTCCAGCAACTTCTTGTACTCCTTGTCCGCCCGGCCCAGCTGGCTCGTGAAGGACTCCACGGGCTGGTTCTGCTTTGCCAGGACGGTTTGGAGTTCCTCGTGCTTGCCAACCTCCGCCTGCTGGCGCGCCTCCAAGCCCTGCGCATTTTAGCGAGCTGCCTGGACCTGGGCTTGCAGGGGGCCCTCCTTCGGCGCCAACTCCAAGCTCTTCGTGTGCCCCAAGATTGCCGTGTATGTCTTCTCGAGGGCCTTGTCCCCTGCCTTCGTCGCAAGCTGGAGCACCCTGTCGATCTCCGCTTTGGACAGCGCGACCTCCTGGCTCGTGACTCCAACCAGTGGCTGAAACCCAGCAGCTCGCAGTGGAAAGCTTGGTGGGCAATCGAGTTCCTTCGGGGCCGGGTCCGCATCCTGCTCCCCGTCGTTCTCACTCCAAGCCTTTTTGCATTGATTGCTGTACCATTGCTTCCACGGTGTCGTCTTGCATCCGCATCCCTGGCACTGCCACGTACCAGCGCCCTTCCTGATGGCTCCTTCGGTGGTCCACTCTGCTCGCCTCCCATGTATGCTTCTCGACCCTGGCCTGCGCCAACCTGCCACGAGCACCCCAACCCAATTACAGAAACTGCGAATGCCGCCGCGAAGGGATCGCAACAATAGCGAGTTCACCCAGCGGTGACCTGACGCCGTCGGCCGAAAATCGAAAGGAGATGTAGATGGCAGAGCGTTGCCTGGAAAGGAGGACCCCTGGAGCAATTGCCTTGGACCATAACGGACTTGAGCGAGCTTGAGCCACATGGCTTGAGCCCAAATGGCTACAGACCCCCTTCTCCCCACCTCCTCCTCCTCCTGCTTTTCCTCCTTTTCCTCCTCGCCCTCCTCCTGCTGCTTTTTCGTTGTCGTTATCGTAGTCGCCGTCGTCGTCATCGTCGTCTTCGCGGCGGATACGATTTTCCCTCTATGGTTGGCCAGGCTGGATAATGTTAGGGCTCTTTCTCCAAGGGAAGAACTCATTGTGGGCTACCGTACACGCGAGAGGATGCGTGAGCATCTTCTCATGGGTTTGCAATCGGGATCAGCGGTTGTGGTTTTAGTCGTGTTTGTAGTCGTGGATGTAATCGTGATTGGAATCACGATTGTAGACGTAATCGTAGCAGTCGTTGTAGTCGTAATCGTAATCGTCGTCGTAGTCGCAATCGTAGTCGTAGTCGTCCTCGTTATTCTGCGGCGGGTGCCGCAGAACAATGACTATGTCCCACTATTGGTGGGTCCCCACTCCGTAAACCAGGGCGTCGGGAGGATAAGGAGTTTCCACTATCGGGGAGGTTCTAAAGACCTATAGAGGTTAGCAGGATGCTCGGCCACCGCGTGCGCAGCCTATGACGCACCCGACGGACCACGCAACCGCTGGCACAACCTACGGCGCAACTCGTCGATGGCGCATCCCGTGGCGCAGCCCATGGGTGGCAAAACCCATGGATGGCGCAACCTGGGACGCCGCCCCTCGATGGCCCAGCCCGTGGCGCAACCAGTGAAGCAGCCCCCGGCGGGCGCCACCTGGACCCATGCCGCGCACGCGTGGCGCAACGCGCGGCGCACTGCCGCGGGTGGCTCACAGCACGGGAGGTTGCACATGGCTGCGCCAAATCGGTGCTCGCCGTCCGGGCTGGCGGCGGGGCCCAGGTCGGGCATGTCCCCCTACAGGCGGATTTTGGACGACACACAAACAATACGTACCCCAAACGTGAATAGTCGGAAAATCCTCTCGAGATCATTATTTGATTATTTTTGGACAGCCATCGTGTAGAGGGACAGGCCCGACTTACGGTATGTTCGCGCGGCGCCGGCGCGCGTCGTACAACCTTGACTCGATCGCGCCCCCGATCCTTCAAATTTGAGTTCGACCGGGTCCAATGTCGTCACCGTGTCCAGGGGAGCTTACGCGTGGCAGAGTTCCACCTTGAACGCCTTCGCGCTCGTCGCCGGCGCGCCAACGCCGCGTGAACCTGCCGCAGCCCAAGCGGAGAGCTGCCTTTGGGAGATGCGCAGAGCTGCCCTGCCGGTGGAAGACACGCCGACCTCCGCTCGGCGGGGGGCGGGCCCGACCCCGTCGGGGGTGCGCGCCTGCCGGCTCGGCAGGGAGCCCCACCGGCGGGCGATGCCAAAAGTGCCGAGCAGCCTCGAGGCAGCACCCCCGCCAGTGCCCAGCGGTCATGGAAGAAGAGAGCGCGGCATGAGCAGAAACTCTCGGGAGCCTCCCATACCACTTTGTCGGCTCTGACGAGTCGACGCGAATCGACGCCAGCCGAGGCTAGCCGACGCCGCATGGACGCTCATCGACGCTAGCCGATGCTAAATCGGCGCTGTTTCATCGACTCTCAGACGCTAATCGACACTAGAGACGGATTTAAGAAGGTACACCACAGATGAAGACCAAAAGCGCCAAGCAACCTAGAACCAGCAGCCCCACCGATGCCCGACGGTCATAGAATTAGGCCGGGCCTGTCCTCCTACAGGCGGATTTTGGAAGACAAATGAAACGGAGTCGAAAAATCTTCAAAACATGTAAAGCAAATACTCAAAACATCGTCACCATACAAATTTGGGACTATTGTTGAATATTCCTCCTGTAGAGGGACACGCCCGACTTAATCATAGAAGAAATGAAAACGGCATTAACATAAACTTTTGGCGCTCCGCGCGGATCTCTTAGATCCGCGTTGTAGCTCCCTCCCCGGCGCGCGGAGCGCGCCGAGGGGCGGCGCTGGAGGCGCCGCCTGGGGGGCCCAGCGCGGATCCAAGAAACCCGCGCGGAGCGCCAACAGTTTATGTTTACGGCGTTATTTCTTCTACGTCAGGCAAGCAATCGCCGACGATGCCCAACCCGTCCAGCGAAGCCTGAAAGGCGCCCTGGCCGCCCAGCCAAGAGGGCCATCCCCGGCGATGCAGCGCGGAGTGGGAGGGCAGAAGAACGACCCGCGTGCCCATCCCCCTGCGGCCAATGGCAGGCCAGCAGGGGACCCCAGAGGAACATGAGGGGCCGATTTTCCACCACCACTGCCATCAGGTAGGAGGAGGGAGGAGGAGGAGGAGGAGGAGGAGGAGGAGGAGGAGGAGGAGGAGGAGGACCTCCCCAACCTCCCTTCTCCCCCGCCGGACCTCCGCGCGGATTGCTCGGACGGGCGCTAGACTCTCCCGGGTTGGGCCTCTGGCGCAGCCCCCAGCGCACGAAATGCTGTCGGTCTTCGTCCAACATCGCGCTGCTGCTGCTGCTGCTGCTGCTGCTGCTGCTGCTGCTGCTGCTGCTCCTCCTCCTCCTCCTCCTCCTCCTCCTCCTCCTCCTCCTCCTCCTCCTCCTCCTCCTCCTCCTCCTCCTCCTCCTCCTCCTCCTCCTCCCCCTCCGTTCCCTCGACCTCTCTCGTGCTCCTCTCGCACGAATGCGTGCGCTGCGCTGCGCACGAACTTGCATCAGCATAACCTTCCCGAGGTCCGCGCGGATCTCTTGAGTCTGCGCCGGACCCCTCTCGCTGGCGCGCGGAGCGCGCCAGGCTTGGGGATCTGGGGGGGGCCAGCGGAGGCGCCGCCAGGGGGTCCCAGCGCCGCTCCAAGAACGTCACGCAGATCTCCGAAAACTTATCTTTATGCTGTCGCGTGTTTCCCGAATCCTTTCCGTACTTACGGTCCGGAACGTTTGCTTAGCGTGTCGCAACGGCGGCCTCGGCGACGAGCTGTGCCCTGCGAGCGCAAGGCGTGTCGCTTCGCTCCGCGGGGCGGGAAGCTCGGCAATGCTCAGGACCTTGACGCTCGGGGGACTGGGACGTGGATAGCGTGTCGCGCCGAAGCGTGATGGGCCAGGTCCCGACCGTTCATTTCGGGCGCGTGGCAAATGGGGGGTGACCCACATGGGGGCTGAAGCAAAGGGCCCTAAAAGGGGCCCTAAAGGGGCCCCGTTGGGCACCAGCTAGCTCCAAGAGGGGCCCTAAAGGGCTGCTTTAGGGGCCTTTTTTCCACCCCCCATGTGGGGCCCCCCCCCCCCGTGGCCACCCGCCCGAGCGTTGCACCGATCGTTGTCTCCCCCGGTCTCCCAGCAGCGCGTGTGGCCCGGTCCCGCCGCCCTGGGCCGCGGTGCCGTCCGCCTGTGGCCAGCCCCAGGCCTGCCACTCCATGGGTGCCGCGGCGGCGGCTGCTGGCCTCGGCCCCCGGGGAGGGACCGCAGGGTGGAGCGGGGGCGGGGATGAGCGGGCGGAGCTGGGGATAGAAGACGCCTGCACGAGAAGAAGGGTGGGTGCGCCCGTCCTGCCCTGCGTGCGTGCCCATCCTGCCTTGCGTGCGCGGGGAGCGCGCTGAAAGGACATTGGAAAGAAGCGAGGAGGAAGATAGACGAGGAAAGCGGGGGGGGGGGTGAAGCACGATGCCTCCTCCTCCTCCTCCTCCTCCTCCTCCTCCTCCTCCTCCTCCTCCTCTTCCCCCTCCTTCCCCAGCTTCCCCTCCTCCCCTCCTCCCCCTTCTCCTCCTCCCCCTCCTCCCCCTCCTCCTCCCCCTCCTCCTCCCCCTCCTCCTCCTCCTCCGAAGGTAGTGATCGGCCCGCGCGCTCCCTCGGCAGGGCGACCCGCGCCTCCTCCGCCGCCCCGCTCCGTCGTCTCCCCTGCGCGGCGGAGGCCCTCTGCCGCAAGGAGCACCGCGGCTCCGCGCGTCGCTCCGCTGCGGCCCCGCGGGGGAAGCGTGTCGCTCCGCTCCACGGGGCGGGCTGGGCCGATTGCCCACCACCGCCACCAGCATAGGGGAGGAGGAGGAGGAGGAGGAGGAGGAGGAGGAGGAGGAGGAGGAGGCGGAGGAGGAGGAAGAGGAGGCGGAAGAGGAGGAGGAGGAGCTCTCGAGACTTGGACGCTGGCGCGGCTGGGGCGCGGACAGCGCGTCGCGCATCGAAGCGGGGATGAGGCCAGAAAAAATGCGGCGCCGCACGCGAAGCCAGCAGATTCCGGACTATTTATTAATGGGGCACTGGGACACACAAAGAAATACACAAGAGTCCCAGGATCCCCTATATTTTCAAATATTTTCTGCGTTTCTGTTGTTCCCCCCCCACTTTCCATAGTTTCGCATGTTTTCCTGTGACTCGACGATACATTGTGTCTGTGTGTATGTGTGTGTGTGTGTTTGTGCGTGTGTTCCGCCTGAACTATGCGCTGTGCCCTCCCCCGCGAGAAAAAACGAAGGATGGTTCTTGCAAAATCCTTGGCGCCCCGCGCCCCACCACGTGATGTTGAACAGATCACTTCGCCGGAGGTCTGGAAACGGCGGCGGCGACGAGGGTCGGGATGTTTCGGGGTGTCCCTGGAGGTTCCCGTCGCCATGGCTGGACGCGGCTGGAAGCAAGGAGGGGACCAGGACGGACTTTGAACTGACGACGGCAAATGACGATGACGACGACGACCAAAATACCGACGACATTGACAATACCGACCATGACGACGACGGGCCTCGTCCTCCGACGAGATCCCCAGTGGTCGTTCAGATATCTCTGGATGCCTCCATGTCCGTGGAGGCCGAAGCAGAATCAGGCAAATCCAAGCAAGCAGCTCGATCCTCGAGCGTCGAACCTGGATCCTCGATCGACGGGGACGAGGGATGCGACGACGGAGCTACCGACGACGACGATGAGGAGAAGGAAGAGGCAAAGCCAGCCGGGACGAGGAGGGCGAGGACGGCGACGACGACACCAACGACGACGACGACGGCGACGACGACGAAACGACGGACCGACTGACCGACGGACCCCTGCAGAGGTCATCCGAGGTCCGTAGAGATTCCTGGAGATCTTTTCTGGAGGCCCAGTAAGATTCATTGGCACCCAAAACCCTTGATCCTCGAATACCGATCCCTACCCGACCAGAGCTCCTCGCAAACGAATGCCCGTTTCTCGGGCCAGGTCGATTCCTGATGACCCCGGGGGTCCGAAATCGCTCCTAGAAGGCAGAAGCCGACAACTCACACACGAGGTTCGAACTTGTACCCTCGAGCCCCTCGAGCGAGCCTGCCCGGGAGAAGAGGAAGACACGCAGAGAAATAGACACCAATCACAGGATTCCCCGTCTTTTCCCATACTCTCTGTGTTTTCGTCTTCCACTTCCACTTCCCATATTTTCGGATAACTTCCGTGGGGAAAAAAACACACTGTGGGACAAAAACACACTGTGGGACAAAACCACAATGTCGGACAAAAAACACACACTGCGGGAAACAACACACACACTGTGGGAAAAACAACACACACACACTGTGAGAAAAAAAAGCACACACGTAGAAAAAAAACACAGTCTGTGGGAAAACACACACAGAGACTGTGTGAACTTTCCCACGGACTGTATGTTTTTTCCCACAGTGTGTGTGTGTGTTTCCCCACAGTGTGTGTGTGTGTGTGATTCCCCCACAGTGTGTGTGTGTGGTTTTCCCACAGTGTGTTTTTTCCCCACGGGATCGACGACTCATTGTGTCTGTGTGCTTTTTTCCCCTCCTGAGCAAAGTGGTAACCCCCCGCTCCGCTGTGGGGCGCGCTCCGGCCGTGGCGACGAAAGCGCCCCATCGAGTCTCCACTCGACATCCTCTCCTCGACGACAGCGGCGACACCGACGGCGGTTCCGATGGCTTCGTCTTCCTCGTCGTCGTCCTCGTCGTCGTCCTCGTCGTCGTGCTAGTCGTCGTCCTCATCGTCGTCCTCGTCGTCGTCCTCATCATCGTCCTTGTCGTCGTCCTCGTCGTTGTCCTCGTGGTCCTCGTCGTCGTCCTCATTATCGTCCTCGTCGTCGTCCTCGTCGTTGTTCTCGTCGTCGTCGTCCTCGCCGCCGCCGCCGCCCTCGTTGTCGTGCTCGTCGTCGTCGTCTTCGTCGCTGTCGCCGGCCACGGGGCTTTCCCCGGCACCCATGGCTTATCCCGCGTGATCGCTGAGGGACTCGTTGAGGGCACCAGGGGCCCTGGGAAGGCACCGGGGGCCCCGAAAACGACCCAGGGAACTCCACGAGCCCCTTTCCTCCAGGAGCCGCTTGGCTCAGGCTTAAAAACAACTGGAATCCCCACCTCGCGACGACTGCGACGACACAGGAGACGATCCCGACGGCGACGGCGTCGTCTCTCGCTATTTCTCTCCCTCTCTCTTTCTCTCGCATCTGTCGTCGTCATTGTCTGCATCGTGGTCGTCGTTACCGTCTTCGTGCTCATCGGTCGAAGATGGCGACGGTCAGTATCGTTCTCTTCCTTGTGGATCGAGCATCAACGAAGACCTTGTGGACCGAGCATCAACGAAGAAACACATCGACAAACTCGAAGAGGATAGACGGCGGTCGGTATCGTCGTCCTAGTCGTCCACGTCGTCGTCGTCGTCGTCGAAGTCGTCGTCACTATCGTTGTTGTCGTAGTCCTCGTCCGTCCTCGTCGTCGTCGTCATCACCGTCCACGTGGTCGTCGGTATCGTCCTCATCGTAGTCGTCGTCGACGTCGACGGTTTCGTCGTCGTCGGCGTCGACGTCGTCCTCGTCGTCAGCGTCGTCGGTATCGGTATCGGTATCGGTATCGATATCGGTATCGGCATCGTCGTCGTCGTCGCCGTCTTCGTCCTCGCCAATTGAAGATCAACAACGACGGCGTCGTCGTCGTCCGCACCGTCGTCGCCAGTGTCGTCGCTGTCGCCGTCCCCGTCCTCGCTGGTCGAAGATCGACCCCGAGGACGATCTCCGGTGACATCCGCCGGTGTGTTTTCGATCTGCGGCCCCAGAGGTCCCGACCCCGTCATCCTGGATCCGTCGCTGCTGGTCCTCGGGCCACCGTTGCCTCAAAGGCCAGAACCGTCGGGGATCGGGGGCAATCGAGGATCGACACCGAACGTGGATCGACCTCATCGCCCTCGTCCGATCGAGGACCGATCGCCCAGAGGTTTAGACCACTTCCCCCGGACACACCCTTCATCCCGAGCCGCTTTTCGACGGTCCTGGGGCCCAGCACGGGCTGCTGGAGGCCCACAAGTTGAGCAGGGACCGACCGTCCCAGCATTCCTATAGTCCTACTACGAAATGTTCTTAGAACCCAGAAATGTTCTAAGAACAAAAACAAGGCTCTTAGAATATAGACCGAATGTGTTCAAACAAGACAGACTCCGCCAGAAATGTTCTAAGAACATCTCGTGGAAACCACAAAAGGTTCCTAGAACATTGTTTGGCAGGGCTATAGGCGAGCCAAGACTCTTCGCCACTGCTTGAACAAGAGGGCGAACCGTCCGCCGTGAGGTCGGCCCCGGCGCAGGACTGCCTGGCCCGCTCGAGGAGCGGCACCTCGGCCCAGGGCCGACCTCCTCGCCCTCGCCCGATCGAGGCCGAGGGCCTCAGAGGCGTCGCGGAGGCGACGAGGCGGCCGGCTGCGACCACGTCGACTCGGGTCGAGCAGGCTGGCGTCAACAGCGAAGCGGATCGGTCGAATCGACATTGTGAAGGGGCCCTGGGACACACAAATAAATTCACACAAATAACAGGATCACCCATATGTTCCCATATTTTATGGGTTTCTGTCTTCCCCCCCACTGCCCATATTTTCCAATATTTTCCGGAGGATCGACGATTAATTGTGTCTGTGTGTTTTTGTTCCCTCCTGACTGGTCCCCCTCCGAGAGACACCGATCGAGGACCGACCTCCTCGCCCTCGCTCGATCGAGGACCGAAGCCTCGGAGCACGAGCCGGCCGGCGAGGAGGCCGAGCTGGTGGCCGCAGGGCCCAGCCGAGGCCGGCCCTGCGCTGCCCCGCGGGGGGTGGGCGGAGGCGGGGCAGCGGGGCCGCCCTGCCTTGCGAGGGGGGAGGGCTCCTCCTCCTCCTCCTCCTCCTCCTCCTCGTCCTCCTCCTCCTCCTCCTCCTCCTCCTCCTCGTCCTCCTCCTGGTCCTCCTCCTGCTGGTCCTCCTCCTCATCCTCCTCCTCCTGCTGCTCTTCCTCCTCCTCCTCCTCCTCCTCCTCCCCCCGTCCTCCCCTTCCTCCCCCATCGCTCTCCTCCTCCTTCCTCCTCCTCCTCCTCCTGCTCCTGCTCCTGCTCCTGTTCCTCCTCCTCCTCCTCCTCCTCCTCCTCCTCTTCCTCCTCCTCCATCCTGTTTCTTGCAGATAACCTCTTCCTTGCCAAAGCCAGAGACGTGTTGTTAGGGGGGTCTGGGCGTCTCTGAAAATTCCCAACCACTCGTTCTCCTCCTCCTCCTCCTCACCCTCCTTATCCTCATCCTCTTCCTCCTCCTCCTGGTCCTCCTCCTCCTCCTGCTCCTCCTCATCCTCCTGGTCCTCCTTCTCCTCAAAGACCGAGCTGTGTTGTTAGGGCAGTCTGGGCGTCTAAGAACAAATCCACCACTCGCGATCCTGAAACTTGAAATGTGCAACAGCTTCACGGGTGGAGGGCCGCCGGTTCTCAAAATGTGGCTCTCGCCTCGGCGCCGCACGCCTCCGTAGAAGTACGCAAGAGCTTCACGGATGGAGGACGGCCCGACTTCAAAACGTAGCCCTCGCCGTAGCACCGCGCAGATTCGCCCGAAACGCTGGCAGGAGCTTCGAGAACGCAAGGCGCTTCCTCTTCAGAATGTGGTCTTCTCGCCCTAGCGCCACGCACATCCGCCTCCAACTTGTGCAAAAGCTTCGCGGGTGGAGGGCGGCTTCTTCTTTTTCTAATGTGGCTCTCGCCTGAGCGCCGCGCACATTCGTCTCGAGTTTGCAACGGGCTTAAGGATTCTCATGCCTACCGCCCCAGGAACTGTGCTTTGGCAAGATGCAGGGCTGACAGGGCGCAACAGTCACGCTGCGCCGCGGCGTTGATCCGCGGCGTTGAAGTCCGACGAATGGTGTTCTGGCATGGTTCTGGATTTTTAAACGGTTACCTTCGAATGGGCACTGCCTTCAGTGAAAACAAATCATTGCAGGGACCTGTGAAGAGGAACCTTGGAGGGAGGGTTTATTGCAAAATCGCTGGCGAGTCTTGGATTTGCACGGGTCCTCCTCCTCCTCGTCCTGCAACAGGTATTCCTCCACCTCCTCGTCTTGCAACTGTTTGGGCCATAGCTGACCAACAACTTTGTTCGTTGGGCAAGCCGTGTCCAACACACCCCACTCGTACATGCCGTGAGTACCATCGTCGCTTAGAAGCGGTGCTCCCCCCTAAGACCCGTGGCAAGGCTGACCCACCGAGGCAGCTACCAGGGATCCAGCTTTAAGCAATAACCAGGCTTGCACTCGCAACGGGGATCTCAATCTCAATCTCAATCATCCTCCTCTTCCCTCACCTGTCGGGTCGGACGAAAGGGAGGGACAGCAAGGGGTGGTTTTCGCATCAGCTCACGCAGCTGGTTCCTCTGGGCGCCCCCAGGCGCCGGGAGGCGCAGATGCACGAGGCAAAAACACGCCCGACGGCGCTGCTCAAACCCAGGGGCGCGCAGCAGTCGTCGCAGCCCTCCCTGTCCCTGCCCCCCACAGTGCAGCAGTGGGTGATGTCGAGCCTGTGATCTGTATGATGTGCCACAGCTGTTTGGCCAGTGGTGCGTGTGAGCCTTCGCCGGTCTCGCCGTCTCGTCAGACTGAGCTGGGCAACGACTGACTACCTACCAGACCACCCCAACCCAACCCGAAGACCCGAATTTGACCCGAATTTCGGGTTGGGAGGTACGGATTCCATGTGTTTTCTCAATGTTCCCCGACCCCCACCCCCCCACTGGAAATCGAGGATAAATTTGGACCTTCGGGTTGGGTTGGGGTGCTTTGGTGGGTGGGCAACAACGGCCGCGGCCCGGATCCCCCGCCCCGATGGCGAAACCGTGCGCTCCTGGGCGGGGTGGGCCGTCGGACCCCTACCGGCGATCCATGGGCGATTGGGGGGTCGATGCGTCCGCCCCCTGAGCACATCCCCTCCTAACTGCAGGGGCCCCAGGGCACACAAGTAAATGCACACAAATGAAAGGATTCCCTGTATCTTCACGTGCTTTCTGGGTTTCTGTCTTCCCCCCCCCCCTCCCATATGTTCCCATATTTTCCGGGGAATCGGGGATCAATTGTGTGTCTGTGTTTTTTCCTCTCCTGACCCTTCCGGTGATCCATGGGCGATTGGGGGGTCGATGCGTCCACCCCCTGAGCATATCCCCTCCTAACGTTATCCCTGACCCTGGGGACCAGACGCGGCAAAACAAGATCTCACAACCATTTTCTCTCAGGACACCTGTCACGATTTGCGACGTGCGAGAATCTCCCGAAGCAGCCAAGATCAAGCTGGATAGAGTGGGGCAATGCTACGCAAGCCGATGCGCATCGAGCCACATCGAAGCAAATCCATTCACTATCCAAGAGCACCTGGAGCAAATTATGCAAGGTCCAGCGCGAGTCGAAGGACAGCAGGCGTCACGAGAATCCGCCGATCTGATTTTCCAACGCGCGGCATTCGAGGCCCCGACCTTTTGCCCGGGGCCCGTCTTGCGCCTCCGAGCCGTCTGTGATGGCCCAGGGCCCGATGACGGGCCGCCGAGGGCCGAAGCCATGTAAAACCGCCGCGTGGAAAAAAAAATACCCTCGGACATGCTGGGTGCCCCTCTCTGCGAGATTCGAAAATCACATCGTCGGAGATTTGGGCGTCATTCTTTTGGCGAGCCTTGACGATTGAGGGCCCCCCCCCCAGCGGCGGCGGCGCGCGGGGCGCCTGCCCTCAGCAACCCATCGTGCCCGGCGGAGCAGCTCGAGCCACAGAAACAGCTGGGGAGGACCCCGCCCTCCGGCGCCCGCCCGAGGAGCGAATTAGGAGGGGGGGAGGAGGAGGAGGAGGGGGAGGAGGGGGGAGGGGGGAGGAGAGAGGAGGAGGGGGAGAGGAAGGAGGAGGAGGAGGAGGAGGTGGAGGAGGAGGGAGGAGGAGGAGGAGGAGGAGGAGGAGGAGGAGGAGGAGGAGGAGGATAGGAGGATGGGGAGGAGGAGGAGCACCACACCCGAAGATGAAGAGGCAGGCGGCCAAGAGCAAGAGACGAAGCAAGTGCCCGTCGAGGGGCAAGAGATGTCCGCTGCCACTTTGGGTGGCTTTCACGATTACCTGAGGAGCCGATTAATGGCTCCGCTACGCCTGGCAAGTGCACGGAGCCGAGCGTGAGCGTGCTGCACAGCTCTCCTCGGGCAGTGCAGACATTTCGCTCGAGAGGCATTGAAGGCAGAGTAAATGAAATCAATTGCGACAGCATGGGCAATAATCTCGTCCTTGGACCTGGCTTCCCATAAACACGGCAAAATGAGATTCGTGGCATCGGCCCCCCAGGATGGGGGCAACGGGAGATGGGCGAGCAATAGAGGGCGGAGGAAGGGACACACAACATAACGATTAATCAGGTCACCAGCTAAATTTTGGCAGCCGAAGTGACAGTAAGAGGTGGCCTGACGGAAACGCCTGCAAGTGGGCCAAGCATTGAATACAGTGCGAATCACAGCCGTAGCACAGAAATGGGGCAAACATTTAGAGACGAGGAGGAGGTGGCATTGAATCATATCAAGATGAGGACGAGTAACTGACGTATCCCAATAGCGTACTCTAGCACCGATAAGTTCTTCGACATGTAGGACTGGTAGTTGACTGTTAATGACCTTCGTGAGCGCTCGCTGGAGATCTCTAGGGGGAACATCTGCGGGGTAGTTAGGGAGGCTGGAGGTGATCTGACACTGCTTCATCCTGTTGTATAGGACGGAGTCGGAGAAGAGAGGGTGCACACATCTGGCTGCGATCGGGGCGTCGTCAGACTCAAGCAAACTCTGTAGCCAAACACGCATCTCGTGGAAAGCTGTACTCTGTTCTGCAGCTCGAACCATTGATGCACAGGACACGGTCGATAGTCGAACGATATTTTTGCCGAGGCCGAGCGACTGCATGTTGAAAAAGACGGCGGGCGGGAAAGCATGACGAGGAGCACGAACGAGGGCTTGGTGGCACTCGCGCTCCTGGGCCTGGCAGAACTTCGGGAATGGCTGAAACTGGGCAACGTGACTGATATTGTAGGCCGCGACGCTCTGCGCAAGACTCTGCCCGAGCTTTTTTGACTTCCTGAGTCCGAGACGCAAGCTTGAGGGTGGGTGCACGCCAAGCGTCCTGTGCAGCATCGTGGCCTACAGTGACTCGTAGGTACACAGCGCTCTTCTGGATCTTAAATTTGGCAATGTTGACCTGAACGTCCTGGAAAATGTTTATGATGTCGTTTTTTGGTGTGGTTAATCATCAACAGGATGCACTTATTTATGTCCAGGACAAGGCCAGTGCAATACCCTGAGCGCACAAGCAGGCGGAGCACAGTAGGACAAGATGTCAGCATATTGGCACATACCAGTGCAATGTCGTCGGCGAGCGCCGTCAGGCAGACCCCAATCTGGGGCTGCGAGATCTTTATGCGCCGTAACACTGGACCAAGGATGAGTGCGAACAGGACACCTGACAACGGACAGCCTTGTTTCATTCCGCGGGTAGCAAGGAAACGACACGCCTCAGGCCCAGAGGGCCTATGAACATGATAACGTTGGTGTAGAGCTTTTTGATGGCCCCGCGGATCTTGTTCGGCAGGCGTATCCTGTCCAAAACCTTGAAAATCCACCGGTGGTAAACGCGGGGGAACGCTTGCGCGAGGTCGAACAGACGCCCCCCAGCATTCTCCTTACCCAGAGCACCTGCCCAGCCTACGAGATGCCCGTCAAAAAGTGCAACATTGTCTACTAACCTGCGGCCCTGTATGAAACCTTTCTGCGCAGGGTCGACGACATCAGCGGCGACAGCTTGGAGGGGTTGGGCGAGGGCGGAGCAGACAATTTTGTTGTCGGCGTTGGAGAGAGAGAGAGAGAGAGAGAGAGAGAGAGAGAGAGAGAGAGAGAGAGAGAGAGAGAGAGAGAGAGAGAGAGAGAGAGAGAGAGAGAGAGAAGAGAGAGAAAGAGAGAGAAAGAGAAAAAAAAAAAAAAAAAACAAAAAAAAAAAGAGAGAGGAGACGGGCATCTTTCGGGCCACGCTCTTCCTGACCGCCTTGCGCGATGGCCCCCTTGGGCAAAAAGGCGCACCTGCAGTGATTGAACTCGTTATCAAGAGGCTCATCCGAGAGGAGGTGGAGTAACAGAGAGTAGGGCGCTTGCTTGACGGGCAGACTGGCAGCCCTCCAGGCCGCGCACGGAATGCCATCAGGACCAGCTGCGGCATCTTTTTTGTGCATCAGACCTTGGACGAAGTGATCCTCGGACAAGATCCAGTCGTGGCGTTGATGTGATTGCGTTGCATACTGCTCTTGTGCACCGTCAATGATTTGCGCATGCTGAATAAGTCTGTTGCCAACGGAAATCTCATCACCAGGTTCGCCCAGGAAAACCTTACTCCAGTAATCACATAAAAGCTTCTGCGAGACCTCGGGGTCGGCGTGGGCTCTGCCTTCCGGGCCCTTCACCCCAGCTAATTTGAAGGTCGGCCGCGAGGCAGCCCAGGCAGAAGAGAGGCGACGAATTCGAGCAAGAGCAGTCGCCTGAGCGTCGCCATTCACGTCAGGCGCCTCAAGGATCCTCTGCTCCTCTTGCTTATACATATCACGATGCAGCTGGGAGAGCAAAGCGTGACATTCTAGCCATTGCGTCCATGACATCATGTCGCAATCGAAGCACTGACGCAGCTGAGGGAAAGCACGACAGGCACTTCTGGCTCAACGCTCATCTTGCCGACGGTGCGCACGCAGCAGCTGTAGACAGGCGTGCGCCTTAGAAGCAAGACAGCAGGCACCCTTGGCCTCAATGAAGTGGCGAACTTGGTGACTCGCACTCCGCATCAGCGCCTTGATTTCTGTTACTCGCGCGCAGGGGTTGGGGACCAGGGGATTGTCCCCGATGCTCATGTCCAGGAAAACAGGAAACTTCGGATGCTTGGCTGCCCAAACAGGCACCGCCGGAGGTTTTCCTGAAGGCTTGAACGGCTTCATACTGAGGAGCACGGGGGGGTGATCGGAGGGTTTGCCGAAGACCGCGATGTCCCAGGAGGCGCCCGAGGAGACGCAGTAATCCACCAGTGCAACAGCGGGGATGTTAGTGTATATTCTATCCAATCTAGCGCATGTAGTGTCGTCGCGGGTGGCGCGACGGTGAGTATGTGACTGCTGCTCAACTTCGCAAAACCGAAGGGAAGTCTCATCAAACAAGTTAGAAAGGTGGACCTGGCCAACTCGATCAGCACCGTTGCGAACCGAAAAACGACCCTCACCAGATGCGAAGAAATTGAAATCACCCGCAATGACACAAGAGCTGAGGGAGGAGAGGTGGGACCTGATGCGGTGCATCATCTGCCGTGTGTAACCTTCTGCCCAAGCGGGGCCGAACTGGAGGCTGACTAGCTGGAGGTTGCCCTTCGGGCCTTGCAGCGTGAGGATAGCGACTCTGCCTTCGTGAAGAATCTCGAACGTATGAGCGGTGAAGCACTGGAAGAGAGCCTTGCGGACAAAAACGAGGATACCGCCAGCGCTGGCAGAAGGGCAGAAGGAGCCGAACACTTGCATATCCTTGAAATTCTTTCCAAAGTATTGAGGTCGCCCTGGTGACCGTGACTTTCCTGGATACAAAGAACATCATGTGAACGGAGGATGGGGGAGGCAACTACACTTGCTATGGCTGCGCACGCGAGAGGTGACAAGCGAACAGAGAAGGGCCTGCGCGTTCCACGAGCAGACGGACAGAGGAGAAGCAGACAGAAAAAAAGCCAAGGGTGGGTGGCGTCACTTCAGTATGCTGGAGCCCCTCTCCAGCAGCAGGTAAGGGAACTGGAACGTCTGGAATGTCTACGTCAGCGGCCAGGTCTTCGTGCACAAGTTCGTGCTGCACCTGGCGCTCGTCCCGCGGTAGAACATGTCAAAGTGACTTGCTGATTGTGTTCGCTTCGAGGATGATGGCGTTGATCGCGGTGACGTCCAGGCCCCACTGGCGCACCTCGTTCTCGTTGGCCTCGAAGTGGTATAGTCGTCATCGTTGTTGTAGATCAGTTGGATGATTGGCCAGATGTCCTGCTGGTCGGTCATACAGAGAACGCCCTTGAAGCCGTTCGCTCGGATGTAGCAATTCGCGTTCCAGTTGGCCAAGCTCTTGCACATCGCTTCGACCTGCGGGTAGATAGAGGCACAGATCCTCTCGCGTGCCCGAACATCAGGTGGGAGGTCGCCGAGTGCTCGAATCTCCGTGTGCTTGCCGTCGCGGTTGTTGAACCACTTGGAGCCGTTCTGCGCGTATTGCAGGCGGAAGCGCCTCGCCTGGTCGGCACTCTTGAACTGGATGAGATAGGTCTGCCCTGTCTCGTGAATCTGCGTCGTCACGTCCGCCAAGGAATCTGCGTAGATGGCTTTGAGCTGCCGTATTGGTCCTGCATCACTCTGCCAAGAACGGGTCTCGGCCAGGTGCCCATGAAAACCTTGGTGGCGTCACTGCCCACGGTGCCTGCGACATCGAGCATTTGCCGCTTGCTCCCCGAAGAGGCTGTGGTAGCCGCCGAACTTGCAGCAGACGGAGCAATCGACTGGTTGGCCATCTGCCTCTACAGGCTCTTGATGGCGTCGTCTTGCTGGTCGAGGCGTTGATTGATAGGTAGTAGCGCTGCCCCAGCTGCAGTTCCTACACTCATGTTGATCTGGCTGGACAGGGAAGCCTCGAGGTTGCGTTGCATCTGTTCTAATATCACGACAATCTCCGCTGCTGATGCCATGGCCTCTTGGGTGTGATACTCCCGTGATCACGTCAAAAAATGTAGCGAGCAGGAGAACTCTTGGCCCTAGCAGCGCGCAGCTCGACTGGGGTTGCCTGAAACGGGAACAAAGACATCTTGAGCCAAAATGGCTACGGAGGAGGAGGAAGAGGAGGAGGAGGAGGAGGAGGAGGAGGAGGAGGAGGAGGAGGACGGGAGGTGGACGGGAGGAAGAGGAGGAGGAGGAGGTGGAGGAGGAAGAGGAGGAGGAGGAGGAGGGGGAGGAGGAGAAGGGGGAGGGGGGGGAGGCGGAGGAGCGACCGTACCTCGCAGGGTGCGCCCGCAGCAACGGCCTAAGCAGCCGCCGGCGAGTCGCGATATTCAAACGTACTAGTCGTTGGTCGGGGTAGCTTCACATGTTGGGCCGCCACGCGCGCCAGCGCAAAGGCAAAGGCCGGCGAGGCCACGCGCTCAGCATAGTGGTGCCGCCACAAGTGGTAGGTGTGGTAGAGCGTAGCCAGCCAGGCCACAGTCAGGGGCAACCTGTTGGAGGAGGCGGGCGAGGAGGAGGAAGAGGAGGAGGAGGAGGAGGAAAAGGAGGAACCAGGACCTGGATTGCGCCTCTGATTCCACTGGTGGCTGGTCAGGATCAATCACGGCAGCCAGCTCGCCAAAGGAAGCCAGAGCTGGACTTCACCTGGCGCACGCGAGGCGCCGACAGAGGAAAACGACACTGGCGTGGACATTCGGCACGGGCTCCAGGACAGAGCTCCAAGCCTGTTGGTAAGGAGGCCCATCGACAAGGCGGACGGGGCGCGCCGCCCCCAAGCGCCGAGGCTGGCGAAAGAGCGCGCCCAGATCTCCGAGGTTCGGCCTCTCGCGCCGGGTTTTCGGACGCTCTCGTCGCGTCTCGAGGGTGTGTTCGCCCCGGGATGCTTTCCAGCAGCTGCGCCTGGCCGAACGCGTTCCGGGCGTGCCCGAATCGGCCCGATCGGCCGCCGGAGGCCCGAGTTCACTGGCCTGGAAGCCACCCGACATCCAATCATCCGAAGAAATGGTTCTTCGAATTTCGGCGGTTTCCCAAAATGTCGGCCTCCGAGGTAGGAGGAGGAAGGACGCAAGGATCTATCGAATATCGAATTATCCGTTTCGGCTGTGCTGCCCGTCCGCGCGGCACTAGGATATCAAGCTCCTAATGCACGGAGGAGGAACATGATACAAGACGCCGAATATCACCTGATCGAAGAGCGAAGCCCATGGCCGCAACGACCGAATATCCACCCTATTTCGGACATGCTTGCACCGTGCAAACATGCACACGAATTCCGAGGACACGTGCCTCCACACAACGCTGATCAAGACAACTGAACATGTTCCTCTTTGAACAGCCTTGGGCACTCTCCAGGTACACGCCCCCTCTTCGTAAGAGGCCTCCCTGGGCATGCGACTGCCGCTCCCCAAGTACACGCCCGCCCCTTTATCTGGAAGCCTCCTTGGGTATGCGGCGCTGCCTCCTTCCTCCCCACTGGAACGAGACACCCTGCCATCAGCTCTGACTGCAACCTGCCGGAGTCGTGCCCGGGACCGCCGCCGGAGCTGCCTGCACCGCGCTCGGCCCCGTCGCAACCGCAGGGCAAACCCTGGCCGACTGCGTCCCCCTGCTGGGCAGTGATCCCCCGCGGGGGCCCGACATCGCGCCGCGGCGCGCCGCCCCGCAGGACGTCGGCGACGCCGAAGAGCCGAGCCCGAGCCCGCTCCGCGGTGGTCTCCCCGCCCTGGGCGGCCTTGGCGCGGCCAGCCTGCCGCGCCTCCAGCTCCCTCTCGACGTCGTCGCTGTCGCCACCCCCGCGGTGGTCCACAGCACCACGACCTCCACCCTTTCAGGGTCCTGGGGTCCAGGTGGCCGCTGAACGCCTTTTTTTGCGTCGGCAGCGAGGCAGGGGTCGCCTGCGCAGGGGGCGAGCCGCTCAGGGGGACGGGTCACGCCCTGAGCGAGTGGCGCAGCCAGCACCGCCGGCAGGTGGCCGCTGAACACCCTCGAGACCACCTGGGGCAGCATCGACGTCGTCGCCAGGGATCTGACTGCCATGGCCGCACGCCTCCTCCGTCGCGCGTGGGAGGGTGCCGCCTTCCGAGGGCGAGGCCGCGGCGTGGAGCTCCCCGGAATGCGGCCGCGCCGCGCCTGCTGCAGCAGCTGCTCGGCCTGGACGGCGGCCGCATCATCGGCGGCAGCGTCCGGCGGAGGGCCGCAGGCCCCGTCTGGTGGGCCTGTTTTCCACCGCCACCAGCACAAGTAGGAGGGGGAGGGGGTCCTCCTCCTCCTCCTCCTCCTCCTCCTCCTCCTCCTCCTCCTCCTTCTTCTTCCCCCCTCCAACTTACTGTGGCTGCGGTGGTGGAAAACGGGCCCATCACCGTCGTCGGCGTCGCCGCTGCCGCCACCGCCCGCACCGTGGCACCGACAGCGCGGCAGCCAGGGCCGCGCCCTGGCGGGCCGCGGCCGAGCCGCGCTGGCCCGCGACCGCCCCGAGGAAGCGCCCGGGAGCCGCGCCGCCACCCGAGCCTCGGCCGGGCGACGCTGCTCCCGGCGCCCGGCGGCCGTGCTGGTGGGGCCGGCAGCGTGCCTAGAGGGCGAGGGGGAAGGAGAGAGGGGGGAGCAGGGAGCAGGGATGATGGGGAGGAGACAGGGGGAGGAGGGGAGAGGAGGGAGGGAGGGAGGAGGAAGGGAGGGAGGGAGGGAGGGAGGGAGGGAGGAAGGGAGGGAACCACAACCTCCCCAGACCTCCAGCGCATTGCAAAGAGCGAGCCCGAGGGCTTCCACGGCTTTCGGCCTATACGGGGCCGTCGCCAGGCCCCGGGACTGCCAGAAAAATGTCTCGAGATGGAAAGCCAAACCTGGAGAAAAGTTCGGGACTTCTGGCGATCCCGTGCTGAACAAAAACGAACATCGGGTGTATGCGTCCGTACGGAGAAGTAGGAGGAGGAGAAGGAGGAGGAGGAGGAGGACGAGGAGGAGGATGAGGAGAAGGAGGGGAATGTTTCTTCCAGCCCCGGTGCTTTCCAGACGTGTCGGCCTCTGGGGCCGTCGCCGGGCCCCTGCACGACAACAGACACACCCAGGATGAAGAAGCGCTGCCCCCTAGGAAGGAGGCCGCGGCGTGTCCAAAAAACACCGTCGGATGTCCAGAGGTGGGCCCGAGTAAGGTCAGAGAGCGCGCCGTGCGCGCTCTTCCGCTCAGGGGACCTCCTTCAGACAGCGACGGGGCGCGCCATGGGAACCTGCATCCGCAGAGCTCGGGGCAGGCTGCTGGAGAAGGCCCGCCGGGGCTGCCGGCCGCGCGTGGGGATGCAGGCTGAGGACGGGGAAGGAGGCAACGAAGGAGGAGGGCGGGTCGGATTTGCTTTATCTCGGGGATGGACAGAGCCCCCTCTAGCAAAACGTGGCTTAACGAACACCTCGGGCCCAAACCTGGCGGGCTCAAGCTTGGAACATGACGGCCGCGGCGCCCTCTCGAGAACAGAAAACGGACAATTCACTAATCGACGTGTCAGGGTGGGGCTTCTGTCCAACCCCGATTATCCCCGACGCAGTATGCCAGTGTCTTGCTAGCGTCCTTCGGGCCAGGCCGCCTGGTCGGCCAGCTCGCGCGCGCTCTGGTCGCATCACTGACCGAGCGGAACGAGACTGTGAAGCAGATCCGCAACCCGATCGAGAGGGCCAAAGGAAGAAGGAACAAAGGGGGGAAGGGAAGGACGAGAGAGGGCGGGAGGGAACGCAGGAGGAGGGAGGGAGGGAGGCAAGGGAGGCCGAGGGAGGCAGGGCGGATGGAGGCACCAAGGACGGAGGGGAGGGGAGGGCGGGGATGGGAAGAGGAATTGGGGCAGGGCAAGCACGAGGAGGGAGCGAGGCAGCCGCTCCCAGGGGACGGAGGGGAGGGGGAGAAGGAACGCGGGAGGAGGGAGGGAGCGAAGGGAGGGACGCATGGGGGGGGGGGGAGCGGCCCGGGTGCCCCCGCGCACACGGGCGGCCCGAGGACCCGGACTGCCCCCTCGGCCTCCCTCCCGCGCCGCGGGCGCCGCACGTGCCCCCCCCCCGCAGGCGCGCGCCGCGCCTGCCTCCCACGGGGGGACGCCCCGGGCTGCCTCCCGCCGCGGAGGGCCTTCCCCTGGCATGCTCGCGTCGCGAGGAGGATGCAGAGGAGCACGATGGGTGGTGCCTCCCATCTCCGAGCGGGCACCAAAAGACAGGACGGGTGGCTTTGTGTCCCATCTTCGGCCCCTGAAGGCCCCATTCCGGGCCCCGGGACCGCAACAGAAACGACTCGGGCCGAGAAGCGGGTCCCGGGGAAGGGGAGACCATCATCGTCATCATTACGAGTCCGTCAGAATCAGGGCGATCCATACAGCAGCAGGGCGTTCAAAGTAGATCGGGTCTCGGCACAACCCCCTGAAGAGGAGAAAAGGAATGCCATTAGATGGTTGAGGCAGGGGGGGGCGCTGGAAGTGCTGATATCGCACCCAGGAAGAAACCACAGCTACTTTCGACGACGACCGAGTTCCATCCTCCTTGTGCTCATCATGCCACGCCTTCCACCCGAAAATCCATCCCGCCCCCCGAGATGCATACGGCAGGTTCATGTCGTGACGACCCCAGCGTTGGCTCCTGTCTCTGCGTGGGCCGCTTCCACCCTGAACGATCGGCCGCTTTCCAATCGTCAGATCTTTCCGTACTGGTTTATTCTGGACCATTGGCGGCGTTCAACCTTACACGCCCGCGCTGGGGCCGTAGCCGCGTCGACACGGCACGAAGCTAATGTACATACGCTCTCCTCGCCCCTGGACCCCGTCCGGCTCGACCTCCCTCGCGTCGCCGGTGTCCTGTCCGAGCCGTAGATGTCCCCCGGCAGGTGCTCGTCCAGGAAGGTCCTCGGACAGCCCACCTCCCTGAAACCCGGCACCTCCCCGAAGTCCTCGCAACGCCTCCTTCAAACCCGCCCCCTCCTGGTGCGCATCCCCCCTCAAGTCCCTACTGGCATCCCCCTATCCTCTT
>CAUYUJ010017336.1:182694-205194 GCA_963575745.1 Prorocentrum cordatum
GGAAAATCGGCCCATCAGAAAGCCGAGGTCTTGGGATAGCACCAGACAGTCGCTATACCAGAGGAGCCAAATCTTTGATCGGTCACGATTCGAAGCGGGCAGGAGCGGTCAATATTCCACCAGCCCAGCGCAGCGGCAAAAACAATCAACGGGAACACCCACGACACACAGTACAGCGGAGGCCAGTCCACAAGAAATCTCCCACAAGAAACCCACCCCTGAGACCTAGACCGTCCATGTATTTTTGGTGTGGGCACGTCACGCTTTCCACAGCAAAACCATCGACACCCAAGAAACCCAGGGCACACTGCCAAGCAGGGTGTTTCTTGGCATGGGCCTCCACTGTGCGAACGAGACGAAAGGGAGGAGGTCACCAACAACACACAGGGACGAAAGCCGAGGACTTGGGACGGCACCAGGCAGTCGCTACCCGAGGAGCCAAACTCTTCGATCGGCCACGAATCGGAACGGGCAGGAGCGGTCAAAACTCCATCGGCCCAGCGAGGCGGCAAAAACGATCAACGGGGACACCAAGGACACACGGTATAAACGCAAGCATCGGGCCGCATCGGATCATCGGAAACCCTTACATCCGCTGATCAATTATTTTTCAATCTGCTGCCCCAGAGGTTGCGAGTCCTTCCCTTGGGTCAGCTTCGCGCCCCGGCTCCTCTCTTGAGGGCCCCGAGGCCCGACAACGGGCTCCAGAGGCCGACACCTAGGACACGCGCAGGGACTGACGCAACTAGATCGTCCGACATCCGGGAACGTCGGCATCGCATCGGGGCAGACCAGCCGACGTGGATAATCGGATACCGAATCGAGCCGATCGGATCGAGAGCGGCCCTCTGAGGGGCGGTGCCACCAGTCCGGGGGCGACGCCGCACCGCTGGGCGCCCGTGCGGCCTGGGCCGGCAGGTCCCTGGCGGGCGCGGGAGGGGCCCAGGGCCTCGATCCTCCTCTTGGTATCGAGCCTCCTGTTGCGGATGGCTCCGAGGCCCGGAAAGCTGTTCCCCGGGGGCCCCCAAGGCGACCCGCCAGCCGCCGTGGACTTTCTCGGCGGCGAGCGAGGGGGACAAGCGAGAAGCAGAAGGCCCTCTCAGAGGGCGGCGGGACTTCTCAGAAGTCCTGGCTCCTTCGGAGGGGCTTTTTGCGTCCTCGGGGGAGGCTTAGAACATTTCTCAGCAGGTGATCGTTTTTTACTTGTTGTTTTGCGTATCGGCGCGGGCCCTCGCACCCTTCCCCTCCCCCCCAATGGAGTAGATCTTGGCTGTTTCTGGCACCTGTTTCGAGCAGGTGCAGCCTCCCCCGTAATGGACGCACTGTTGCAAACAGTCGCACTAAGCAGAGGTCCAGAGCCAGACCCCCGCCCATCCACCCCCTCTCCGCTCAATGTCGAAACGCCAAATAAGAAAACGCTCACTTGTCCAAGGACGCCACCGGTCGGCAGACCTCAGGAGGCAATTCCTGGAATATCAGACCCGATTCAGGGGCCATCAGGCCAGATTCAGCCAGATTGAGCCCAGGATTCAGCCCGAACAAGCCGGCCAGATTCAGCGGGGTTGAACATGCCTGTGCTGGATTGGGTCAGTTTTAGGCCACGGATATACTAACGCCGAAGCCGAATTTGACCTCCTAGGAGTTGCATCCTGATGTCCTGCACCTCCACAGACATCCGCGCGCTGTGAAAAAAAAACAGGTTCTAGGACACTTTGGGCCTCCAGAAGCCCTCACTGGGCCTAGGGCCATGAGACGCTGCTCTCGAGTGAGGGTTTCAGACCTCTGGGGAGCCACCTGGTGAAAATTATCCTGGCGAAGGACCCAACCATACGCAGTTGTGGGTAACGCAATTGTGAATATCTTCTTCGGTGAATCACCCTATGGGGCCACGAAGCGCTGCACTGGGTGGGGGGGAACGCATGCGGGCGATCCCACTGAGGGCTGCGGAGGAGCTCCCTATAGGGCCATTAAACGCTTTACTGCGTGGGTGAAAATCCCAAAATGGGTGTGAGGGACGCATGCGGGCGGTCCCACTGGGGGCTTCGGTCGATCTCCCTATGGGGCCACGAAGCGCTGTACTGGGTGGGTGACAAAATGCCAAATTGTGTGTGTGTGCGTGTGTGTGTGTGTGCGTGTGCGTGTGCGTGTGCGTGTGCGTGTGCGTGTGTGTGTGTGTGTGTGTGTGTGTGTGTGTGTGTGTGTGTGTGTGTTGTTGTGTGTGTGTGTGTGGTGTGTGTGTGTGTGTGTGTGTGTGTGCGTGTGCGTGTGCGTGTGTGTGTGTGGTGTGTGTGTGTGTGGGTGTGGGTGTGTGTGCGTGTGCGTGTGCGTGTGCGTGTGCGTGCGTGTGTGCGTGTGCGTGTGCGTGTGCGTGTGCGTGTGCGTGTGCGTGTGCGTGTGCGTGTGCGTGTGCGTGTGCGTGTGCGTGTGCGTGTGCGTGTGCGTGTGCGTGTGCGTGTGCGTGTGCGTGTGCGTGCGTGCGCGTGCGCGTGCGCGTGCGCGTGCGCGTGCGCGTGCGCGTGCGCGTGCGCGTGCGCGTGCGCGTGCGTGTGCGTGTGCGTGTGCGTGTGCGTGTGCGTGTGCGTGTGCGTGTGTGTGTGTGTGCGTGTGCGTGTGCGTGTGCGTGTGCGTGTGTGTCTGTGTGTGTGCGTGTGCGTGTGCGTGCGTGCGTGCGTGGACGTGCGTGCGTGCGTGCATGCGTGCGTGTGTGTGTGTGGGGAAAACGATGGATGTTGCTTCTCGGGCCCCCCTTGGGAATGCTCTCTGGGGCCTCTTGCCAGAAAAATCAAACAACCCTTCGGGCGTCATTAAATGCAGCATAGGACTTCGAGAAGTCATTGGTGTCTTATGTAGATGCCGAGGGACCTTTGAGGAAACCTTCCAATATCTTGAGGGGCACAATTCAGATCCTTAGCTCCCCTGTGGCCCTCACAACATATGGCAAGCTCCGCTGGAAATCTCAAACTTCTGTCTGATATCATTGAACTGCATTGGGAACCCTTCGCGGCGCGCGAATTCTCTGCCATTGCAAAAAAATACCATGAGCCGCGCGCGCAAAATCAAGCGGATAATGAACACTAAAAGGCGTGACATCGAAAAACGACCCCCGCCGAATGGGCCAATTCCTATCTGACACAGAGCCCATCCTGCGGGAACGGAGCGCAACCGGCGCAAACCGAGCCCACTCGGCGCAAACAGAACTCATCCGGCTGCCAACGAAACTCATCCGTCGCGCCGAATAAGATCCGCTCATCCATCTCCCATTTGCTGAGTGGGCTCGAGCCCATGCGGCGTCGGGGCTCATCCGGCGAAATGCTACATCTGCCATATGGAAACCAATGTCGCTTGACATCGCGCCGAATGGGCCTTGCGCAGCGAGCCGAATGAGCTCGGTAGGGAGCCCTGGGGTAGCGCTGCCTCGCCGCACTCGGCGCAGCCCGCAGGCCTGCTGGGCGCACGGGTGGTCTATTGCGAGGGATAGGGCGCATGCGCCTCGCCCAGGGGCCACCCCCTCCCCGCGAGCGCTCGACCCCCTCCTTTAGCTGCTCAGCCCCGGCCAGCCTTGGCCCTCGGGGCCTCGCCAGGATCACTCCAGCTTGGACCTCCCGGCTAAACTCTGGGGAGTGGCAAAACAAGGGAGGTGGCCCAATTGAGTCTAGGCCCCCCGGCGGGACTGCGCTCGCCTGAACAGAGCTCAAAGGGCGCAGACTGCAGCTGCGAGCTGAACCGTTCACTGTCGGCGGCGGACATCGAGGCCGCGTTCTCGACCCACTGCAGGGCGGTCATGGACGGCGCAGCACTCTGCCAAGGCGCGGCCACTCGCGGGATCTCCGCGGTGAGAGGCGCCCGCCCCTCGCCCCGGCTCTGGGCCTCCACGTTAACCCTCGCCCCGTCGCAAAAGGGGCCCGGATATGAGGCGCGGGCCCAAGGAGACCATTGACGTCGCAGAGCGCGACGAGCCTCGCGTCGACGAAGAGCTTGGCGACAGGCCGGCCCTCGGGACCCGCCTCGCGGCTTGGTCAACCCCCGCTGCCGCGTGCGCGGCCAGGTCGACGCCCAAGCGCCCAAGTGCTCGAGCGCCACGCGAGACCCTTCGATGCCCGCGAACAGCTCGACGAGGCCGACGGCATGACAGCATGCGCCCCGGGCGAGGTCGACGGCAGCTCGGAAGTCGACGCCGACGTGGCCCGTCATAATCGGGCGTGCACCGCGGCGCGCTCGCGGCGGAACGTGCCGACATGGCGCCAGCAGCCCATCGCGATCTGCAGCTCTCTCAGCGCCGCGGCCTGGGACAGCAGGTAGGCGGCGAGCTGCGCCAACATGGCAGCCTGCTCAGGAGGCGGCCGCCCTTGAGATCGTCGCGCGACCTGGCGAGCTCCTCACGCGGGCCCACAATGATCGACCGCCACAGAGCGTAGAAGGGCAAAGCACCGATGTTGCAGCATGGTCGACGCTCGCGCTGTTACTGGCGGTGGGGTTCAGGGTGAGCCGCTGGGCCTCCCACATCAGGGGGTCGCCTTCGGCTGGGGTGCCCCCCCATGCCGAAGAGCCCAGTGAGCAGCGGCTGGCACGCAACCTGCAGATCTTGAGGTCGGCCTTTCGGAGGGGCGCGACCAGCCTCCTTTCGAGGGGGCCTCTGGCCAATGGCACAAGGGGCGTTTCTTCGCGCATGGGCCCAGGACACGGCCTCTCCTTGATGCTCTCCAAATGAACTAGCGTGTCCATGGGGGCCAGGAACTGCGCCTTCATGCGGTCCGCGCAGGGGTCAAGGTTGTCCAACGAGGCGCGCTTCTCGCAAGGTGGTAGGACTGCCCGCGCCTGCTCCCGCGCGATGGACTCAGTGCGTCTCGCACAAAATTACCGCCATACGTGGTTCCCGACTGGCGAGGAATTCGACTGCTGGAAGCTCGGGAAGCGGCTCCGCACCGGGGCTCAGGAAAGCCTCCACGCGCCGCTCGATGGCCCAGACAGCGTACCAGGGGCGATCCTGCTTAGAGTGCCAAAACTGCGTTCGGATGGGCAGCGGGCAGCCCCATGCGCCCAGAGCGTATTTACAGACACGACGGCCGTGGCAATCCAGGCCTCCAGACCAATTCGGGCCTGATCCATGCGTCTGCGTCCAGCGCGTTCTCCGTGTCCTCGGTGCGCCAATCGATCCAATCGCTGGCCTCCGATGCGAGGAGCGGGGCCGGTCTCGAGCCCCGGCAGTGGTCGGGCGAGGCCGGCTTCCCCCGCCCCCGCGAAGTGCCGCGGCGCCCAAACCACCGCCGCCAGTGACAAATAGGAGGCCAGCGCAGAGCCACTCGCCGCACTGCCCGAGGTCGACGGACTGCAGATGCTTAGCCGAGAGACGCGAAAACGCAGAGATGAGGAAACCTCGGAGCATGCCGCGCGGGGCACGACCAGAGAGGTTCGCCCTCGACGGCTAGGCGCCGCCGCGATGATGGCGCATCCGAGGTAACCACGACTTCCCATGGGCGGCCCACCTCGGGCGATGTTCGGACAGGCTAGCGCGGCCCGCGGCCGCCGCCGAGCCCGCCCTTGCCATTCGCCTCGGCCCTCTTTGCATGGGGAGTACTCCAGTTGTGAATCGGCACTGGTCGCGGCTGCACGCTCTGGCCCTTGCCCTTGCCACTGTCGCCCTTGTTGCCCTTCTTGCCTCCGACGCGCGGCGTCCGCGGTCGGCGCACCTCCCCGCAATCCCCGTCGCGGCCTCGGCCTGGAGAGGCGGCGTCGACACCCCGCCGCAGGGCGACGGCAGGGCTGCCAGGGTTGAAGCGAGCGCGCTCGGACTGATCCTCGAAGCGCGTTCGGCTTGTCGGGCTGCGAGTCGGAGGCGGGAATGCGCGGCCCTCTTCCTCGCCGGCAACCTCCGCGCCCGACCTCTGGACATCGGGGCCTCCAGCTCGCTCTCCAGCACCGACGTCGCCAGGGCGGCAGGCCTTCGAAGCGGCCATCGAGCCGCGCCGCCTTGCCCCCCCCCCCCCCCCCCCCCTCGAGGGAGCCCTCGACGGAGCCTCGGGACTCGGAGACCCAGCCAAGGGAATTAATCAGCGATCGGTAGAGCGGCGGCCCCCTGCTGCTGCAGGCACTGCGCTCGCGCGTCGACCCTCTCCTCCCGTAGATCGTCTCCGTCTTCTCGTTCCCATCACAGGGGCCTTGCCATCCCCGACCGCGCTCAGGTGCCTCGCCACCTTCCAGCCCCCGCCGCCGTAGCGAAGCTGCTCGACGCTCTTGAACCGCCGGGCCAGCACGTCCACCAGGCGAGCCAGGTCGCCCCTGAGGATGCTGTCCGCGGCCCCGGCAATCACGCGCATCTCCTGGTCGTTCCTGGCCGAGAGCGACCCAGGTGGCGAACGCGGGCTGCGCGTCGTCGACCGCCGCTCGCCTGCCATGGAGGCGCTTCCGCATCTTCGCCGTCGCGCGCTCAGCGAGGTCGCCCAACCTCCTCTCGACCGTGCGCATGGCGCGACCCCGCGCTGAAAGTCGGGCGTTGGGAACGAGCGAGCTGGAGCTGTCCGCGCTGCCGCTGCCGCCGCGGCTCCTGCTGCGGCGGCGACTAGTCGCCCGCTCGTTCCTCGGCGCTGCCACTTCGCGGGCGAGCGCGGCCTCCGAGACCCGGCGGCCGAAGGCCCCCCCTCTGGGCCTGGGCCGCTAGCTTCTCCCGCAGGCTCGACGAGCGATCTCGGCCAGAAGGGCGACCGGCCCGATCGCGATCGCGCCCGCGCCCGCCGCCCTCGTCGCCCGCTGAAGACGGTGAGAGGGCTGAACGCATGGGCTTCGCGCCGCCGCCACTTCGGAAAGCGCGTGCAGCGCCGTCGGCAGCCCCCAGCTGAACGTCGCGCTTGGCGCCCACAGCCTTGCGCGAGGCCTCCTTCTCCGCAGCTCGCGCAGCCTCTCCTCTGAAGCGCCTCCTAAACTCTCCGATACGCCCACGGAGGTCGCGCCTGCTGCTGGCCGCCCCCGCGCGATCGCTCACGCCTCATCCCGCGCCTGTGGCGGCCAAGGCATCCTCGCCCTCTCCGCCCGAGCAGGATGCCGCCGCGCCCGTGCGCGCGGGGCCACGGGGACCGCTGCGCTTCCCCTCTCCTTCCCGGAGGGCAGGACCCCCCGCCCCGTCAGCAACTCGTAGGGCTCGAAAGGCGTCCGAGCATGGCGCCAGCGGGGGACGTGGGTCACGGGCGCGCGGGACAGCCCAGCGCCCCGGTCGCAGTCGCCAGGGTGCACTCCGGCAGCGCAGAAGTTCATGACGGCAGCCGATCCCTAGGGCCGAAACCAATGAAAGCGCCCTTCATCTCGCCAACGTCGCGCGACTCCCCCCGCACCGAGGTAGTTGACCTCGAAGGCTGGGGAGTCGTCGCGCCCGATCTCGCTCACCGCCCCGCCCGTGCACATAAAGAGCTCCACGACCCTGAACGCGACAACCCCGCGTCACTCGACCTCGACCAGGACGCCCTGCAACGACGAGCGCCGCAAGGCTCGGTACATCCCCGTGCGCCACGCCAATGGGCCGCTGCCGCGCCGCGCTGGGTTTGGCGAGGCTGCGCGGCTGCGCCTGCCGAGTGGGCCCGCATGCCCCCGCCCAGCACATCGGCCGCCGCCGCGTCCGCCGTGGCCGCCGCGACCACGGCCACCGCGGTCGCGGTGGCCGCGGTCGCTGTGGTCGCGCCCCGCCGAGCGAGCGTCGCGGGCGCCATTGCGGGGGCCTCCGCCGCCGCCAAGCAAGCGCATGGCGCGCATGGGGCGCCCCCTGCCTGCGGCGCCGCCGCGCGAGCGCCCGCGGCGCTGCGACGGCGGATTGCCATGGGCGACGCCGTCCTGCAAGGGCGGGCGAATCACCCAGCTTTCCCTGGACCGCTCCACCAATGAGCGCGTGCCCTCCTCGCCCGAGAGGGTGGGAGCGACCGCCCTCGCCAGGCGCGCGGCAATGGCGCGCCCGCCCCGCGCGCGGCAGAACTGGTTTGACCCAGGACTGCGGGAGGCAAGGTCGGATCGCACACGAATTATCGAGGGCGAAATAATTGGGCCACTCGTGGGGCACGAATCCTAGTTTTTTGCGTATGTTTAGTACGCCCCTCTCCTGCGTCTTCAATCCTAAGTGTTTTACGGATGTTCCTATAGATTGGGCCTCTCTTCTCCGCGGTGTGGCTGGCTGCATCATGGTCCAGCCAGTGCGCGATAGCTTTTGGGCCAGCCAGCGAATCGCAAGGGCCTCGCACGGCGTTTGCATGAACACCCTTTTTTCCCTTGCTGAATCACGGGGGGGATCGCGCAGCCATTTCGTCCGAGTCACGCTCAGTCATGCTCAAGCCACTGACGTGCAGATACACCCGTCCTAAGCTTAGGCATAATCAGGCTCATGCGCATATACTCACTCGTGCTACTGAGACTCATTCACCCTCCAATTCATTCACAAGCCGATCCACCCCAAACCTGTCATTTGTCAAGCCCGTGCGGTTTCGAAACCTCTTGCGCCTAGACACTCACGGACGAAAGCTCCATGCAAGAACGTGCACACAACGAATAATTAATCATGTCATCCCCATTCGCGCGTGTCATAGCGAATCGGGAACCCCCCCAAACCCCCATCGTATTATGCACAACCAGAATGTGGGGGCTGAGCAAGAGGCGGAGGCGGAGGAGGAGGAGGGGGATGAGGAGGAGGAGAGGGAGGAGGAGGAGGAGGAGGAGGAGGAGGAGGAGGAGGAGGAGGAGGAGGAGGAAGAGGAGGAGAAGGAGGAAGTGGAGGAGGAGGAGGAAAGAGGACAAGGACGAACAGCAACGGCGGGAACTCGAGTGGAATGAGCGGGAGGAGCAGAAGGACCAGGGGAAGGCGGAGGATGGGAAAGGAGGTGGGCGACAACGATGAGGAAGTACTTGGATCCAGAAAAATGGCCCCCGCGAGGCCCGCCCCGCAGCGGGAGCACGACTGTGCAAGGCCAGCAACACAATGGTTGCTACCGACCGCCAGGGGTACCGCTTGTGCCAAGGCGTGTGTCAAAGACCGTGCGCGGAGAGGGCGGAGCATCTTCCACACAAAGCCAGGGGGGTCGGGGAAAACAGCACTCCGAATGTGCAGATGTGGACGAGACGAAGGTCTCATGAGGTGGAAGAGGACGAGGAGAAGGAGGACCTGGGAAGGAGGAGGACATGGGAGGAGGAGGTGCGCGAGGGCATGAGGCCACGCATCGTCCGCCTGATCTCGCGGTACCTCACGAAGTCATGGCCGAACGAGCCCGCGTCCGTGATGGCGCCCCAGTCCCGCGCTGAGGGCCGCCATGCAATCTGGCTGCTGTTGCGCACGGAGGCCGGGAAACCCATCCTCATGCTCTTCCCCACTACTCCCGCCTCCACACTCCTGCTCCCAATCTGCTCTCCATCCTCATCACCCTCGCCCCTACTCACTCCTCACCCTCACTCTTCCTCATCAGGCCTCCGTCTCGTCCTCTTAATCTCCCCCCTACAGCCGATCATCGTCCTCCCCTCTCATCATCAGGCTTTCTCATCCTCCTCTGGACATCTCTTTCTCGTTTTCCTCCTGCCTCCGGCCACATTTCGGCAAAACGCGCGTTTGCTCAGCGGGGGGCATCATCACCCTCAACTGGACACAGGCACACTGTACCTCGACGTCATGCGGGATGACCACGTCGTTTCGGAGGATGGTGAAGCAGGCACCCTTCGTCAGCGCTCTGCTCGGCAATCGAGAGCCACAGCCAATCTGGATTGCTCTGCATGCGCGACATGGGCAATAGGCAATAGGGTCACTGCACTCAGCCATGCGGCTCACGCAAGGGAACGCTCGCGTGACGGCTTCCGGAAACCCTGGGTCCAACCACTTTGTCATCTCTTCAGGGCGCATCTTCTACTCCCGCTGGCTCCCACCAGCCTGGAGCCACCTTCCGCCGAGGAAAAGATGGCAACTTCTCGATCCCTCGAAGGTAGGGCCCCTTCTGGAGCCCGCCACGTGCTGTACTCGGACATGCCCACCGATGGCGGTGGAAACGTTGATATAGCTCTCGAGCGTTCTTCCCGCCCTCTTGCATGCCGATGGCCCTTACAGGATCTGCAGACCGGCCTTACGCCTGACCTTCACGGCGAAAAAGATGGCGGTGTTGGCGTATGGCCGAGATGTTTGTCGAACATTCGGCGGTTGGTGGCCTTCCTGTGTGCTTGTTATACCCGTGAGTTTCGCGGTTGCGTAGGGCCTTACAGAGGAGCAGATGCCACAGCTCGTGGATGAGAAGATTAGGCAGTTTGCTTTAGATGTGGATGATGATGAAATGAAGTGATGCCGACGCCGCATCCTCACTCACTGCTGCTGTTGCTGCGGATGGTGCGCCTCTCAAACATACATGTGTCCTGCATACACGCCGTAGTCTCTCACCGCCACCGCCACAAGGGAAATGTCCAACACTGCAATCGGCAAATGTTCAGTCGTTCAGCTCTCTGCTGTGACCATCGGGGAAGCCTGGCATGCGACCCTATTGCCCCATGGAGTGCATGAGTTGAAACGCCAGCATACGTCTCACGCGCAGTGGTACCACATGCATGGGAGATTTAAAAGGAGTATCCTCTTTGTTTCCAGCTCCTTCCCCCTTACGATTCCCCCTCCCCATCCTCCTCCTACCCGGGCCCATCCCCCTCTCACTCCTCTCGAGTGAAAAATATGAGCGAGGCGCCCGCATCCTCCTCCTTGTCCCCTCCTCCACCCTCCCTCCCCCCTCTCCGCCAACCTCTTTGTCCGCCTGCTCCTTTTGAACCCTCTCCTCGGTCAAACAGGTGGCGGGTCGTCGTCCCCCTGCCTCCTCGCTCCTCCTCAGCCTTCATCCTCCTACTCCCTAAGCTCTTCCCCCTCCCCCGAATCCTCTCTATCCTTCTCCCCTCCACGCCTCGTCCCCATCCGTTCTCCGCCCGCCCCGTCCACCTCCATTTCCTCCCCCCCCCTCCCCACGAACCACCATCTGCCTCCCCCATCCTCCCTTCGCCCTTCCCCTCCTCCTGCTCCTCCTCCTCCTGCTCCTCCTCCTCCTCCGCCTCCTGCTCCTCCATTCCCCCTCCTCCTCCTCCTCCTCCTCCTCCTCCTCCTCCTCCTCCTCCTCCTCCTCCTCCTCCTCCTCCTCCTCCCACGCCTGAGGGGCGGTGCCATGGGGGGGGGCTGGCTCAGGCGGGGAAACGCTGACCTGAAATCGGCGATGCATCGCCGATAGATCCGCGTCAGGCACCCAGTGGCAAATCCGCACGTCGCTGGGCGGGTCAAGCTATCGGGCCCCATGTCGGCGATCAGTGGGCCATCGGAGGTCGAGGCATCCCCCCTTGAGCCTATCCCACCTCAACGTTGTCCCTGACTTCCTCCCTCTTCTCCTCCATCCCTCCGCCTCCTGCTCCTCCGACCGACTGACAGAAAACAAAAAGGGGGAAGGGTCCCTGCTTGCACCGCAGCGACATGGCCTCCCGGAAGAGCTGCTCCGCCTCGCCGAGCGACGTGCGCGCGCGCACGTAGCGGAGCAGCTCGCAGTCCTGTCTGCGGCCCAGCCCCCTTCAAGCTTTTTGCTCCTGGCACATGTTGCTCCCATCGTACTTAAGGACCACATCCCAAAAATAATTTCGAGCACCCAGAAGAGTGTCGGAACAGTGGCGGACGAGTGTCGGAACAGTGGCGGACGAGTGTATCCCAGGGCCCGACACGTGAAAACCCTGGAGTTTCGGTATCTCTTTTGGTGCTCGAAGTTCTTTCTGGTGGTCAAGGCTGAAGTAGGTTGGATCACCTTAACTCCCGGCCCTCGAGGTAAGACGAAACCAAGAACAGGAGAAAATCGGACCGGGACAAATCGGGGACCTCTGAGATCCGGCGGTTCTGGAACACGTCTCGGGCGCCGCGGCCGTTCCAACACGCTCTGGGGGCGTTCCGAAACGCTGGGGAGCGCTTTCTCCTGGCCCTGAACCCGTCCTCATAAGTTCGATCGTTCTGCTTGGGCGCGGGCCGAAAGTGGGGCGATGCACGGGGGAGGAGACAGGCTTCCCTTTCGGGCGCTCAGAGGCCCCCTTCTGGGCCCGACAGGGCCCCTTCAGGGGCCCTGCAGGGCTCCTTTTCGGCAGCCCTGGCTGCCCCCCCCCCCCCACGCATCGCGCCCCCACTGCGCGCCCTCCAGTTTGAGCCCACTGTGCATCGGGCTTGACGCCTGCGGGGGTCAGGATCCATGGCGGCAGCAAAGCTTGCCGCTCCCTCCTGGCTCAGCCGCCCTCGCTCCTCGTCCGCCTGTGCACCCCTCCTTCTTCGCTGCTCGCTCGCCCCCCCCTCCCTTGCTCCCTCCTGACCCCTCTCGTCATTGCAATCATCGTCGTCGCCAGATTCATCGCCGCCATCATCGTCATCATCATCATCATCATCATCATCATCATCATCATCATCATCATCATCATCATCATCATCATCATCATCATCACCGCCATCATCATTATCATCATCAGCATCATCATCACCGCCATCATCATCATCATCATCATCATCACCATCATTAGCATCACCATCATCATCACCATCATTCCAACCACCATCAGCATCAGCAGCATCAGCATCAGCATCACCATCATCATCATCACCACCACCGACAACATCATTGTACCACCACCGTTACCACCAGCAACAACAGCATCGACACCATCATCATCGTCATCAGCAGCATCATCAGAAGCATCAACATCACCAGCAGCAGCAATACCAACATCATCATCATCACCATCATCCTCCTCATTACCAACATCAGCGTCATCCTACTAACCAATCGACATCATCACCATCACCACCACCCCCACCATGATCATCATCGTCATAATCGTCATCGCCATCATCCTCGTCATCGTCATCAAACTCGTCATCATCATTATAGCCGTCAGAATCAGCGTCAGCATCTGCATCAACATCAGCATTCGCATCAGCAGCAACAGTAATTCGCACCAACAGCATCAGCATCATCACCATCACCATTACCATCACCATAACCATCATCAGCATCATCATCATCCTCATCCTCACTATCATCATCATCATCATCATCATCATCATCATCATCATCATCATCATCATCATCATCATCATCATCATGATCATCATCGTCATCATCATCATCAACAACATCGTCAGCGGCATCATAATTTTCATCATCATCATCTTCAGCAGCAGTAGTAGCATCGTTACCAGCAATATAAGCACCATGGTCGTCGTCGTCGGCAACATCGGCATTATCCTGATCATCAGCGTCATCGTGCCGATCACCGTCACACTCATTCCCCATATCCTATATCAACATCATCCTCGTCATTATTATGTTCCTCCTCCCCCTCTCCTAATTCTGTGCCTCCGCATCCTGTTTCCTTCCTCCTTGCCCATCCGTCTGCTGCTGCTGCTGCTGCTCGTCCTCCGTTAGCCTCTGTACTCTGCCTTCTCCTACCCGTCCTCTTCCCCATCGTCCCATCTTATCGCTCCTTATCATGTGGCTGGTGTTGCTCAACCTGCTCAGGATCAAGAGGGGGTGGATGATCGGCTGCAATTGGAGACGGAAGAGGGAGATGCGGAGGACTTAGGACCAGAGAATATCCAAGCTGCATGAATCAACCCACATGTTCCAAGTCCCCTTCCCTCTCCGCCCATGAAGTGCGCTCCGTTCCCTTCCTCCTTCTCCTCATTCCTCCTCTCTTCGCGTCTTTCCTCATCCCTCCTCCTCCACCTCTCCCTCGAGGGGAAGGAGAGAGGAATGAGGGGAACGGCGACGACGGCGACGACAAAGACGACCACATGGGCGACGACCACGGCAATGGAGTACCCGATTTGGGTCCTCGTACCAGCGTTCGCCGCCGACCTTGTGGCAGGAGGGTTGTCGTCGTCGTCGTCTTCGCTGGCGCCGCGCACTCTCTGGTGAACCATCAGCCTCCGGTGGCCTGTGCAGTGTGGCAACTCTTGGCACGCGGCCCTGGAGCGCGGCGCCTCGGAGGCATCGGCTCGGGGCCGCGGGGCCAACGTCGCACTCTTCCGCGCGCTCCTCCCCGCCACGCCCCACCCATCGGCCGTCCAATGGACGTGTAGATCTCATGCTTCCCCGCCGTCTCGTAACACAGTCGGCCCGTAGCAGAGGATGCGCGATGAGGGTGCAAGGGTCTTGGACGGCCATTTCGAGGCTTTTCGAGCGGGGCGCGGCCAACGAAAGCGGCCGAGGATGGGCAGAAGGGGCAAGGATGCAGGGGCACCCCTGGGAAGGTTGCCCACCCTTACCCTGCGGATTGACTGCAGATCCCGTCCGTGTGCCACCCTCCGCCCCTTATCATCCCCATTCTTACTCATCGTCCTAGCCCGCCTCACCGTCATCACCAGCATCACAGGCTGCCGGCCCAACGGGCCAGAGGCGTGCCAAAAACTCCGGTCATAAATTAACAATGTTTCTAATTTGCGCGCGCGCGTGGCGGCCCCTGGGGGCCCGCGGACGAAAAGTACCAGGCAAGGTCCCCGCAAGGTCCTGGCAAGGTCGGGTCAGAGATGTCGGTGCTCCTGGGCACAGCCTCGGGACCCCCCGAGAGCCCAAATGAGGCGCCAAGAGGATGGCACACCCCACGGCCTCAGGCCAAGAGCGTTCCAAGATGGCCCACGCTGGTCCCAAGACGGCCCAAGAAGCGCCCAAGACGCTCCAGGAGGGTTTCAAGAGGACTTCGAGATGCCCTGAAGCACACATCATAAACTTTGCTTCAGTTTTTCGGGCGTTTTCGGCGGTACCTTTTCGAGCTGCTGACCGCCCTGGACTGCCCAAGAGGCCCCCAAATCGTTCCAAAATGGTACAAAAAAGCCTCCAAGAGGGCCCCGGCCCAAGATGGTCCTAAGACAGCCCAAGAGGCCTCCAAGACGGCCCCCGGATGGCCCCAAGAGGTGGTCCAGAGGGGGAACCCAAACAAACATTTCGAGCTCTCGGCCCGAAGAGGCGCCCAGAAGCTCCCAGAGGCCTCCAAGAGCCCCCCGAAAGTCCCCAAGAGGCCCCAAAAGAAACTCCCAAGACCCCAACAGGCCCCCAGGAAGCCCCAAGAGGCCGACCAGAAACCCCCAATAGGCTCCCCAGAGGCCTCAAAACTGCTCCCCAGAAGCTTCCGAGAGCTGTGCGAAGAGACCCCAAGAAGTATCCATGAGGACTCTGATCCACAACACAAGTTCGTCTCGAAACTCTGCTGGAGCTCTCTTGAGCCGTCTTGGCGCCCTCTGGGGCAGTCGATGGGCTCTCTTCGACAGGGTGCGAGCCACATCTCCAACGATCTCCTCGAGGACAGTCCTGCCTGCCCCACCGTTCCTTATAAGTACGTGCACACCACGGCGCAGCCACCGAGATGCGAAATGGGTCGGCGGAAGGAGCGAAGCGATTAAATCATATTGATAATAGCCATCATCATCATCATCATCATCAGCAGCATCATCATCAGAAGCAGCAGCAGCATAATCATCAAAATCATCATCAGCATCCACAACATCGTCATCCCTACGATCATCATCATCATCAGCATCATCATCATCATCATCGTCATAATCATCACCATCAGCATCATCATCATCATCATCATCATCATCATCATCATCGTCAATAGTATCATCAGCATCATCATCAGCATCACGATCATCATCATCATCACCGTCATCATCATAAGCATCATCATCGTCGTCGTCAGCAGCAGCCTCAGCATCAGCATCAGCATCAACATCATCATCAGCATCATCATTACCAGCATCATCATCACCACCAGCATCATCAACATTATCATCACCATCACAATGGTCATCCTCTCCTCATTACCTATCCTCGTCATCCTCTTCATCCTGCTCGTTCACCCCTCATTATCCGGCTTATCCTCCTCTGTCTCATCATGCCTGCTGCTGCCTCTCCCACCCCCATCTTCTAACAGTCCGTGTCGTTCTTCATTATTCGTCTCATCCCCCTCCTCCTCCTCCTTCTCCTCCTTCTCCTCCTCCTCCTCCTCCTCCTCCTCGTCCTCCCCAACTTCCCTGCCTGCTCCCGCGTCTCCACCGATCTTGCGAGATAATCATGTTTCCCTCTCGTCTTGCCGCTGTTCTTCCTGCTCCTCCGCCAACGTCCCTGCCTTGTCCTCCTCGCACGTAGCATCGAAAAGAAATCAACCACCTATCGCACAACACGGCCTGCTGCAGCATCCGAGCTCGCGCAGCGCCACCGGAAATTGCCAGAGGCGTATGAGCAAAAAAACCTCGCTGGACAGACAACATCTAGTGTGCACTGCCTTGTCCTCCTCCTTCTTCTTCTCCTCCTCCTGCTCCTCCTTCTCGTCCTCCCTCCTCCTCCTCCTTGTCCTCCTCCTCCTCCTCCTTCTCCCTCCTCCTCCTCCTCCTCCTCCTCCTCCTCCTCCTCTCTCCTCTTCCTCCTCCTCGTCGTCGTCGTCCTCCTCCTCCTCCTCCTCCTCCTCCTCCTCCTCCTCCTCCTCCTCCTCCTCCCCCTCCTCCCACTCCTTTTTTGTCAAGCACCGCGTGCCAGTCGCAGGCATGGCAACCCCGCTGGCCCTCGGGGGGCCACCTCGAGCTCTGCCTCCTCCCCCCCTCCCCTCCCCACGGGCGGCGGGCGCGAGCCTGCAGAGGCGGCGGCCCCTGGGCGGCCCTTCCCTGACCGGTGCAGCCCCGTCGTCGATGACCGGGCGTTGCAGCTTGTCCACGCCGGGCGTTGCTCTTTCCCAAAGGGTCGGGCCCCCGGGCCGTCGCAGATCGATCCAGCCTGGAAGGTGCAGCAGAAGATGGTGGTAATTGCGGTGATGATGATGCTGATGATGATGCTGATGATGATGCTGATGCTGATGCTGATGCTGATGCTGATGCTGATGCTGATGCTTCTGATGATGATGACGACGAGAATGATGCTGCTGCTGATGATGATGCTGATGATGCTGATGATGATGATGATGATGATGATGATGATGATGATGATGATGATGATGATGATGATGATGATGATGATGATGATGATGATGATGATGATGATGATTATGATCCTGGTGATAGTCGTGGACAAAGGCATGCTATGAGCTCAGGTCGTGATATCCGCGATGCTGCATGTCTGTTCCGCAGCGCCGCGTCCCCAAAAAAGGTCCTCGGTCTCTCCCCCCCAGCCGCCCTGACGGCCGCACCAAGCGGCCAGCCTGCGCAGGCGGGGCGGCCACTCCACGACCTCTGGCCCGCCTCCCTGCCTTCCTCGGACTTGAGCTCCTCGGCCCTCCTGTCCTTTCCTTTCTCCCCTCCTCTCTTTCTGTCCGCCCCCCTCCTTCCAAGAGGCCTCTCCACGAAGGCGCCCTACCTCCTCCTCCTCCTCCTACTCCTCCTCATCGTTCTCCTCCTCCTCCTCCTCCTCCTCCTCCTCCTCCTTGCTCCTCCTTCCCTTCCCTCTCTCCCTGCCCTCCTCCTGTCCGCCCCCTTCCTCCCCCAAGACCTCTTCACTGGAGGCATCCTGCCTGCCTGCCTTCCTCCACCCGTGGCGCGCGGGCCCGCAGGCCCTGCCCCAGCAGAGCCTGCTGCGGCCAGGCCCTCCCTGGGCGAAGCCAGCGGAGGCGACGGCGGCTCCCCCGGGAGCCCCCTCCCTTCCCTTACGTCGGGCGAGTCCCCCTGCAGGCGGATTTTGGACGAAAAATCAAAAATAGTCAAACAATGCCCCAAACATGCTCAAAGATAGTCCACAACATCGTCCCTAGACTGTTTGTTTGGACTGTTTTTGAATTTTCATCCTGTAGAGGACAGGCCCGGCTGAACCCTTTCCCCCCGAAAGTGTATGCCTCCCTCTCCTCCGTCTTCCCCTCCCCCTCCCGTGGCTCCGAGGCAGCCGTCTGAGCAGCCCGCAATGCTGTCCGCGATGCCTTCCGGGCGCAGGAGGGCAGGTGGACTGCAGGAAGAGGCGCGGCCAGGCGGGGAAGGAGGAGGGACGGAAGGGGGGGGGGGGGGGGGGAAACACGGAGGAGCGGGAAACAGGGGGAGAATGGAGGGGAGGAGGATGGAGAGTGGAGGAAGAGGGGGGCAGGGAGGAGTGAATCCCCCACCCTGCCCACGCCTTCGCCGCGCTCGCCCGGGAGGCGAGGGGGCACGCGAGGCACAAGGCCCTGAAAAGGCGTGGGCCCTGGTTCCCGACGCCGTGTGAGCCACTCGGCCCCAACAAACGAACCTCCGCCCTCGCGAGCCCCCAGCGGCTTGTGAACCCACCTGCCGTGCGGACTTCGGCGGAGGGGCAGGAGGAAGGGGGAGGAGGGGGAGGAGGAGGGGGAGGACGAGGAGGAGGAAGAGGAGGAGGAGGAGGAGGAGCAGGAGGAGGAGGAGGAGGAAGAGGAGGAGGAGGAGGAGGAGGAGGAGCAGCAGGAGGAGGAGGGGGAGGAGGAGCGGGCCGCTCAGAGGGGATGTCAGCCTTGAAGGCCCGCGCCGGCGTCGCCGCCGCGGGCAGGGCAGGGCAAGAACCTGCTGTGCGAGGGGGTGGATTTGTATGCTCGTGCGCGGCAGCCTCCTCTCGCGATCGCGCGTGCATGGGATCAAGACAACTGTACAGTCGGGGCGTTGACCTAAGGAACACTAAAGAAGGAACGAGGCCCCTTCTTTCCATAAGTTAAACTTCGATGTCCTATCGAAAACATAAGGACAACCTGAGGCAAGCTGTGAAGCACTTAAGGAACGTGGAGCCCCTCCTCAACCAAAATGGTTCCTTCTTCAGGGCCCCGACTGTATACCATGATCCATGAGCGAGTGGCATGCTTGAGTGGCGGGCAGAGGAGGGGGAGGAGAGCGAAGGGAAGGAGGAAGCAGGCGACGACAACAGGGTCCAGGAAGGGCGGGACTGGAGCGACGTGAAACTGGAAGAAAACGATGGGGGAATGGATGTGCATGAACACGGTGACCATTCTGAAGTGATGGGATTGTTTTCCACCGCCACCACTATATTCTGGAGAGGGAGGGGGTCCTCCTCATCCTCCTCCTCCTCCACCTCCTCCACCTCCTCCTCCTCCTCCTCTTCCTCCTCGTCCTCCTCCTCCTCCTCCTCCTTCCCCCCTCCAGCTTATGGTGGTGCTTGTGGACAACACGCACATCATGAAGATGAAGGTCAGGGCGAGGCGCCCCTGTGCGGAGCGGAGCGAGGCCGGGCACGAGAACGACAGCGGGCGGCGCGCCTTGGACCCTCTCCCTCAGTTGAGCCACGGCCTTCATCTCCTGCAGGCGGCTGCGGTCACCCTGATCCTGCTCCCCCCGCTCCCTTCCCCTCCTCACCCGTCCTTTTGTCCCTCGTCCGCCACTACCTCGGCCCTCCTTCTTGGAGGCCTCGAACAGCATCGCCGAGGCATCGCCGACGCACCGGCGATGTCGGGACGGAAATGCTCGGGCTCTGGGCCGCGCCGCATCGACGATGCATCGGCGATGCGAACCGATCTCCTGATATAGTCTAAGCTGCTCCGTCCAATTTCGGGGGCCGGGGAATCCAGATCTCCGACATGTCTTTGTCAGTCCTCGGCGTCCGAGACCTTCCCCGAGGACACCTTCTCGTCCTGGGCCCACGCTTGATGGTCACGTGACCCGAGAAGGAGCCCAGGATGCCGAAATACTCGAGGACATTCGCCAAAAGTGGCAGCGTTACATCGTCAAAGATCTGGGAATGTCTCGTCCTGACTCTGGAACGCAGAAGGACGTACTATTACGATGTGTACCTGTTGGAGACCAATTCCAACATGTAGTGCAAACGCCTTGTAGTACATCGCTACACAAACGATCTGGCCAATAAACGCCCGCCATGGGCGCTTCGGCCCCGCAGCCGTTACGACCTAGTGCTGGCCCGCAAGCCTCGGCACGGCCCCGCGGCGGCCTGGGGGTTGGTGAGCCGTTCGGCGCTGAGCGCGTGCCCCCTCCTACGGCACGGCAGTAGGTGTGTGTGACCCACCGCCAGACAAGTGACTGCCAGCTTCCGCGAGCCGTCCGCTGGCTTCTGCCGACGTATCCGCCATGTTTCACTTCCCTGGCATTTCGCCGAGATGGCACTCCGCCGTGAAAGAAGCGTCAACTTCTTGATCCTTCGAGGGCGAGGCCATTTCTGACCCCCCCACCCCCCCCGCGCAGTCATCGAGCTGCCGTGAGGAACGTCAAGTAAGGAACGGAGGGACTGGCCTGGCCACGCCGAGCCACGAATGCGTTAACCGACCTGCATCTGAGGAAGGGCCCGGGAACCAGATACCCTCCTGAACCCAAAGTGGTCGGTGTTTCAGCGTAGCATGAGAAAACAGCATTCCTGCCCATTCGGGTCCTGAACCTGTGGCGCGGTAGGCCAATGAACGCCATATGGGGCTCGCCACGGAGATAAGGCATGCTGTGCTCATGCTGCTGCTGACGTAATCATAGTACTTGTCTTTTCCGTCCTCCTCCTCCTCATCCTTCTCCTCCTCCTCCTCCTCCTCCTCCTCCTCCTCCTCCTCCTCCTCCTCTTCGCGCCTTCATCGTGATGGGGACGGGTGTGATGTCATGGTGAGAATTGCTCGGGGTAAGTTCCAGATGTCCGGGGATACGTGGCGGCCATCGCCCTGTCTCTGCGGCCGGCGCGAAGCGTAATGATCGCCATTGTAGCAGCAGAAGTCGTAAAAGTAGACGTAGAAATTGTAGCGGTAGCATAATAGTCGGGCGGTCGTCATCGTCGCAGTTGTAGTCGTAGCAGTATTAGTAGCACGAGTAGTATTTGTTGTAGTAGTTTTAGTATTAGTAGCACGAGTAGTATTTGTTGTAGTAGTTTTAGTAGTGGTAGTAGTAGTAGTAGAAGTAGAAGTAGTAGTAGTAGTAGTAGTAGTAGTAGTAGAAGTAGTAGTAGTAGTAGTAGTAGTAGTAGTAGTAGTAGTAGTCGTAGTAGTAGTAGTAGTAGTAGTCGTAGTAGTAGTAGTAGTAGTCGTCATCGTCGTAGTAGTAGTAGTAGTAGTAGTAGTAGTAGTAGAAGTGGTAGTGGTAGTAGTAGTAGTCGTCGTAGTAGTAGCAGTAGTAGTAGTCGTCGTGGTAGTAGTAGTAGTAGTAGTAGTAGTAGTAGTAGTAGTGGTAGTAGTAGTAGTAGTAGTAGTAGTAGGAGGAGGAGGAGTGGTAGTAGTAGTAGTAGTAGTAGTAGCAGTAGCAGTAGTAATACTGGTAGTCGTAGTAGTAGCAGCAGCAATAAAAGCAGAAGTAATAGAAGTAGTACTAGTATCAATGGTAGCAATGATCGTAGTAGTAATAGTCGTCGTCGTAGTAGAAGTAGTAGTAACAGTAGTCGTCGTCGTAGTCGTCGTAGTAGTCGTGGTCGTAGTGTCGTAGTCGCCGTCGCCGTAGTGGTAGTAGCAGGCATAATAAAACTACGACTACTACACTATTGGCCATAGTAGCAGCAGCAGCAGTAGTAGAAATAGTAGCAGTAGTAGTAGTAGTAGTAGTAGTAGTAGTAGTAGTAGTAGTAGTAGTAGTAGTAGTAGTAGTAGTAGTAGTAGTAGTAGTAGTAGTAGTAGTAGTAGTAGTAGTAGTAGTAGTAGTAGTAGTAGTAGTAGTAGTAGTAGTAGTAGTAGTAGTAGTAGTAGTAGTAGTAGTAGTAGTAGTAGTGGTAGTAGTAGTAGTCAAAATCGTAGCAAAAGTCGTAGGAGTAGTAGTAGTAGTAGTAGTCGTCGAAGTAGTAGTAGTAGTAGTAGTAGTAGTAGTAGTAGTAGTTGTCGTGGCCGTGGGAATAATCGTCGTCGTCGTAAGAATGGTAACAGTCGTAGTAGTAGTAGATGTGACAGAAATACTAGTAGTAGTAGTGGTAGTAGTGGTAGTCGTAATCGTGATGGTAGAAGTGGTAGCAGACGTTGGCGTACCGGTCGTCGTCGTGGTACCCGTGGCGACAGTAGTCGGGTATCCCTGAAAGCCTTAGAAACCTCGCTTGTAGAAATAAGTTTGAAAGTGGTGGTCGGAATTTTACCCGTAGTACGCAGGCGTCGCCGTAGTAGTAGTAGTAGTAGTAGTAGTAGTAGTAGTAGTAGTAGTAGTAGTAGTAGTAGTAGTAGTAGTAGTAGTTGTAGATGCACTAATCGTAGTAGTAGTAGTGGTAGTAGTGGTAGTAGTAGTAGTAGTACTACTACTACTACTACTACTAAGTCAAGTAGTCGTAGCCGTAGAAGTGGTAGTAGCCGTAGTAGTAGTAGTAGCAGCAGTGGTAGTAATGGAAATCGTGGTTCTAATCGCAGTAGTGGCAGTAATGAACACAGTAAGAGTATTTATTGTAGTACCAGTAATAGTAGGCGTAGTAGTAGCAGTAGTAGTGGTAGCGCTAGCAGTAGTAGTAGTAGTGGTAGTGATAGTAGTAGTAGTAGTAGTAGTAGTAGTAGTAGTAGTAGTAGTAGTAGTAGTAGTAGTAGTAGTAGTAGTAGTAGTAGTAGTAGTAGTAGTAGTAGTAGTAGTAGTAGTAGTAGTACTAGTAGTAGTAGTAGTAGTAGTCGTAGTAGTCGTAGTAGTAG
>CAUYUJ010017336.1:210194-232694 GCA_963575745.1 Prorocentrum cordatum
CTCCTCCTCCTCCTCCCCCTCCTCCTCCTCATCCTCCTCCCTATCGCCCACCCATCCTCATGATCGCCCTCGCTTTTTCGGAGCCCGCGCTGGCGAAACATTTGATGGCTGAGATGCTTGCCTCGCATAACGTGTGCGTTATGCGAGGCGGGCTCATCACATCCTCCTCCTCTTCTTCCTTCTCCTCCTCCTCCTCCCTCCTCCTCCTCCTCCTCCTCCTCTTCCTTCGCATCACCATCTGGGATCGGTCATCCGTTTGCCTTTGTGCGCCGAGGCGCACGTGACCGAGCGTTGCCACCGCAGGGCCATAGGGGAATGCTTCGGTCCGAGGGGCAGTGCGAGCGAGGAGCTCCTGCCCCCTTCAGACGTGGGGATAATCATCATCATCACCATCATCAGCACCATCATCATCAACATCACCAGCGTCATCATCATGATCACATCCATCCTCCTCCCCGAGAGTTCGATGTGTCTCCGCGCCGAGCACCCCCTGTCATGGGGCCCCTGGCGCCCTTGATTGCTCTTACCGCTCGCGGCCGCGTGGCTAGGGCCTAGGCCGCCTAGGGCCTAGGCATAGTCCCCTCCTCTCCTCATTCCTCCATCTCGTATCTCAGGCCGCTTACTCGGCTGGTTCCGCCCCCCCCGCCCTCGTTCGGGCCGTCGCCCGCGTCGACCGCTCCGCCGCTCAGCTCAGGATGTGCGCGAGCCCCTGAGGGCGGTTGCAAAACGAAATGCCCCTAGCCGTCGGGCCCTGGGCCAGGGGAGATACTGGAGAGTTGGCCCCCAGACCGTGACCCAGGAATGCCCCAAGATGGCGCCCAAGTTGCCCCCTAAGACGGCATCCCGCAATTACATGTTTCCTATGAAACAACGCCATTATGGGTTTCGTTCTCGGGGTTCGTCTCGAGTGCTCTCCGGGCCCCCAGGAAGACCAGGCACAATAAGAGAAAACATATGTGCGTGTGTGTGTGTCTGTGCGTGCGCGCGTGCGCGCGCGTGCGCGCGCGCGTTTGTTGTCGAGCCCCATGGGGCCCAGGCCTTCTCGGAGCACTCTTGGGCCCCCCTGGAAGCCCCCACGAAATCTCTTTCCCCCAGGTCTCTACGGGGCCAACCTGGGGTCCACGGGGCTATTGCCAGCGCCCGGACCTTGGAGGTCTTCTTGGCCGCTGGCTTCTCCGTCGCCTTGGCCTCCCATGGGAAGAGCGGCCGTGAAAGCGGCAGCATGTCGGGGGACTTGGCCTGGTCGGGGCTGCCCTGCAGCTGGCGCGTGAGCTTCATGGCCAAATCCACCGGCGCCGCGCTCATGTCGAATTGCAAGTGCGGGCGCATGAACTTCACCGTGTCGCCCTTGTCGCCGCAGGGCACCTACAGGGCTTCGGGAACGCACTTGGACGCGGCGATGGCCGAGCCCACACTGCGGGGCCGACGAGGCGCAGGTTCCGAACGGCGGGCTCGGGCGCAAACAAAAACCAAAAAGACCCCGATAACCGAACGCGAGCGATGATAACCCCGCTGGGATAAAAAAAAGTTCGCGGTCCCTGCGGGGATAATACAGGATTGATCCGGGGAAGGTAAGTTACGATGATGATGATGCTTACGATGGTGACGATGATGGAGGAGGAGGAGGAGGTTTGGGTAGGGATCAGCACTCGGCGAGTGCCGATCCCTACCCAGACGTCGTTCTGACGTTTACTCCATGTTTGTATCGGGCGCATCCCATGGCCCTGCCGCGCGGTTGCAACGTGGGCAAACTGAACTGGCGATAACCCCACAGCCCTGCCATTCGCTCGTGATTGTGGAAGCTGGTGTGGCGAAACCATCACGGCCATGCTCGGCGTTTTTGATGCCATTGCTAATCAACATGATATGATAGCAACTTCGATCCCCGCAACTTTCCAAGTGATTATCAAGTTCGGCCCCCGCGCCTTCCCCACAGATAAATCCCTGTGGGCGGGGATAAAAAATCGAGGGGGGAAAGGTGGGGGGGGCCCTTTATTATCGCCCGTTCGGGGTTAATGTCGCGGCCCCGAGAAGCCGCAGCATAATTTTGCACTGCCCCGGGCCCCAGGGCATTCTGGTGCTTCGCGCGAGCTCCATCGATCCATCGAGGCGTTTGGAAGGTGTCTTCAGGGCCCTCGGACAGCTCCATGGGCGACCCTAGGTTTGGGCGGGGGCTAATGCAAATTTCGGCCCACTGGGCGGCCTGGATGCTCTCCTCCACGGTGAATGCCTTCATGGTCGGGACAACCTGCTGCTTCTGAGTCCCGTCCTTCTTCAACTTCGGCTCCTTGGTCTCCTGAACTGCTCGGACGCTCCAGGCCGGCGCGCACACCGAGCCGCGGGGGTCGCGCATGTTCGGGTTGGGCTCCATCCAGATGTCGAAGACGAACTCGCCGATGGTGTGCTTTCCGCAGTACACCCGCTGGCCACCGCGGAAGTACGAGCTGGGCGTCGAGGTCAGGCTTCCGTCCGTAGCAGCGGGCACCAGCATCACGTCCCCGACGAAATGGAATACCAGCTCACGAACAGTGCCATCAAAGGTCTCGTCCCAGCGATACACCGCGTATGGCAGGGCACCTTTCCCAGCCAAGAGTTTCTGCTCACAGTATACCTTGTCGAGCTTCTTGTCGGAGAGAGGGGCCATCTCCACCCCCTCGCAGATCTTCACCGTGGACGCAGACTCTGGTTTCATCATCCCAGCCGTCCACCTCGTCATAACGACCTGGCTGAGAAATGTGGAGATCTCTGCGGCGCGAGACAATGCGCCCATCAACTGGCAGTGGGCCATGCCGCCGAAAATGTTGATGTACTGCTTCTTGGCCAGGACGAACGGCTTCACCTCTGAGAGCGCGGCCTCGACCGCCTCGTCAACTGACGCATTGCCCCCCTGCCCGGCATCTGAGGCGCCGCCGCCAGTCTCTGCCCGCTCCACCGCTTTGTCAATGCCCCCATTCTTATCATGAGCAATCCTCAAGATGCTGTCCCACCGAGCCACCTTATCCTCGTGCTCCCTCTTCTCCTTCTCCATCTGCTGGTGCAGGATCCCCTCGACCAAGGCTGGCTTCAGGTCCTCCTTGTTAAACTCAAGCTGCATCTGGGCCGCCAGCTCGACAAGATTCTCCTTCTTCTTGGCCTCGAGGCTCTTCTTGATTGCGCCCTCGCGCAGGCGCCATTCACAGTCCGCGCGCTCGCGGGCGCAGTACTTGCCCAGGCGCACGGGTACCTGCAAGGTAGTGTTCCACCAAGCGCGCAGCTCATCCTGGGTGCGGCACTCGGCCTCTGAGACGCAGAGCACGCCCATGTGTTCCTTAGCCAGGTCAACGCCGTCGACGAGGTACTTCTTGAGGTGCGCATGCTTTGACAGCTGATCCGAGGCGGCGTAATACTCAAGCAGCGCAATGGGGTAGTGGTACCTCGTCAGAACAGTGCACGCGGCGGCTCTCTCGTCCTTCCAGATGGCTCCAGCCAGCGCCGCCAGGCAGCTATCCACTGACTCTACGTAGAGAACGAAGTCTGTCTGATCAGCGCCCAGAACTTTCCTATTCTCCACCCACGCCCGCTTGGAAGCGTCCTGCTGGGGCATTAGAAACAGCTTCGGTCTGGCCAGGGCGCCAGGAATAGCAGAGAGGGCCCGACTGGGCCAGCGCCCGTCAAGGCGGACCCGCCCCTGAGCCTCTAGATATTCCCAGGCGAACTCCCGCCCGCCCCAAACCGTTTCTAGAGGGCCACGGGGTTCCAGAACTATGTGCCAGAGCTGCCAGAACGACCAACAATGTTTCGCCTCGGGGGTCTTGGGGCCCTTTGGGAGGGTCTGAGTGCCCGCGGCCCATTCCTGGTGGGGGGAAGCTAATTCCCACACTATGCGCTCGTGTGTGGGAATTGGGCCTCGCCCCAATATTCCCATAAGCTCTGCTGGTTTACAGCGTCCCAAACCACGAGAACACGGTACCACGAAATCACGATATCACAATGTGGAGAGATCGTGATATCGTGATATCGCGTTCCCCCCGCCCCCGTTTCGGATATCGTGATCTCGTGATATCGTGTTACCGTGTTCCCCCCCGCCACGTTTTCGGATATCGCGGCATCGTGATATCGTGGCATCGCGTCCCCCCCCCCAGCAGAAACCATTCGCCACCACAATGCAACAATCCCGAAGGTTCAGTTCAGTAGATGTTACGTGTCATTCGTCGCGGGAGCCCCCGTCCTGATACGCGACCTGATGCAACTGCTCGAACCAGTGTGCGAGGTCGAAAAGCCCCTCAGACACGGAATTGGCCATGGAAGTCAGAATCTTATCTACGATCAAGGAACCGACGCTCATGAGCTCCACGGGATCGCCAACCTTGCATTCCAAGACGCGCACCTCTGAGCTTTTCAGCGTCTTCATGGCGATGCCTTTCATCTTGCTCACCGCGGTGTGGGTGGCGGTGATGTCCTCAACCGACATCGTGAGCTGATTCTCGGCGAAGTAGTCCTGGGACGGACCGCGCAAGCGGCCCCAAGAGGGCGCCAAGAGGGCCCCAAGAGGGCCACAAAGCGAGATGCGACCGCATCTCGCTTTGTGGCCGTCTTGGGGACCTCTTGGGCCCCTCCGAGGGCCGCGGCGGGGCCGCGCGGGGCCCCAAGAGGGGGGCCGGGAAAGCCTGTTGGGGGCCCCAAGAGGGCCTGAGTTTTCGCCCAGCGGCTCCGCGGCCTCCCTGGGCCCAAAGGGGCCCCGAGACTGCTCCACAGGGGCCCAGGGCGGCCCGAACGGGCCCAACAAAGCTCCCAGAGGGGCGCTTGGCGGCCCCGCTGCGGGGTTTTCCTGTCCGATTTCTAGTTTCGGCAAGTCCCCCGTGACGGACGGTTCGCCTAGGAGCAAACCGCTCGTCGCGGGCGGCTCGCTTCACGGCGACCTTCGGGTTCCAAGACGTCGGAGCTCTAAGGTCCTAGGAGGCCCTGACAGAGGTGCAAGAGGGCCCCAAGAAATCCGAAGGAAGCCCTGGAGACCCCCAAAAATCATTATAAAAGCGACTCCTTTCATAATGACTTGCGGTGTCCTCTTGGAGCCTGAAGGCTCTGAGAGGGGCCCCGGGAAGGGGCCGCAAGACGGTTCCAAGAGGGCTCCAAGATGGCACTCCAAGTTTGAGCCTGGCGCCCAGCTTTCAGAGAGACACTCTCGAAAATACACCCAGATCAGACGACATCGGGGCCCGCCCCCTACGAGGCCAGGAAAAGTCCTGCAACTTCGACTTGACCTTATACCTGGCTTTGTTGGCGCCGCCGACCGTGCCGATGATGCCGTTGATCTTGGCAACGATGAACGGGGCGGTATCGATTTCCTGGCCATCGGCGTCGGCCCCGGCGCCGTCGTCCTCCGCGCACTCCTCCTCCGCGTCCTTGGCCCTGACACTGTCGTGCACCTTGTGCATGTAGTCGCGGATGCGCTTCCTGAGCGCGCTCCACTTGCTGAAACTCTCCTCCGCATCGTCAATGGTCAATTTGACGGGGGGCTCTGTTTGCGGCAACCTGAGGGCGAAGCGCACCCCGTAACCAATCATCATCACAAACTTGCTCTCATCCATGTCCTCTGGCTTGACTCCCTGCGGAGTGGCGACGTTGAGCAGGTCATCGGCGAAAACTGCGACGCGCCTGTGGGATCCCGCCTCCTGCAAGACGGTGTCGTCGGCCCCCAGCGATGCGACGAGCTTTGCCGCCGCGGTAGCTTTAGCTTTCGCCTTGGCTCTCTTTTGCTCGCGAGCTTTCTTCTCTTGCTTTGCGATCTGTCTGTCCTCTGGCTGTTGTCCTGGATGGCCAGGCCGAGCGCACTCTACCTCCGCCTGGACAAGGGCGGCCTGGGCCTCCTTCAACGCCAACTCTGCGCTCGCCAGCTTCGCTTTCCTGATCGGATCGCGCTCCTTCGTGAATACCTTGCTGTCCACCATGGGCTCGACGAGCGCGTTCAGCCGCTTGCAATCCTTCGTTGTCCGGAGCAACCATTCAACAGGCTGAATCAAGTCCGCATCTGCCAATGGCACAGCATACCTCAGGACCTCGAAGATCACTTCCCTGAAGGACTGCTCGTACTCGTCCTTATTTAGCACAGCCAAGATCTGCGAAAACACCATGAACACGTCCCTGGTATTGAGGCGCCTGTCCAAAAAGTCACAGTACTCACCCCAGAACGAGACCAGCGCATCCCACAAGTCCAAGCCTTCCTCGCCAACTCTTGCCCTGAAAATGGAAGCCCTTTTGAAATCCTCGAGCCCGTCGAAGACAGGATGATTATCTTTCAGGAACTTCTTGTATTCTGTCTCATCTCCAGCTTGGCTCCGCTTCTTTTTGGCGGGAGGTTCCTCGCACTCTGTTTCGGGGGGGGGCTCGCTGGCACCGCCGCTGGCCGCTGCGGCATCATGTAGCTTTTTCATCGTACGCTGCTCCTTCCTATAGTCCAACCAATGCTCGCTCACGATAGGCGTCAGTTCTAAGAGCTCCATGAAGCTCGTGGTGCTCCCATAGGCAACGAGGCGATTGCACTGGTGCCGTATGTACAGCAGGGCGTCAGGCGGCGACTTCGGATTCACCAACCGGACGCGCTCGACCTTGGAGAACAAAGTCAGCGATTCGTTGATACGATCGGGGGGGCCCGAGCGGGCCCCGAGAAATCCCGTCGAGGGGGCAGTTCTGCGGGCCCCGCGAGGCCCCACCGCGGTCAAGAAAGCTAAGGAAAGCAGCTGGAAAACACACGGAAGACGCAACGATGTCGGAACATAGGACGAGATGTAAGTTCCATGCAGAAGCGCAAGGAAAATCCCGTGCGTCACCCCTGGAATGCTTCAAACACACCATGTTTTGCCACATTCTGCGGCGGCGAGAAAGCGAACGCCCGCCAACGCGGGAGACACCGACCACCACAGGGAGACACAATTCAAACAAAAGTGCTGTGTTTGGCGAGGCAGAGGGGTGACGCGCGGGAAAACACTGCGTGTTCCACACAAAAATGGGGGATGGCCTGGTTGGTGTGGCTGGCTCAAGGAAAAGGCGGGAACCACGGAGTTCCCAAGTTTTCGGGCCGAAAACTTGGGAACTCCGTGGTTCCCGCCTTTCGGCCTTGCAGCCGAAAACTTTTCGGCTGCAAGGTTGGAGCTTGGGCGCGCCACTGCAGACCCAAGTTTGGTCGCTGATCAAGGGCAAGGGCCGCGTCTGGGGGCCTTGGAAGGCTTATGGAAATAAACGGACCCCCTTTGCCAGCAGAAGACGGACGTGGGAGTTGGTGATCTCGCCTCGGACGGTGGACTCCGCGATGGCGTCGTAGCACGCCTCCACGAGCGTTGCTCCCGAGAGTAAGCGGAGCGTCCACTTCCGAGGGTCCAGGACATCCGGCACGGCGATCAGATCCCCCGACCGATCGCCCCACACGACCCCCTCGGAGAGGATGCGCAGTTTGTACTGTTGACGGGTGGCCAGCTGCCTCCGATTGTTGAGTTCGTGCCGAATGAACACTGGGCAACCTCGCTTCTCCCCGTCTGAATGGAATAATGAAATCGCGGCGCCGACATCTATCTCCAGCACGTAATCATCTTCGAACTGTTTAGGGGTCGAGCGACACTTTTACCCTTTTACCCTGAGGGCTTGCCCTCAGGGCGTTCCTCCAACCCATCGATGAGCTCAGAGCTCGACCCCGGGACCCCGAGACCCTAGCCAGCGCCGCTGGCTGGCCCGAGAGGGGCTAGGAGAAACCAGGGGGGGGAAGGGGGGAGCGCGGGGAGGCGGCAGGGGTTGGAGACGCAGGACTGGCTGGAGAGGAAAGAGGACTCTCAGAGAGAACGTGGCGGTGAAAGCGGGAAGGTGGAGCAAGGGCAAGGGGTGGTAGGGGGACTGTTTGGGCGCCATGCCCGAACCGAGCACCTGCTTGCGCAAGACTGAGCCAGAGAGGTGGGGGTGCCGGGCTTCGTAGCTGCTGTAGCCGCGGTCGTAGGTCCCAGGCTTGGCCTCCATCGCGTCGGCCTTCGCCTGGCGACGGCAACCGACGGCGCAGAAGCAGAACCACGCATTAGGCATCGATGGGGACAGTCGATAGAAGAAGGAGGGCGAACAGTTTCTCTCTCGGGGCTGTCTTGGGCCCCGAAAACAACTCCAAGATGGCCCGACATCACAGGCCGACAGGATCACCTGGCGGGCCTCTGCCGGGTGATCCTGTCGGCCTGCGATGTCGGGCCATCTCGGAGCTTGCTTCGGGGCCCAAGACCCGCCGGGTGATCCAATCGGCTTGTGATTTCGGGCCACGGCGGGGCTTTCTTCTGGGCCCTCTTGAGCCCCTCTGCTCCGCGGCGGGCCCTCTCGCGCCTCTCTCGGGGACGCATTGGGCAAAGCCTATTCCCCAACGGGCCCGAGGGGGCAGTCGAGAGAGCCTGGACACTGATGCGAAGAGGCCCTGAACAGAGGTTCCCGAGGTTCCCCAGGTTCCCCACGAGACGTTGTTCGCCCCCGTCGTCAGTCTCCTGCCTTGGTTATGCAAGGGAGTGGGATTGCGAGTCGCCGCCTTCAGAGACTCCATCAGGGCACCAAGAGAGCCAGCGCTGCGAACGGGATCCCGCGAGAAACCTCGGATGCCGCCAGCGAGAGAAGAGAAGCGATTAGCAAGCTTCAAAGATACCAATTTTGCGTAGTCTCTGTTCGAATGGCTACGGGGCTGCATTTTGCGAGAAGTCTGTTGGATTGGTTGCTAATAGGGCTCCCTAGGTTCATTTGTCCTGTTTCGATCCACCTCTCCTTTCCCCCCCTCCCCCCCCTCGCCAGGCTGCCTGGGGGCCTGCCCCTCCCTGGGCAAGCGCGCTGCATATGCCAGAAGACAAACCTGGAAGACGAAAACCCAGGGGAGTTGTGTTTCGCGCTGCGCGCAAGACGTCGAGTCCCTGGGTGGACTCCGCAGCACGGCTTCTGTTTTCAACCATTGGTTGTTGATGTTGGGTTGTTGTTGTTGCGTTGTTGTTGCGTTGTTGTTGTTGTTGTTGCTGTCAGTGTTGTTGGTATTGTTCGTGTTGGTTGTGGAAGTGCTGCCGTCGCTGATTTTCCTGATGTGATAGTGGCGCGACGTCTCGGATAAGATATTCCTTTGTTGTCGTTGCTGATGTTGTCGCGGTGGAGGCGGTTCGCGACCTGGCCCGCGACCCGCCCGCGACCCGCGACCTACCCGCAACCCGCCTCGCAACCCACCGTCGACCCACCCGCGACCCACCCACATTGCTTCAACGAAAGAGTCGGCGCCTGTGGCGAGCTCGGACGCACCAAGCGTAGAACCCGCCACTGCGGATTGCAACGATATTTTTGTCTCGTGCCGAACAACTCCCCACGTGCGCAAAGACTCCACCCCTGGCACCAATGCGCGGGCACGCATGACATACATTCTGAAGCCAAAGTCCAGATGGCAGGCGGGCGGCGGGCAAGAGCAGATCAATCTGTCGAACGGCGTTTGCGCCGCCGCGCGGCGATGAATCCCGCAACACCGCCAGCGCCTGCGAACTGAGCAGCATCTTCTCCGCAGCTCTCAAGCCTTGCTACAGGGCTTGGAAGCTGCCACTTCAATGCAACCTCGCTCTCGCGAACATGGATCTCCAGCGCGAGAATCCAAGGTCGCATCCACGCGATGGAAAAGACTACGCTGCCTACGGAATTGACGTGCATGGCGTTGCCCAATTGATGGATCATCCCACTGCGCGAGCGGAGCGGATTGACGTGCGAGCATGATCTGGTGAACGCACAGCTGACTCCACCGCACGCGCGCACGCACACATCTGTGACTGGGAACCCCATGCTCGCGAAGAGTTCGACAGGCAGCATCCAGCGACGCAGAGACGGCAGCCAAGTCAGCCCCATCCCACGTCGCAGTGTGTGCAGCGGTCCCCACGGCGGGCTATTCACCGCGTGGGTCTGGACAGATTGGTTGAGATCGACGGTTCTCCCTGGGAAGAGCTTCAACGACTCGTTCAGCCTCGAACGTTCGCCCGGGTTCAATGCCCACTCCCAAGAGGTGAAGCCGTCGACGTCGAACTCTCCCGCCTCGGCCAGCGCGCCGTCCTGACGCCTGCCCGCTACCTCTTCGCGGGCGGCAGCCCAGTGAAGATCATCGACTCGCTCAGCAGACGTGGAAATGCAATACTCCAGGGGGTTGTACGAGCACCCGCGGCCGAAGCACGCGTGGATGAACTCCTGAAATGTAGCGCGGCTCGGCGGCACAGGTACGTTGAGGCCCCTCAACTCTCCAATCACATATTGTCTCGGCCTCCTGATGGACCATCCCTGCTTATGGCAGCTGAGCGTGACTCGTTCTAGCCTGTAATATTCCCCGATGCACCTCTCGTATTCGTCGATGCCTTGCTGGGGGACGCACTCGAAGATCACGAAGGGTTCCTTCAAGTCGATGCGTTGCCTCATCCCGATCCACAATATATTATAACCCTCCCCACCTGCGTGGCCGTGGCTACCATAAGTAGAATCGTGAACGCACGGAAAGCCCGAACAATGGATATGAGCACGAGACACAACGCAAGACGTTCTACACCGCAGGCAGCGCGCCATCGATCTGGTCGGCGTCCTGAGAATCAACGCCCGACGGGCATCCACGTCAGCCAACGGCATGGCACGAAGATGGTTCCTGGCCTGGGAAGGAAGCATATCATACCAATCGTGGAACAAATGTCTCGGTGAGTCTGGACCTCCACATAATATTTCAGAAATTGCTGAACCATCATGTTCCAAAGCCCATTCTGAAGTAACGTTGAACGCGAGCTCCTTGCCAACGATGCGGGCAGACAGGTCGAATGTGAGAACCCCTGAACATCCTGAACTTAACGACACGCTTCTCCCTGTAACTCTCAGTGGCAACACGTGTAGAAACTCAGAAAACTCAATACGTGCAGCGTCATGGCCATGTCTGGCCCATTGCATCGAATCACTCAGAGTTGTGCATGTGAGAACTCGCCGCTGAGGCCCAACTTCCATGATTGCGACGTGACAAAGCGTTCAGCAGCACATGCGGTCGAACCACAACTCTTACGGATGCACCCAAAATCGGTTCATAATTATACCCAAAAACATTGCAAAATGTGTCAAAACGCTGCAAACCGAGACCCCCGCAACATGTATGAACCTGTTTTTTTCTTGGTGAATTCTAAGCGTTGGTGGGGGGCTGCAGTTTGCGGGGCCCCGCGCACGGGGGTGGCCTGGACACCGCCGGAGGGGGGGGATAAGGAATGGGCACATGGATGGCATGACCGCAGGCAGCACCCGCGTGAATTCCAGGGCATGATTTGAAGATCAGTTATGGGGTATTGTATGACAGACACACAGGCAAAAGTGCACAAGGATGATGAGAACCCGTGCAGCGACCTACTCTAAAAATTGTTTGAATAGGTCGGACGAGTTGGGGCATTGAACCCATCGTAACACAATCATCCCGATCGAATGGGGTACATGACATCATCGATAACATATATGTGGGGTCCTGGACACACATGATGATATAGTGTGGGGGTTAGGACCCCACGGGATCGGGACACGTGGGGTCCAGGACCCCACTGGAGCGGAGAACGTGGGGTCCAGGACCCCACAGAAGTGGGACATGTGGGGTCCATGACCCCACGATTGGGGGTACGTGGGGTCCAGGACCCCACGGGATCGGGGAATGTGGGGTCCAGGACCCCACGGGAGCGGATAACGTGGGGTCCAGGACCCCACATGATTGGGACATGTGGGGTCCGGGACCCCACGGTGGGTGGTACGTGGGGTCCAGGACCCCACGTGGTCGGGGCACGTGGTGTCCGGGACCCCACGGGAGCGGGGTATATGTGGGGTCCAGGACCCCACGATAGAGGGGAGGGGGTGTATGTGGGGTCAATGGCCCCACTGCACATTGACATGTGGGGTCCAGGACCCCACAGATGGGCCAGATGGGGGATTGGGGGGTACGTGGGGTCCAGGACCCCACGGGAATGGGACATATGGGGTCGAGGACACCACGGGAGGGGAGACCGTGGGGTCCAGGACCCCACGAGGGAGGGGGGGTGCATGTGGGGTCCAGGACCCCACTGCAGATTGGCATGTGGGGTCCATGACCTCAGAGATGGGGGGCGGGGGGTCCTGGACCCCACGGGCGTGGGACATGTGGGGTCGGGGACCCCACGGTAGCGGAGAACGTGGGGTCCAGCACCCCACGGGGGATGGGGGGGGAGGGGTTGTGGGGTCCAGGACCCCACTTCATATTGACACGTGGGGTCCAGGACCCCACGGATGGGGGGGGGGGGGGGTGGGGGGGCGTGGGGTCCAGGACCCCACATGAGCGGGACATGTGGGGTCCAGGACCCCACGGGAGCAGAGACCGCGGGTCCAGGACCCCACGGTGGAGGGGGGGGGGGGGGGGAGGGGTTCGTGGGGTCATCTTGTCGCCCCCCTTGGTGGCCTCTTGCGGCCCGCTTGGGCCATTGTTCTGTTGGGGGGTGTATGTGGGGCTCAGGACCCCACTGCAGATTGGCATGTGGGGTCCAGGACCCCACAGGAGCGGAGAACGCGGGGCCCAGCACCCCACGGGGGATGGGGGGGGAAGGGTGGTGCACGTGGGGTCCAGGACCCCACTGCAAATTGGCATGCGGGGTCCAGGACCCCACGGATGAAGAGAGGGGGCGGTGTAAGGGGGTGCAATAAGTCTGGGGCCCCACGGGAGCGGGGCATGTGGGGTCGAGGACCCCACGGCAGCGGAGAACGTGGGGTCCAGGACCCCACGGAGGAGGGGAGGGGGGGCATGTGGGGTCCAGGACCCCACTGCAGATTGGTATGTGGGGTACAGGACCCCACGGACGGGGGGGATGGGGGGGGGGGTGTCCGGGACCCCACGGGAGCGGCACATGTGGGGTCCATGACCCCACGGGAGCGGAGAACGTGGGGTCCAGGACCCCACGGGGGAGGGGGGGGTGAATGTGGGGTCCATGACCGCACACCAGACTGGCATGTGTGGTCCAGGACCCCACGGATGGGGGCGGGGGGAGGGTGCGTCGGGGGTCGTGGGCTCTCTGGGAGGGTCTGAGTGCCCGCGACCCATTCTTGGTGGGGGGAAGCTAATTCCCACGCGATGCGCTCGTGTGTGGGAATTGGGTATCGCCCCAATATTCCCATGTTTTGCTGGTTTACAGCGTCCCAAACCACAAGAACACGATATCACGATATCACGATATGGAGATATCGTGATATCGTGATATCGTGGTCCCCTCCGCCCCCGTTTCGGATATCGTGATATCGCGATATCGTGTTATCGTGTTTCCCCCGCCCCGTTTTCGGATATCGTGATGCCGTGATATCGCGTCATCGTGTCCCCCCCCCCAGCAGAAACCGTTCGCCACCATATATACATATAATATATACACATGTGTTTATCGTCACGCATTGCTCTCGATGTCTCTTGATCTATGTATACATACTTACTACATGTATATGTGTATGTGTCTACATACAAACGCACTTACGACGGCTTCGACATGTTCTGAATCTGAATATCACAGCTGCGATCCTAAGCCCAGCGCTGGGAAGGTTCGCCACCAATGCGTCGGGGGCGCCGTCTACCTCGCACTCTTCCAAGCCCGCAGACATCGCGTGAGCGGTCGACCAGGGGCTCCACGTCTGAACAGATAGTCACAACACCAGAGCACCTGAGCCTCAAACTCTCTGGAAGAGGGACCGTACCAGACAATAGTTAGAATTGATTCGAGTGGGATATCACTGAAGTGGTCAACAATATGAATTGCCTCACAGCGTGAGCGAATATAAGCTGGATCGCTCGCGAAGCGGACCCGCAGCTGCGCCGAGCACTTTGCGAAGGGAAGCTGCAATGCTGAGCGCTGTCGTTGGCAATTGGCACCGCCACATCTCCGATCGAAAACTGATGGCGCGACTGCGCGCCATCGCGTGCAATCTCACCCGCGCGGGGCACTGCCCCAAAACCAACGCGCGGCGACGAGGCGGCCGATCCCCCAACAAACAAACACACACAAACATACTGCCCAACAGGATTCCATGTGCGAATGGTCATCAATTGCAAGAAGGGTGCAAGGCGCATTCCTATATACGCCCTGTCTTGCACCATATCCAGACGAATTGCTTGTGGCCGCGACGCACCCCTGCTTGCGGCGATCCTGATGTGTTCTCTCTTTATTTCTCTTTCTCTTTCCGTCTCTCTCCCTCTCTCTTCCTCTATCTCTCTCCTGTGGCTGGCCCCCATCTATCCGATAATGCCCATTATCATGCCCCCTTCTGATCCCCATCGCCGCCCTCTCCTGCCTCCTACATCCTGTCTCCAGCACCCCACTTCCTTGCTGACCTTTCTCCTGCCCCCTTCATCAAGCCCGTGCGGCCATGTCTCCTGCCCCCTTTATCCTGCCCCCTGTTCTTTCATCAGCCGCGTCAACCCCGATGGCACGCGGTCGTTCGCTACTCCTGCCTGTCAGCGCCGTCCGCCCCGCCGAACGGCCATTGGGCAGACAGCAGACGACCAGCAACAGCACCGCGCATGTGCGCTTTCATGCTATGCTGGGGGGTGCCATACATTGTTGGACGACGTGCTCTACGTTCGCTAAACCGACGAAATCGCACATGCACGGTCTTTGCAGCTGACCGCCTGCCCCAAACTGAGGACTACATGGCAGCCCACCTCCCCGGGTCTGCCTAAGCCCCGCCCGATGCAGCGCTGGCGCTGTCACTTGCCCGGCAAACAACGCGGCACATCGGGCAGGCGCGATCGCGTACCGGGAAGCACGTGACCATGGGTTGCATGAATTCCGAGTCACAAACAGCCGAGAACCATTCGCCAGCGTGATCCAACCGAGGGTCGTCCACGATAAAGTGCCGTCTGAGAGCTGCACACAATCCTCGAGGGGCAGATCTGATGCACGAGCACCCCCAGCTCCGCCCGATGTCACAAAACCTCGCGCACTCTAATCAACTCCCCAGGTTGGGAGATACATCTGGCACGGATGTTCTGGATAAGATTTCGAGGTCACTGCGCAAAACAAACAGACAACGGAAGGGAGTGGTGGGAATGGGGGGATTGCTATTTTTTCTAAGATGCACTGTCCGTCCAGGGTCACCCCCATGCCCAGTGCGCCCATCTGCTGCATCGCTCTCTCGACGCAACCCTCGTGGTACCCTAATTGGCAAACAGGGCATCGCTTTGCCGTGTCCCAATGCATCTCGCACAACTGGCAACGAGCTCCAAGCTGGTCATCGCGATGGACGCTGAGCATCTTGCGAACCCTGGGAGTAAGTAAGGGATATCCAAGACGGGAGTGCGAGCACGAAGGCTCATCTGGGGGGGCCGAGGTCCTGGCGCGCCATGCGTGCCCCGGGTCAGTCAGCAGGGTCACCGACGAACGATTTCGGCCACCCCTCTGCTTCTCAGCATCCGTCTCTCCGCCACCGCGCCCCCCCCGACTCGTCGCCCTCTGACCTCTTGTCCGCCCCCCCCTAACCGAAAAGGAGCGATAATAACCCCCCTGGGATAAGTGACGATGATGGAGGAGGAGGAGGTTTGGGTAGGGATCAACACTCGGCGAGTGCTGATCCCTACCCAAACGACGTTCTGACGTTTGCTCCATGTTTGTAACTAGTGCATCCCATGGAGCTGCCGCACGGTCGTAACGTGGGCAAACTGAACTGGTGAGAATCCCACAGCCCTGCCACACGCTCGTGATTGCGGAAGCTGGTGTGGCAAGACCATCGCGGCCATGCTCAGCTTTTTTTTTCATGCTGCTCTCTAATCAACATGACATGATAGCAACTTCGACCCCCGCAACTTTCCAGGCGATTCTCAAGTTCGGCCCCCGCGCCTTCCCCGCATAAATCCCCGCGGGCGGGGATAAACAATAGAGGGGGGGAAAGGGGGGGGGGGGACCTTTACTATCGCCCGTTCGGGGTTACCTCCCCAGCCCCTTCCCAGCCGCCCTGCTTCCATCCCAACAGCGCGAGGGGTGGGCGGGCCCTGGTTGGGCCAGCATTGGTTCTCGCACACGGCGCCTGCGCACCGCCTCGGGCATGGACCTCTTCTTCCAATCCATCGCCGTCTTCACCATACCTGGCGCCGCCCAAGACAGCCGCGGGGGCCAGGCGCGGCAAGTGCCGCGGCGGGAAACGTTCCGAGGGTTTCACTTCGCTCAGAAGAGCAAGGATTGCCCAGATAACGCAACATTCAAAAGACAAAACACGCACCTGACGCAGCCGAGGAATGGGGCGAACAGGAGACAGACGGGGGTCTGAAGAGGAAGGGGAGTGGGAGCGCGAGGGGAAGAGGGGGGGAAGGGGAATGCGAGGAGGAGGAGGGGGACCAGGGGCAGGGGCAGGAGGATAAGGCCGAGAATGCGGAAGGTTCTGGGGGAGCATTGCGAGCACTGGGAGCGCGAAGCGGGCGGGCGGGCGCGGGGGAAGGGCACGTGCATTGCAATCCGGGATCAGGGTGACGTAGTCGCCCGAGTCCAAGCGGTCCTTGACGTTGAACCTGAACCTGCGCGAGACAAGAGAGCAAAGAGCCCCGCTAACTGGCACCCAGACCCCCCAGCAGACTGGGAGGCAGATGGTCAGAGTGAGGGGGCCGAACGGTCATTCACTGCCCCTGGGTGCGTGGCTGAGGTGCGATTCCGAAGCGGGGATTATGTTTGTCGTTGTTGGCGTTATCGTTGTTGTTGTTAATGTTGTTGTCGTTGCTGTTGTTGTCGCCCCCCCCGCGACCCCGCCCGCGACCCGCCCGCGACCCGCCTGGTGACCGACCCGCGACCCACCTCGCGACCCGCCCGCGACCTACCCGCGACCCACCTGGCGACCCACCAGCGACACACCCCCGACCCACCCGCGACCCACCTCGCGACGCGCCCGCGATCCACCCGCGACCCACCCGCGACCCACCCGCGACGCACCCGCGACCGTACCCGCGACCCCGACCCACCCGCGACCCATCCGCGCCCCACCTTCTTTGTTTCAGCTAAATATCGGCGCCTGCGGCGTGCTCGGGCGCACCGCGCGCCAACTTCCCGCTGCCCCCTTCATTTTTATCCGCAACTGCGGGGTGCTACGATAATTTGAATGAGGTGCCATGGAACTTTTGTAGAGGAACAGTGTAATCGATCCTGCCCTCCTCCTCGTCGACATGGACAAATCTACATAGCCCCGCCTCGACGTCGTCCCAGAAAACCCACGGAAAGAGAGTGTCTGGGCTGGCCGGGTGCGGGTCGCGCGTGTGCAGCAAAGAAATTCCACGATTGCGGGGGGCGTGGTGCTCTGGCGTATTGATCTCATCGATTGCACGAAGCGTGTGGGCGAATTCGATGCTCCAAAATCTCGTAAACTCCTCGATCAGGCTCTTCGTGGCGACATCAGGAACGGGTGACGCTGGGATGCATGGGTCGATCTCCAAGTCCAGGGCAGCTTGCAACAACGCCTCATCTTCTTGCCTCTTCAGATCGTGGACGAGAGTGAAGTCGTCCAACTTCTCCCCTAACCCTCCAGCCAGATGCATCAAGTCTGGGGCGTCCTTCCGCTTGGTATGCGCATCGCGCGCCAGTGCTAAAGCCTGCTCCTCGTCGAGCTCCATCTGGGCAATCTCATCCTCCGCGCAAATGACATCAGCGCCTTCCTCGCCTTCCCCCCCTGGGTCCGTCGTCTCCCTGAGCTTCTCGGCTAAGGCCACGAAGGCGGCGGGGTCGGCGTCGGCGTCGTCGCCGCCAAAGTCATCGCCGTCGCCCTTGGAGTCGTCATCTGTGCCGCCTGCAACTGCCGCCCAGAGTTCATCTAATATGTCGTGCTCGTCGAAAGAGTCCTCGTCCTCGCCGCCCTCTCCGGGTCCATCGCCTCCTCCGCCGCCGCCGCCCCCTCCGTCGCCACCTGGGCCGCGGCGGCGTCTCCGGAACCCCGGGCACTTACAGCAGTCTCTGATATCCTTCGCCACGAGATGCCCGTCCCGAGCAGCGCGCTGGAGCGAGTTGAAGGACCACGCGAGGGGTGCCACCCCCAGCTTGCACGCATGGTTTACTCTATCCTGCTGGAGCCACCTGTGGATCTGCTCGCACAAGTCCTTGAGCGAGGTAGGCTCCAATGGAAGCTTGGTCTTGAACTCGTCGGGCCCCAGGTCGCCGTTGACTGCCCAGAAACCTCGCCGGAAGAGATGGCATATCAGCCAGCTCCTCTGAGGAACGCCCATCACGGTGTAGGTGACCGCGCACTTGCTGGTCGGGGTCTTCGACGGGTAAAGCTGCAAAAGTACTCTGGCTACCCTGGCGGCGCACCGCGGCTGCCAGGGCGCGCGCCGTCGGGGCTGGACTGGCGCGGGCGGCGGCGGCGCGGCCACGAGCTGCCCTGGCGGCGGCGGCCCAGCGGGCGGCGCGGCCACGGGCGGCCCTGGCGGCGGGGGGGCAGCAGTCCCAGCACCATCGCTGGCAGGCAACGGCAAGGGAGGTGGCGGTGGGATCCCGTTCTGCAATGGCAAGTGCTGACCGCTGCTCGCATCGGCATCCTCATCGAAAAAACGACTCTTGTCCGCCAGCGCCTTCACATTGCTCCTATGGTTGTCCACGCAGTCCTTGATCGTATTGTCGAGCCCGGCGGGTGATCGCGACATTGTGGCTAGCGATTTCTTGAGCAAAGTCCTGGTAGACAGTAATTCGAGCCCGACATTCGGCGCCATCGATAAAACTGATTTGACGATCCCATTCATTCCTTCAATTTCCTGCGTGTCCGAACTGATCATGTGGGACAGTGCCAGAAAGAGCCGCCACGCCTGAGCGTCGATGACCCCGCGGCGCGCCACCGCCTCCTCGAGGGCCCAACGGCATCAGATCCAATCATCAGAAAATCAATGCGTCGGAGGCTTGGGCCCCCCTCGCCATCGGGACAAGGGTTTTGGAGCAACAGGGCCCTGGGCCACGGCGCCCCCCCCTGCCTGGGCCCAAGGGACGGCCCAACTAGAGCCTCATTTGCTGATTGATGCCGTCGGGCCCTGAGTTCGCACTCCAAGCACTTCGCAATCTTCCACTCTGTAGTGCCCTCCATCTCTGGATCGCCGAGGCGGCCGAGAAGCGACTGGGCGCAATGAACTCGCCGCTGGCACTCCTCGCCCGCAGGTTTAAACGCCATCCATAGCAAGGTGTACGGGAACAGCTTCAGCTCTAGCGCGAACCTCCGGTAAAAGTTCACGGCGACCTCGAGCGTGTGTTCAACGCATTGACGTCTCACCCTCGCCATCCTCTGCTCTTCGCTCTCACCATCAACGGCGTAATCACACAATTCCCAGACTGCGCCCCATATCTCACTTATCTTGGATTCATCCAGCATGGCATCAAACTCCTCAAGGATCTCATCGCACTTGAAATGCACGAGCTCCTGTGCCGTTGACCCACTGTGGAACTGGAACGTCTTATCCCTGTCTGCGCGAAGGAACGTGCCGCGCTTCTCCAGCCAATGCAACATGCGGATAACGGGCTGCCCCGAAATATGCAGCACATACATGTCGATCCAATGCTGCACGCAATGTGTCGCAGCTACTGCGTCTGCCTCCCACCTGCCCATCTTGGCCGCCCAACTCTCGCCGTCTGGATCCTCCTGGATATCTGACTCGTGAAACTCCCTCGGGACAAACACTCGCTTGTACACCTCTTGGGTTTCCCGCATGCCACATCGCAAGAAGTGCTCGCCAGTCTTGTAAATTGCCCCGAACCTCCCCACCAGCGGCCGCGGCGGCAAGCGGCCCGCCGCATGGCGGGCGCGCTCTCCCCCGAACATGTTCTTCCACGTAAGATAGACAAGGGAAGCCTTGCCCGGGGAGCGCCAGCTGTTCGCCATTTTTGCGATGCGGCTATAATAACCAGTCATGCGTTTGAGCTGGTCTTTGGCGATGAGGTGCAATTGGTGAATCCAGCAATATGTTTGAATCCACCACACCCAGAGGAGCTCTGCCAGGTCATGTCTCAGATGCCTCCCCATTCCGCAACAATCTGGACCCTTGTCTGTCCCGCCGATAAATATCGTGATGTGTTTCCAGAACTCGCCTGCTTGCTGGACAGACATCCCGATCATCGTGTCTCCGAGGGCCTCTGCTGGAGGTAGCTCCTGCAGGCCCCGCCCCTCCCCCCCGCCACGCACCCCCCGCCGCGTCGCCCCGCCACTGATCGGGGGCGAAGCGGCGGGGGGGCAGCGAGCGAGGGGCGGGGCAAAGATGGCGCGGGGGGGCCCGGGCAGGGGCGGGGCAAAGATGGCAGCGAGCGGACAAGAGGGGAGGGGGGGGGGGCGTTCGCAGCAGTTCGAACGGGGCTCTTCATCGGGGCCCAGCTGCTGCATCTGCAGGCGCACGTTCAGAAACGAACGCCACGTGCGAATGCCCGCATGCTCCAGCTTCCCCTCCCACATCTTCATGAGCGCTAATCCAGTGGAGGATCTCGGAACCCACGCCATGTCGGGGTGGCAGAAATTGGCTCTGGTGTCGAAGCCAAGAGAACCATCAGCAAGCGTAACAGGAATGCAAAATGCAGACCAGACATCTGAGCAGAAAAGCTTTCTAGACTTCCAATCCGACGAGTGCGCAGCATCGCCGCGCATAGAATGCGCGTCCCAGGAAATGATCGGATTCTCTTCTGTTAGCTGGAGAACTCCGGACGAGAGGGCCTCGCAGAAGTCATCGAGCTGCAGGTATGCAAACTCGTACCACTTCTTCGCTCTCGCGAAATAGTACGCTCTGGACAAGTGCTCGCTCTCGTGCACTGTGCGGACGGACACGGGCACTTCCTCGGGGGGAAAACTAAAGGAGGAGAGGGGAGAGCAGGAGGAGGAGGAGGAGGAGGTGGAGCAGGAGGAGGAGGAGGAGGGAAGAGGAAGAGGAGGAGGTGGAGGAGGAGGAGGAGAGGAGGAGGAGGAGGAGGAGGAGGAGGAGGAGAAGGAGGAGGAGGAGGATGGGAGGTCGACCCAAAAAACCTGCCCGTCGGGATCGCGCGGCAGGGAAAAGGTCGGGCCAGGAACCTCCAGGCACGACGCGGAAACCTGGGTCTCGTGGCCAGTTGGCAGCCAATCCGTCACCGCGCGACTGAGGGGCGAGGGACTTGGCCCGCCCTCCACCACCCCTGGCCCCCCCTCCAGCATCTGTCGAGTTGTAGACGCCGATGCGAAGCCGAAGTTCCTCTTGATGCCCAATCGGTACCGACCTTCTGTTGTCAAGTAGAACCTGACGCGCTCCTCATCAGAAACTTTTGTCCTCTTGAACTCCCGGACGAGAACGAAAGAACGGAGCTTCGCGGTCTGTAGGTCGATAGCGTCTCTTTGCCGAGCAATGGTGGCAGCATCTTTCCTGCGCTGCTTGGCAGCAGCCCGAGCGTTGGCCCGATGCCCGTGGTTCTGGTTCGGCGCACGATCGCGTCCAGCAGCTGATCTCGGCTGCAATTGTTCATCCGAGCAACAACCATGTCGCGGGTCACCACTCCACGCGGGGCGACCGCGCAGCCCGCGCGCACGACGGGCTGCGCGGGCTGCACAAGCTGCGCGGGCTGCACCGGGACCAGGGCAGCGGCGTCGCCGGGGCGCCCTGGAGACATGGCACGCGCCGCATCGCCGACGCATCGCCGATGCATCGGCGACGCATCGGCGACGCTGGCGATGCATCGGCACTGTCGGCGGAGAATGCCGGCCACCACGTCGAGCCGTGTTCCCGATGCATCGGCGATGCGGCGCGATCTTTCGGCCCATCTACTCGGGCCCTATCTTGGAGGCCTGAGGACATGGACATCAGGGCGAAACGTAGGAGAAGGAAAAAGACGAGGAGGTGGAGGGAGAGGATGGGTGAGAACTTGAATCGACCGTCCATCCGTCCTCCAGTGATCTGCCTGCGCACGGCCCTGTCCAACTGCCGAAAAAAAGCCGCGGAGCCTGAAGGCCGTGGTCGCATAGCCTCCACCATGTCCAGCACGGTGAATGGAGGCCCGCGGGCCGGCGGGGGGCCTCCCGGCATCGGCCGCGACGACAACGGGGGGCGGCGAGGAACGCGACGACGACCACGACTCAGGACGGCGGGGCAAGGATTGAGGGGATCGAGGACGAAGCCACGATTTATTGAAAACGCAATGCATCCGCGCTCTGGGTGCCACGACCCACTCGAAACAAACGTGGACGCGGATATCCTCATGCGCGCGCAGCATCGCTCTGGATGCTTCCATCATGGATGGGTCTGGGCGTGAGTCAGAGGGCGCGTGGGACCAAGTGCGAGCGAGCATGCGCGCGACCGGCTAAGCACGCATGGATCTGAATTTGAATCGATCCGAATGCAATTCAACACGCGGGATTGGGCGTGAGATGATCTGAGCTTGGATCTCTGGGAATGAGTGGGTCTGAATGTGAACGAGCAAGAGTATGCCCTGCATGCATGAATGGCCGCGTGCCCGATCCTCCACCACTCGCCACTTTCCCGCTATGTCCCCCTTCCCCGCTGATTATCGTTGCCTCGTTGCCTGC
>CAUYUJ010017336.1:237694-239400 GCA_963575745.1 Prorocentrum cordatum
GGGCCCCTTGCTCGCCGACGCGCGGCGACTGGTGGACGGCGGGGGCTCGCGCGCGCAAGGGCGCTCTCGCTCGGGGGGCCGCGGGCTTGCGCGAAGCGGTTGATCGCCTTCGGGCGCTGGGGAAAGAGTAGTCAGGAGTCATGGCGGTCGCGACCGCACGCGCCCCGGCGTTTCCGCGGGCACGCGCGCGCGGTCCGGAGTCATGGCGGTCGCGACCGCACGCGCCCCAGCGTTTCCGCGGGCACGCGCGCGCGGTCCGCGGTCGACCATGTGCCCGAGAAGGCAGCGAGGGTGGCCCAAGTCCGCCGCGCTGGGGACTGCGTCTTCAGGAACTTGCGGGGGCGGATCCAGCGCTGGGCACGATTCGCGAGGGACTCGCTGATCTGGGCCAGGTCTGGCTCGTCTGGCACTGCCCTTCGGATGGATAGAGGTTGCGCTGGCAGCGCGCGCGGCGGCGGCGGGCGCGATTCTCGGCGGGCGCGAAGTGGCGCAGCGCCCCCAGACGGCGGAAGCGCACGGCGGCGCGGCCCACGTCGCTGAGCAGCGCGACTTCCAGGCGGCTGCGCGCCGAGTTGGAGGCGGCCCAGGCGCCCTCGCAGAGCTCGGCGGCAAGGCGACAGCGGCGCGCGCGCGTGCGGAACAGCCGCTGGAAAGGGCCGAAGCGAGACGAACACCGCGCGTCAGTAGTGCCAGCCGCGCTCGAAGTCGACGCCGCCCACCCACCCCCCGGGCGGACGACGGAGCGCGCGGCGCCAGCCCAGCGTGCAGCGTGGTTTCGGGGCCGCTCTCGCGCAATGTGCGCGCTGAATATCCGAGTCTCCACGGCGAGCAGGTATGACATGATGGAGAAACTGTGCTTGAAGGCGCTTCATGATCGTGGAGAAGAGCGCGCCGGCGTGGAGGCGCTCGTGCAGGGCCACCAGGTAGTCCTTCTGCGATGATCGGTTCCGGCGCAGGCCCCCCCCCCCCCCGTCGGGCATGTCGACGCAGCGGGGCCGCGGCCCCGCGGCGACATGCGCGCGCGTGAGCAGCGACGAGAGCGCCGGCGGCGGGCGGGCTGGGGCGACCCCAGGATGCGGGCGAGGCGCTCGACGCGCGCGCCCGCGGCCCTGCCGAAGATGGCGCAACTGGCGATGCCCGCGATGCGCCGCGCGATGGGATCCTCATTTGCTCAGCAGTCGGCCCGCCAGCGACCCCGCCCGGCGGCGGCAATGCTGAGGCGGGCGCAGGCCAAGTCGCGCCGCGAGCAACGCCAATGCGCCATCCCGCGATCGTCTTGCCAGCGGGCCTCCACGGCGCGGCGGAGAGCAGCAGCTCGAAGCCGTTGGGCGACTCGACGTTGGCCCAGGAGGCCACGCCGAAGATGTCTGATCTGCTGACACTTCCGGGAGCTACGCGGGGCAACGCGTGGATGCCATCCTCGGTCTCTTGCGCGACGGCGCCGAGGTCTGTGCAGGGGCGCCATCAATCGCAGCGCCCTTGCGGCCGATGTCGGTCTTTTCGGTCATTGCCATCGCGACGCGGGCGCCCAGGGCCTCGGCGGCTTCGGCGAGGCCGCGGGGGTTCGCGCCACGAACTTACCCGCTGTAACTGCCCGTCTGCGCCGGGGGCTCGGCGGAGGGGGCGGAGGTGTTTGAAAGTCTGACGCGGCGGGCGACTTGCGCGCGAGGGACTTCTGGAGACGGCGCAGGTGGACAGCGGAGTGC
>CAUYUJ010017337.1:0-47500 GCA_963575745.1 Prorocentrum cordatum
ATCAGCATCAGCATCAGCATCGGCATCGGCATCAGCACCAGCATCATCATCATCATCAGCATCATCATCGTCATCATCATCATCACATTCATCATCATCATCATCATCACCATCATCATCATCATCCTCATCATCCTCATCATCCTCATCATCCTCATCATCATCATCATCATCATCATCATCATCATCATCATCATCATCATCTTCATCATCATCATCATCAGCATCATCATCAATATCATCAGCATCATCAGCATCAGCACCAGCATCATCATCATCATCATCATCATCATCAGCATCGTCATCATCATCATCGTCAGCAACATCACCATCATCATCAGCATCAGCATCAGCATCACCATCACCATCACCATCATCCTCCTCATCATCATCGTCAGCAGCATCACCATCATCATCAGCATCAGCATCAGCAGCATCATCATCAGCATCACCAGCATCATCATCTTCATCATCAGCAACATCATCAGCCTCACCATCATCATCATCATCAGTTTCTTCCTCGACGTTAGGGCTAAGAGTAGATGACGTGTTTCATCGTCAGAGCTAAAAAGTTGCATGGCCCGTCACAGAGAGACGAAACTCTCGGTGGACCCCGCACGGGGCGACATCATCATCATCATCATCATCATCATCATCATCATCATCATCATCATCATCATCATCATCATCATCATCATCATCATCATGATCATCATCATCATCATCATCATCATCAGCATCATCATCATCATCATCATCATCATCACCATCATCATCAACAACAGCATCAGCATCATCGTATTCCATCCTCTTCCTCCTCATACTCCTCCTGCTCTTCCTCTTTTTCCTCCTCCTTCTCCTTCTCCCTCCTCCTCCTCCTCCTTCTCCTCCTACCCCTCCTCCTCCTCCTCTTCCTCCTCCTCCTCCTCCGCCTCCTCCTCCTGCTCCTCCTCCTCCTCCTGCTGCTCCTCCTCCACCTCCTCCACCTCCTCCTCCTCCTACTACTACTCCTCCCCCGCCGCTTCCTCCTCCGAGGCCTCATCTTCCTCCTCATCGGTCTCCTCGTCCTTTTCCTCCTCCTCATCCTCTTCCTCCTCCTCCTCTTCTTCCTCCTCGTCCTCCTCCTCCTCATCATCATCCTTCTCCGCCTCCTCCTCTTCCTCCTCCCTCCTCTCCCGCCACTTCCTCCTCCTCTCAATCCTCCTCCTCTTCCTCCTCCTCCTCCTCATCTCCTCCTCCTCCGTCGCTGCCGCCGCCTCTCCTCCTCATCCCTCCTCCCTCCTCCTCCTCCTCCTCCTCCTCCTCATCCTCTCCTCCCCTACCCTCTCCTCTCTCTCCTCCTACCTCCTCCTCCTCCTCCTCCTCATCCTCATCCTCATCTCCTCATCCTCATCCTCCTCCTCCATCAGCATATTTCGCAGCTCTTCCTCCTCCTCCTCTCCTCCTCCTCCTCCTCCTCCTCCTCCAGCAGCGGACCGCGTGTCCGCGCCACCTACGCGCCCCAGCCGCCGCCGCCCCTGGTGCGGTCCCACCGCCAGGCGCCTCCGGTGCGGTCCCACCGCCAGGCGCCTCCGGCGCAGCCCAGGCGCAGCCCCACCGCAAGGGGAGGCCGCCGCCGCACGACACCACCCCGACATCGGCGCCAGGTACGGGGGCTGCCCCCCCGTCGGGGGACCCGTACCCTTTTCTCTCCCCAGGGGGGACGAGCCCACGCCCCTTGCAAGTCAGGGGTCCGCCCGTCGACGGCCCTGGGGAGCAGCCGACCCCGAGATGGTTGTGGGCAGCGGCCTCCAGCGGCAGCCCGCGCGTCCCTCCGCCGCTCGCCCGCTGCCCTGCCGGTCCGCGAGCCTCCTCCAGCTCGCAGCGGCGCCCCCGGCCTTGCCCGCGCGCGCCCGCAGCCCAGCCGCCCCGCAGGCCCCCTGCAGCCCCCCAGCCCCCAGCCGCAGCCTGGCTCCCCGGCGCGCCGCCCTGCAGCGCCGGCGCCGCCTCCGCCGCCTCCAGCCGCCTTGGCGCCTCTCCGCCCCTCCGCCTCTGTCCTCAGCCCCCTCCTCCGCCTAGCGCCGCGGCGCCCTCTGGCCGCCCGCTGGGCGCCGCCCGGAGCGCGGCGGCCGCCCGCCAGGGCCTGGCTTGGGTGGCGGCCAGCACCGCGTCCGCAGCGTGCCGCTGCAGCACGCAGCCAAGGGCCTGCTGGAGCTCGCGGATGGCCGCCGAACGCCCCGCGTCGTCAGCAGGCGCCAGCCTCTTGGCGAGGGCCGCCGCTTCCTCCCCCAGCCGCCCGTGGTCCTCCACTACGAAGGGCAGCACGGGCACCAGAGGATAGCGAGCTCGCTTCCTTCTTTCCGCTGCTGCTGCGGCAGCCCCGTCCCTCCTCGCAGCCCCGAGCGCCAAGGCGTCCTGGGAAACCGCGCTGACGACCGTGAGGTCGACCAAAAGCGGTCCAGCGGCGCCGGGCGCGTGGATCACTAGGTCCATGCGCGCTTCGGGGCTCTGCGGAGAGGCGTGCGGGAGCAGCACCTCGCGGTGCACCGAGCAGCCCTGCGCCTCGCAGCACTCCGCGAGCGCTGCGCACCCCGCGTCGTGCCGGCGGACGAGCCAGCCGCCGACCGGGCAGGCCCGCGCGTGTCTGCCCTTCGGGTCGAGCGGCGCGCCACAAGTCCCGCCATTGGGGTGGCGGTGCTGGCAGAGCCCAGTGCAGCCCGGCAGGTTGAGGTTCAGGCGAACTCCCATTGCGATGCTGAACTGCGCGTTGCTCAGGCGGTGGCGCGCCTTCGTGGGGGCCTGCAGCCAGCCGCTCGCCCCTGCCCCCCCTGCCGAGCGCAAGGCAGCCGCCGCGGGAGGGCCCTCGCCTGCCGCGAGGTCGGCGACCAGGCGGGCACCCGCAGCGAGAGGGGCCGTAGCCAGTGAATGCTGCGTTGCTGCCAGTCCTTCGTCGCCCACCTGGGCCGTAGTGTCCCCCAGCGCCTCCTGCAGCGTGGCCGTGGCCGCATGGAGGCAGCGCCTCGCCCAGGGGCTGAGGGCGGCCAGGGCGCTGGCGTCCGTCAGTCCCAGCCTGCTCAGGCAGTGCGGCACGCTGTGGTGCCAGGAAGCGGCGTGGACGGCAGGCGCGGTCAGCTCCACGCTCTGGAACCCAGCGCCGCCGTCCTTCCCAGCGAGGAAGAGCTGCTTGCCCGCCGTGCTGCTCAGCTGTTGTAGTCCGAGGGCGTGCTGCGCCTCCGCCGCTAGCGCTGCGTCCATGGCCCGGGCCTCAGCCTCCGGGATGCCACAAGTGCGGGCCACGAACGTGTAGTCAGAGCCCGTCTTGAGCCGGAGCAGCGCCGCAGCAGTCTGTCGGTCGAGTCCCGCCGCCTGCAGCTGGCGCAGCCGCAGCCTGCATCCTCATCCTCATCTTCATCCTCCTCCTCATCATCATCTTTCGCAGCCTCTTCCTCCTCCTCCTCCTCCTCCTCCTCCTCCTCCTCCTCCTCCTCCTCCCCCTCGTACTCCTCCTTCTCCTCCTTCCTCCTCCCCTCCGCCTCCTCCGCCTCTTCCTCCGCCTCCTCCTCGTCCTCTTCCTCCTCATTAGCCTCATCCTCCTCCTCCGCTTCCTCCGCCTCCTCCTCCTCCTCCTTTCCCGCCGCCTCTTCCTCCTCCGCCTCCTCCTCCGTCGCCGCCTCCTCCTCCTCCTCCTCTTCCTCGTCCTCGTCATCATCATCATCATCATCATCATCATCATCATCATCATCATCATCATCATCATCATCATCATCATCATCATCATCGTCATCATCGTCATCATCGTCATCATCATCATCATCAGCATCATCAGCATCATCAGCATCATCATCAGCATCATCAGCATCATCATCATCATACAAGAGCGCATCCTGGTTCTCGAGCTACGCGAGCACGAGCAGTCCCCTGAGTACCAGTACGACGACGGGCGCACAGTCAAGCTGCACAAACTTTTGAAGGCCTGGTCTCCCAAGCACAGGCGCATTTCGCCCGTAGGCATCCTGGACAACCAAGGGCACGCGCCCATCAGTTTAGCGCCAGACTTGCTGAACACTGGGGCCGTGTGCATACCGCCGCTGATGCGCCGAACGTGCCCCTGCACATTTCAGAGATGCTGCTTGCGCACTGCCAGGAAGTTTCTCCTGGGATCGACTGGGCTGTTCCGCTCTCTGACATGCTCGGATTTCTTCGTCACAAGAAAGACACGGCGGCGGGTCCTGATGGCATCCCTTACTCAGGCTGGGCAAAGTGTAGCATCGAGTGTAAGGAAAACTTATACCAGGCGTATTTGAGTTTTATGTCTGGACACCCTCTTCCTGGAGGCTTCAACCATGGGGCCACGGTTTTCCTGGCCACAAATCTCGAGGACGACTCCCTGAGGGACGTGCAGAGAAAAGCAAAGGAGACACGTCCTTTATGTTTGGGCAATACTGATAATAAGACGTTCGCTTCGCTGCTGAGTATTCCCTTTGGACAGCAGGCACAGTTTTCTATTCACAGGAATCAGACTGGGTTTATCAAAGGCAGGAGTATGCTAGACAACATAATGCTGATAGAGTCCGACTTGTTGGGGCATGCAGTGTTTCAAGGGGCCGATCGTGCTGGCCTCTTTTTGCTTGACTTTGTCGCTGCTTTCCCGAGCTTAGCGCACGCTTGGGTCCTGCCAGTATTACAACCTATGCTTATCCCTGAATGTGTCGTGGACGCTGTAAAACAACTGTATCGTGATATCTACACAAGTATCAGACTTGGAGGAGGCACAATCAGAGGCTACTGCATCACACGTGGTATCAAGCAGGGATGTCCGCTATCTGGCGTACTATTCGCGTTAGCTGCTGATCCTATTTTCAGGTGCATGTACTCAGCGATGACTCCCCTGGCACGCCCTCTTGCACTCGCGGACGACATTGACATTGTTTCTAGCGACCTTGTCCGCACGCTCCCCATCGTGCTCAGATTGCTCTCACAGGCCGCGTTGGTGACGGGCCTGCTCTTGAACCCAGGTAAGTGCTCGCTGGTATTTGCTGTGCCATACTCCAGAAGAGATGTGTGTGTGTGTGCGAGATGTTTCGTGGTTCTGGCATAACTAGGCCGTATCGGATTGATACATTCGGCAAATATCTGGGTGTTTACATCGGCCCGATGGGGCCGACGGTGTAGTGGGACGCTCCTGGGACCAAATGCATCAAGCGAGTCTGGCACATCAAAGGTCTTTCCCTTGGGCTATGTCAGAATATCATTGCGTACAACTCGCTGGCCTTCTCCGTGCTCAGCTTTGTGGGCCAGATATACCAGGCTCTTGCGGCTGTATTGAAAACAGAAAAAGAAGCCCACCAGCTTCTTGCATCCGCGCCCAGGCATTCCATTCCTGCCGATATTATGAGGTCCCCGTCGGCGCTCTGTTGTCCCCATGATCCCAGAGACCCCCAGAGAGCATCCAGAGCCAGTATGTATCGGGTTGCCCTTAAATCCCAATGGTTCTCCGAAGTGCGAGGAAGGCTTGCTTGGCTGGAGGGCGAGGAGACTGATCGACTTGCAGTTCTAGCCCACACAGAGTGGTACGAATCCAGTATACGTTACTCTCTGATTACCAACTACAACCAGCTGGCTGCTATTCCCATGATGATAGATGGCCCCGACACGGACATGCTGCAGAAAAAAGTGAATACTCTACTGGGCCGTATGCAGACACCAATATTTGCCAATTTAGCTCTCCTCCCTCGTATCAGACATTTTGACAACACTGCCCAGCTTCCCAAGGCTGATTTAAGTGTAATGCGTATCAAGCTTGCCAACACTAAACTTGCCCCATTTGTGGGCGCTGCTGTATTGAAAGGTGTTTGTAATTCTTGGGCCACCAATGCCAGATAACGTCAGGGGCGGAATACCTGTCTATTCGGATGCAGAGCGTGTGGTGGAGACCAGATCTTCCATTATGTTGATAGCCCTTGTGCCGTCGAGCCGCTCTGCCTAGTTCTGCCCCATCTTCCCGCTGACTGGACGGCCCTGGACCGCCTGCTGCTTCACAGTCATAATACGCATTCCTCACCCGCCGTGTACTCTACCATGCTTGCTCACGATCTTGTATTCAGCACGCTCAACTCTCCCAGGAGCTTGAAACGCTTCGGCCCTGAATGCATACTAACCTTTTTTACAAAGCTCGTGCGAGGGCTATCTCGAAGCGGAAACCTCACATCCGAGCTCTGTTTCAACGTTGACATGTGTTCCTGGGGATCTGGAGCTTGAAAGGGCTGCGCCATCATCATCATCATCATCATCATCAGCATCATCATCATTATCATTATCATCATCATCATCATCATCATCATCATCATCATCATCATCATCATCATCCTCATCATCGTCATCATCGTCGTCATCATCATCCTTCGCCGCCTCTTCCTCCTCATCCTCCTCCCTTTCCTTCTCCTCTTCCTCCTCCTCCTCTTCCTCCTTTCCCGCCGCCTCTTCCTCCTCCTCCTCCTCCGCCGCCGCCGCCGCCGCCTCTCCTCCTCCTCTTCCTCCGCCTCCTCATCATCATCATCAGCACCACCAGCATCATCATCATCATCATCAGCATCATCATCATCATCATATTATTATTATTAGTAACAGTATTACTAATATTACCATTCGTATTATTTTATTATCATTAATAGTATTATTATTATTATTATTATTATTATTCATCTTCCTTCGCCGCCTCTTCCTTTTCCTTCTCCTCCTCCTCCTCCTCCACCTCCTCGCTTTTCCCTTTGGGCCTCCCTGTCCTTCCGTTTCTCTTCGGCCTCCCGTGCGTGGCCATTTCGGCCCAGGGGGGCTGCCTCACAGGAGGCCTTTGAGCCACTGCGCGCCCCAAGCAGACGCTCTGATGCGCGCCGCCGGGGGTGCGTGCACGCCGCCGCGGGCGGCCGCAGCCCGCGCGGGCGCTTGCCCGCCGCCCGCGGAGGCGACGCGGAGACGACGACGACGACGACGATCACGACGACGACGACGACGACGATCACGACGACGACGACGACGACGACGACGACGACGACGACGACGAGCTCCGCCGCGCCGCGCCGCCGTTCCGCAGCGCCGCGCCCCGCCCCGTGGCTGAGAACGAGCCAAGCGCTCGGTGTCGCCCGGGCATCGCTCGGACGTGGTGCACTGTCATCGGCGAGGCCAGCGCCGGAACAGCAGGACCATCGCGGAGCATCTCGGGCCATCTTTCAGGAGGGAAAGAAACACACAGACACAATTAATCGTCGATCTCCCAGAAAAGATGGGAAAACATGGGAAGTGGGGGGGAAGACGAAATCCAGAAAATATGGGAAAGTGTGGGAATCCCGTTATTTGTGTCTAAGTATTTGTGTGTCCCAGGGCCCCTTCAATCTTGGAAAGAGTGTCGCGCACGAAGCCAGACAGCGCACGAGGAATGGACGTCCGAGCGGTGGTAAGAGCTGGCCGATGCGGTGGAGTCCTTGCCGAGGAAACGTTAGACTCGAGTTCGAGGTACCTCGGGTTTGCCGATGCTTTTTGAAGGGCTCGTTCTGAATTTCGACGGTCCAGCTGTCGTGGGGCATTTGCAGCAGGAGCTCGCGTCAGATTTCAGACTGGGTCTCGTCATTTTCCTGGCGGCCCGTCAGGCCAACCCGGGTCCCCCGAACCCGAGTTTTGTGTCTCCCCGATTGGAGTTCGGCGATCGGGCGCGGCATGCGCCGCCGTCACAGCATGCCCGCGGGTGTTGCCTCAGCCCCGATGGTCTCTCGGCGGAGGAGCTGGAGGGGCTCTCCTGTTGGGCGCCAGTGGGAAAAAAAATGCCACTAATCCAAGGACGGATGTTCACGCGGAAACTCTGCGCGAAACTTGCAAACGTCGACGCCGCGGCAGCCCTTTGGCCAACGTCGTTGCGCAGGGCGGCCGTGCCCTTCGCGCGTGCAGGGCAGGCGACGGGCGCCGCGGATCCCCGGGAATGCGACGAGTGGCAGGTCAACGCCGCCCCGTCGGCGCCGGGTGCTGTCGGCGCCGAGGGCAAGTTCGGAGTGCCCAGCGAGACACGGCGAGGTGCGAGGTGAGGCAGCTCGTGTTTTTCATCGCGCAATGTCACATGTCTGCTCCGGAATGCGTTGATTCTATTGCCGTTGGACGTCTTGCTGCCGTGCGCAGTGGAGGGTTTCTAGGTCACCGCCAGGGGCGCGAGAATAATCGCGCTTCGCGCGTCGCGACGCGGGCTGGAGAGCTCCTGGGGCGAGAAGGTAACCGCGCGTCGCGCATCGCGGATCGGTGTTCACAAATCGTGTTGACCTAATGTCCGCGGTTTGGGCCACGGGTGCATAGGCGATGTGCGAGGTCATGCAGTGTGCGTTGTTCGTCACGGGCATGCTGCTCCAAACCGTCGCGATGTCCCTGCCATTGAAATTGGTGCCGCGCACGCTGGAGGCTTGGCGGCGGAGAAGGCCGTGGGTGCAACAGCTGGTGTGTGCGACGCGGTTCAGTTTGCGCAGGTTGCGGCGTTCATCGCGACACTGCTGCTCTTCACCCTGGCGATGTTCGTGTCGCTGGTCGTCACGACGCCGTGCACACTGGAGGACTGGCGGCTGATGAGGATGTGGGTGAAGCAGGCGTCGTGCGAGGTGATGCATGCTGCCTTGCTCATCGCGGGGGCGCTGCTCCTGATCGTGGTTTCTTCTTGTCCTGGCGCTGTGCACGCTGGAGGTCCGGTGAAAGTGAGACTTCGGGCACAGCAGCCCATATTCGGCGGCGAGCGAGGGGGGGAATTGAGAAGGAGAAGGCCTTCTCAGAAGGCGGCGGGACTTCTCAGAAGCTCTCGCGCCTTCTGAGAAGTTTTTTTCGTCTCCGGGGAAGGCTTAGAAAACGTCTCAGAAGTCCGGGTGACTTCCGAGCCTTCTGAGAAGACACGCCCCTTCTCACTTCCCCCCCGGCTCGCCGCCTACAAATGCGAGGTGATGCAGGTCGTGTTGTTCATCGCAGAGTCGCGTGGCCCTGGCGCTGTGCAGCTCAGGGAGATTGCAGCGGGGTTCGTGCCGCTGGGCACGCCGCGCATGGACGTGCGCCGCCCCTTCGAGATCGACGGGCCGTCGAAGCAGCCCCTCAAGGCCAAGCGGTCGACTGGCAGTTGGCCAAGGAGAGGCCGGCCGAGAAGATGCTGGAGGAGCTGGTGGCGTTCCGCGCGAAGAGGCGCAGCGAGAGCCAGGCCAGGATTGAGCGGCCCTTGACAAACGAGAGGGGCGCGGCGTCAGCTGTGGTGGCGGCGAGCCACCACCAGAGCTTGCTCGACAAATGGATTCGGCAAGCGGCGGCGCAAACCACAGGCCGTGGACTCTGCTGGCTATTTGCGTGGTGATGCAGTTTGCGGAAGTGAATTCTTCGGGGGGAGGCGCTGCTGACCATGGCGATGATGCCAGTAGTCCTCGTGGTGCCGTGCACGTCGGCGGATTGGCGGCTGCTGAGGCCGTGGATGCAGCTGGCGATTTGCGAGCGGAACATCATGTTGTTGACGTGGGCTGGTGCGCAGGTCAGGTTCGTTTGCGCCCTGCGGGGCTACAGCGGCCCATTGCGCCGTTAGTGATGGGGCGGCGGGATGGGCTGCGCCTTCTGGAGGGATTCTTATTCATACTTCGCAGGGATCCCCCGACAGTCAGCTGATACAGCCAGGTGGCTCTGGCAGAATGAGCGGATGCAGCCAGGTGGTCCTGGCTAGGTTTTCGTTGTTGCGCCTGGTCGTCCAGGCGCGCTGCCAGTCGCGAGTTGCTCGCTGCTGTGATCGTCGTTGCAGAACCTCCGCCTCCTCTTCCTTCCCCTCCTCCTCCTTCCCTTCCTCTCGCCCCCTCCCCCTGGGATCGGCGGAGAAGGGCCTTGAAGGGGGAGGGGGAAACCACTGGATGGTGGCAATTGGCGCCTTGAGGCCCCGGGGCGTCAGCTGTGGGCACGTTGGTACCCCTCCCTGCGACCGTCTTCGTGGTCCGAGGGCCGTGTGGGGCCTCGGCCCCCTCTCTGGTACCAGGGACGGCTTAATGGCCTGGGGCCTTGATCTGTGGAAGTCGATCAGTGGAGGGGAAGCACGCTGCGAAATAATTTCCAGATGTCTGAAACATGTGTCAAGCATGCTTTTTTCCAATATGTCAGAGCATGTTTGAATCATGCTTAGAGCATGTCTTACACTTTTGAACATCTTTAATTCAATGATAGGATTGTTAGAGTGTCCATTGTCATGGCATTCACAAGCCTTGATGGGAGTGGGGCCGCGGCAGCCCCCGGGCTGGCAGGTGCCTAGGGGTGGCGCCTCCCCCTTTAGGGGAGCGAACATTGACATAAACAAAAGAACTCGGAGGCCCGCGCTGATTTCTCGGATCGGCGCTGGACCCCCCCCCTCACTGGCGCGCGGAGCGCGCCAGGGGCGGGGCCAGAGGCGCCGCCAGGGGGCCTCAGCGCCGATCCGAGAGATCCGCGCGGACTTCCGAGTTCTTATGTCTTGTTTATGCCATTGTTCGTTCCCCTACTGTTGGGGCGCCTCGAGGTCCTCTGGAGAAGTCCCTGGGGCGCCCCCCCACCCTGGCAAAGAGCATGAGCGCAAGCACGTTTTTGGTAGGGCGTATTCTCCGTTCCCGGGCAGAGTCTGTAGAGTTGGCGGAGGAGGACGGCGACGTCGAGGGAGGGGGAGAGGCAGGTGGGGGAGGAGGACGAGCAGGACGGACAATCGATGACGGAGCAGGAGGAGGATCAAGCCTTCTGACTGGGGGACCCTCGAGCCCTCACTACCCTCCCCTCCGCTCTCACCCCTTCCCTCCCCTCCCCGCCCTCCTTGTCCTCCTCCTTGTCCTCCCGCTCGTCCTTCCGCTCGTCCTTCTGCTCGTCCTTCTCGCCCACCTCCCCGCCCCCTCGCACGACCCGACCAGACGCGCAGAGGCTTCCTGGGAGCGCTCCTGGCGCTTGTCTTTCACCGTCCGCAAGGCGCCGCGCGGGCCTGGGCTCCTCCCGCTCCCGTCCTCCGCGTATCCTCGCGTTGACAGGGGGGACCGTTTTTTGGTTCACCATTTCTGGTCTCCTGGGGCCCCGTTGCCAGTGCGCGAATGGATGCAGAAATGGCAATTACAAGCGTATAGGGGAACGCCCAGTGTGCTCGCGCGTTGCCCGTCTTGGGATTCGCTCGATTTCTATAGGAGCATATGACCCACGTGCACGGCGTCCGCGTCCCGCCAGCGAAGCGTCACGTGCGTGGCCTGCTTCCTTTCGATTCTTCGCGCCAGCCCGCCATACTGGGGCCCCGTGTTTTGGGGCTCACCGTTTTCTTGGCATCGCTCCGACGTGTGCATTTTTTCTCGGCGAGAGCCCTCGAGAACCATCCTGGACCGTCGAGCAACAAAGACACGCACGAAGCCGACAAATGAACGGGAAATGGACGTCCGAGCGACGGCAGGTTTTTCACCTTCCTCATTCCGCCCCCCTGCCGCGCCCGCGCGGCGCCTCGACGCAGGCCGCTGCTTCCAGACTCCTGGGGCCCTCCCCGGGGGCCTCGGGGCCGTCAAGAACTTGGCATCGCTCGGACGTGTGCATTTTTCCTTCGGCGAGGACCATCGAGGAGCATCCCTGACCCTCTGGCGAGAGAACCACGCACGAAACTGAAACATGCACGGGGAATGGACGTCCGAGCGATGGCGAGAGAATCAGTGTCGGACGGGGCCAGGCCGAGGATCGAACCCGCTCCAGAGCGTGCCGGAACGCTTGCAGCGCGTTCCGGAACGCTCCGCGGAGGTTGCGGCGCCCGACGAGGTCGTCCAGAGCCGCCGTTTGCCGAGCGTCTACTCACTTGGCATCGCTCGGACGTGTGCATTTTTTCTTCGGCGAGGACCATCGAGGAGCATCATTGATCATTTGGAGAAAAACCACGCACGAAACCAACAAAACACACGGAATGGACGTCCGAGCGATGGCCAGTTCAAGTCGCGGCAGGAGTATCGCACACTGTCCTGCTGAGGGGCGACGGCGTCACTGTGGCGTGTGGCTTCCGGGCGCAAGCATCGCGCGCCAAGCGATCTTCCGGCGCAAGTCGCAGCAGGACGCGGTGCGTGAATTTTGATCAGGAGCGATTTCCCAGGTGCAGCTTGTGGCAGCAACGGTGGGGGCCAGTGCAACCTCCCGGTGTTGTTTGCAAACAAGTCGGATTCACGCACAAGTCGCCGCAGGAGAAACGGACACGGTGCCGCTTAGGAGCGACGGCGCCGCTGTGGCTTGCGGCAGCAATCGGCTCGGCGAGGGCGATCTGCCGCGACTTGAACCCGGGCTGCCGCATCCTCATCAGCATAATTAGTCATGATCATCATCGTCATCATCGTCATCGCCGTCATTGCCATCGTCATCATCATCACCATCGTCGTCATTTGCCGCCGTCACCATCGTCATCGTCGATGTCGCGCCCTGTTCTTCGTCACCCTCACCATCGCCATCCCCATCATCATCGCCAGCGTCATCGTTGCCACAGTCATTATCATCACCGTCAGCTTCAGCACCATCAGCATCGTCGTCGTCGACATTGTCCCCGTCGTCATGATGATGATGCTCATGCTGATGATGATGATGATGATGATGATGATGATGATGATGATGATGATGGTGGTGGTGGTGGTGGTGATGATGATGGTGGTGGTGATGATGACGATGATGACGACGATGATGATGCTGATGATGACGACGATGATGATGATGATGATGATGATGACGATGATGATGACGATGACCATGACGATGACGATGACGATGACGATGATGATGATGATAATGATGATGATGATGATGGTGGTGATGGTGATGGTGATGGTGATGGTGATGGTGATGGTGATGGTGATGGGGATGGGGATGGTGGTGGTGGTGGTGATGGTGATGCTGATGATCATGGTGGTGGTGGTGATGATGATGATGATGATGATGACGGCGATGATGACGGCGATGATGACGGCGATGATGGTGATGACGATGCTGATGATGACGATGATGATGATGATGATGATGATGATGATGATGATGATGATGATGATGATGATGATGGTGATGATCATGATGATGATCATCATTATCGTCATCGTCACCGTCATCGTCATCGTTGCTGTCGCCGCCCAGGTGAATTTTGCCAACAAGTTGCGGGTGGGAGGGTGGGATGTTTCGAGTTCTGGAGTTGGCTTCTTCAATATTGTCACTTGAGGGCGCACATCGCGAGTGTAAGAAGACATTGTTTGGGGCCCTCGCTGGCAAAAAGTGTCCTGCCTGTGCGTTGCCATTCACATCGACTCCACACGACAGTTGCGGACGCCAACTCCACGTCCCAACGAGGCCCGAGTGGGCCTTTGCAGGACTGGTCCCGTGCACACGTCAGCGGACCACCGTGTGTTGTATCCGCCACCGTCCAGGGGTTAATCTGGACTTGGATTCCCCCGAGGCCAGGAGGACGGACGGAATGGGCGGAAAGACAGGACGGATGGGACAGATTCGCATGCTTTTGCACAGGGGGGTGGCTCCTACGATATCGGATATTCGCCTAACCATAAAGGGCGAGGGAGGCTTCGGAGCTGATGTTGGGAATCATCCCCGCGACCATGCAGTTATGAAACGCAATGATGGCCAGGCTCTTAACATGTTCACGAACCGCTCGATATTTTACAGATGGCACGCGCTTCAGCATTTTGAATTAGGATCCCAAGAGGCCTGAATGGGTTTCAAAGTGACACCACGTACTTGGGAATCCATGCGCCGCCCGTGTTGAGGCGGCACAAAGCGCATGTCCTTTCATGCGCATGCGCGTGTCCTCTGCACATGGGATTTCAAGAGGTTTCCGAAAGGTGACAAGAGAGCTCACCAAAACCTCTAGGAAGCCTAGCGACCGCCCACAGACGACTTCAAGCAGGCTTCAAGGACCAAGGAGTTTCCAGATGAGCGACACAGAAAAACGGAGTCGTCTGCGCCGACATTGGAGCGTAAGCTGCCCGCGTAAGCGCCCTCGCCTCCACTGTGGCGTGCCGCGCTGGTGGCCCGCGTAAATCACCGCGTAATGTCGCCATGCCGCCTCGCGTGAGACACCCTTCTTTTCGTCGCTCAAATGGCGCCCGCTCGTCACGCTTCACCGTGGAAGGTGGGGAAACCGGAAGATACCAATGCCGCTGCTCTCCGGAGCTCTCCCGGGTGCGTTCTCACCCGAATTTCGAGGCGAATCCAGCGGTGGCGACGAGGGCCTCCCAGGAGGTAACAAAAGAGAACGAGGGAAGGGTAGCGGTATGGGTGCGGCAGGTTCGTGTCGTGTCGACCCGCGGCGACCCCGTCGCCGGCGTTCAACGTTGAATGAATGCCGCCTGCGATCCAGTATCGATCGATGTGGAACGGTCTGACGTTTCGTAAACGGCCGATCGTTCGAGGTGGAACGATCCTCGCGGGGTCAGATAACCAGCGCGGAAGGCGGCACGACGGGGATCCGACCGGGTGCGTCGCGACGGGCTCGGGGTGCCCCGCGCGGGGGCGCGAGGGCGGAGCGCGGCGCCCTGTGCCCCCCCCCCCCCCCCCGGAGGCCGAGCGCCTCGCGGAGCAGCTCGCCACGGCGGAGGGGCGCGGCGAGGCCCGCCGGGGGGGCCCCCCGCGGGCGTCGAGAGGCCGTTCCTCCCCGCCCCTCGGCGGCGACGACGGGGGCGAATAGCCCCAGGGGCGGGCACTGCACGAGTTCGCCCCCAGGAGCCTCGCCGAAGGCATGGACCATCGACGCCCCTGCATACTTACATGTATTGCTTGCCCCGAGGCTATTCGCCCCCATCGTCGCCCCCGATCCTCCTCCTCCTCCTCCTCGTCTTCCTCCTCCTCCTCGTTTTCTTTCTTCTTTCTTCTTTTTCTTCCCCTCCCCCTCCTCCTCCTCCTCCTCCTCCTCCTCCTCCTCCTCCATTCCTTTTCCTTGTAATGATTTCTCGTCGCACCCCGAGGCCAGTTGTTCGGGTGAGCCGGGCGTTTCGCCTGGGCTGCCTCACCATGCATGGCTCTGAAGCTCAAACATTGGAGACAGTTTCACAGATAAAAGGGCGGGTGGTTTTTTAAAAATTGGCTCTCGCCCTAGCGCCGCGCACATTCGTTTTAAACAATGCAAGAGCTTCACGGATTGAGAGGAATCCGTTTTCAAAATGTGACTCTGGCCTTAGCGCCGTGCACAATCGCTTCAAACATCTGCAAGAGCTTCACGGATTGAGAGGAACCCGTTTTCAAAATGTGGCTCTCGCCTTAGCGCCGCGCGCATTCGTTTCAAACATTTGCAAGAGTTTCACGGATTGAGAGGAACCTGTCTTCAAAATGTGGTTCTCGCCTTAGCGCCGTCGCACATTCGATTCACACATTCGAGCTTCACGGATTGAGTGCGGTTCCTTCTCAAAATGTGGTTCTCGCCTTAGCGCCGCACGTATCACCAACGTGCCAGAATTGGTGTCTTGGAAGGAATCAGAATTATGCGAGCGTAACATTTTCATTGATTCGCTGTGTTGAAGGCCCAGGAATGGCGTTCTGGCACGATTCAGGATCGTCAAGGCGCAACAGTCAGCTTGATCCGTGGCGGTGGAATCCCGAGAACCATGTTTTGGCATGCTTCAGGATCTTGAAACGGTTGTCCACCAACGAGGTAGTTCCTTCAATGAAGATGAACCGTTGTAGGGGCCTACGAAGAGGGAGCTTGGAGGGAGGGTGTATTCCAACATCGTTGATGACTCTAGGGTTTACATTGCTCCTCCTCCTCCTCCTGGAGGGTAGGATGCAGGGGGGGATTGGATTGGACATGTCAGGGCGACAAGGCAGAACAAGCCAGCATGTGAAAGCATCGGGATAAGAACCGTCCCCACTAACGAGGTGGGAGGGTTCTATCGACGTGCTGACCCACGCCCGCCTGTCCTATCTACCACCCGGCGCAAGTCCAAAGCAAGGGCAGGTTCCAGCAGGGTGGAAGGGGGAGGAAGAGGGGGAGGGAGAGGGGGAGGGGGAGGGGGAGGATTAGAGCTGGATTAGAGCTGGTCAAACGGTTAGCAAAGCTCCGTGGATTTACTACCGCGGGAGCGGGGCCGCTTCGGGCCGTCCCCGAGCCACACCCCACTCCTCGCACGCCTTGGCAGCCCAGCTGCCACTGCCTGCGTTCTGTTCTCGCACGAGTCGGGTCCAGCACTGCAGCTACATGTGGCTCGCTCGAGACTAAACTTGGGCTCCAGCTTTGCCCCCCGCTTCTCGCAAAAGGCTTGCCCAGAGCTCTCCTCGAAAAGGGCTCCAGCTTCACCCCCCCGCTACTCGCAAGAGGCTTGCCCAGGAGCTCACCCCTGCCATGTCGCGCCGACGCCCTCGGGGTGCACCGAGCCACTGCCCCGTTTGTTCGCCCCAGCACTCGTTCCGTTCTCACACGAGCTGATTCTAGCGCTGTAGCTGAAAGTGGCTCGCCCGAGACTTGTCTTGGGCTCCAGCTACGCCCCCCGCTGATCGCATGAGGCTTCTCCAGAACTCTCGACGAAATTGGGCTCTAGCTTCACCCCCCGCTTCTCGCAAGAGGTTGGCCACAGAGCTCCCCCCTGCCGCTTCGCGCCGAAGCTATCGAGGTGCACCGATGCATTGCCCCGATTGTCGCCCCTGCACTTCTCGCACGCGCTGTTTCTAGCGGAGTGAGCTAGAAGGCCACCGGGCTCTAACTTCACCTCCCCCTTCTCGCAGCCGTTTTCTCGCAGCGCCGGCGTCCGCTGCCACTGCTTCCCCCCCTTCTCGCACGGGTCGCTCCCAGCGCTGTAGCTGATCGTAGCCCACCCGCACGCTTTGCAGCGCCAGCGTGTGCTGCCAATGCGCGCACCCTTCTCGCACGGACTGCTCCCAGCGTTGTAGCTGATCGTGGCACATCCGTTCGTGCTCGCTTTTCCCTCGATCCCAGCACTGTAGCTGACCACGTCGGGCTCTACCTTCGCCTCCCGCTTCTCGCAGTTGGGCGTCGGGTTTAGAGGCGGGCTCCAGCTTTGCCTTCCACTTCTCGCATAGTAGTAGTATAGGGCTAGACTAGATTGGCCTCTGGCTCCAATGTTGGGTTCCAGCTTCGCCTCCCGCCTCTCGCAGTGAGGTGTGGCATCTGACTCGCAGTGTACCGTGCCCTGATCGCCGCACTGTGACTGACGGTATCGGGCTCGACCTTCGACGGCCACCAGCTTGGCCTCCAGCGCTGGATGCGGAGTCGGCTGTAGCTGACGGCGTTGGGCTCGACCTTCACCATCCCGCTTCTCGCAGCAAGGTGTATGGTCTGGCTCCCGCTTGAGACCCTGAGGCCAGCGTTGTAGCTGCTGACGTCGGGCTCGTTCTTCGTCTCCTCGACGGATTGCCTGCACTCTGACCGCGGCGCCGCAACTGTTGGCGCCCTGGTTTGCCAGGAGGTGGAGGAGGGGGAGGAAGGAGGGGAGGAAGGAGGGGAGGAGGGGGCTTCCTGACGGCTGCGCGCTCGCCTGGTCTCAGCGTTGCAGCTGATGACGTTGGGCTCCGCGCTGCTTCTTGACTGACGCCTGGCCTCAGCATTTCTTCTTTACGGCTCGGGCGCGCAACGCCACTTCGGAGTTGGCGCGCCACATCGTCCAGCAGGCCCGGTGCAGGGGAGGCCGCTCGGACGCGAAATGGCTAAGGAGGAGGAGGAGGAGGAGGAGGAGGAGGCGGAGCAGGAGGGAGGAGGAGGAGGAGGAGGAGGAGGAGGAGGAGGAGGAGGAGGAGGAGGAGGAGGAGGAGGAGGAGGAGGCGGAGAAGGAGGGAGGAGGGAGAGGAGGAAGAGGGGGAGGAGGAGGAGGAGGAGGAGGAGGACCAGCGTAAACCCAAGTCTCATCAACGATGTTGGAATACGGCTTCCTTCCAGGCTCCCTCTTCATTGGCCCCTGCAAGGATACATGCGCACTAAAGGAAGTGCCCCGTTGGGAGACATCCGTCTCAAGATCCTGAAGCATGCCAAAGTATCATCCTTGGGACCCCAAAACCATGATTCAACAAGAGGAGGAGGGGGAGGAGGAGGAGGAGGAGGAGGAGGAGGAGAAGGAGGAGGAGCAGGAGGAGGAGGAGGAGGAGGAGGAGGAGGAAGCCGCGATATGCCCAATTAAGGTCTGGACGTTTTTTTTGTATGTTTTGGTCAGCTCTTCGCTCGAGGCCTCTGGAGGCTGCCAATTGCGGTTTCAGTTGCGCTCCAGCAGTCATTAAACAGGAGTCGCGGGCAAACCCCAAACACAAACACTAAGATTTCGGGAGAATGTCTGGGAGTGGCCTTGGCTCAGGAATCGAAGACGCCTACGGCCAATCACAGCCGCCCCCTGCCTTTTGGAATCGCCCATGTGGCCGAGCGTTGTGGCAAAAGCTCTGTCAAGCTGTCGGACCATGTGTTCCCCCAACCGTTGTGCAAACTCGCCTGGGAACATTTGAGGGAGGATAGCGGGGAAGAGGAGGAGGAGGAGGAGGAGGAGGAGGAGGAGGAGGAGGAGGAGGAGGGGAGGAGGAGGAGGAGAAGGAGAAGGAGGGGGCATCTTGGGAGCCTCTGGGGGCACTCTTGGGGCCTCCTGGGAGCTTCCTGCGAGCCTCTTGGAGGCATCTTGGGGGCCTCCTTGGGCTTCTTAGGATGCCTTTCGGGGCTTCTCGGGGGCCTTTTTGGCAGTCTCATGGCATTCATGGCCCGTCGGAAGCCGCATTGGGTGCCTCTCTGGGCCGATTTGGGACCCTCTAGGAGTACTCCAGGGCCATCTTGGAGGCCATCTTGGGTGCCTTGGAGGCCTCTTGGGCCCTCTTAGGGCCGTCATGGGGGCCTCTTGGGCCGTTCTGGGGCCATTCTGGGGCCTCTTGGGCGATCTTGGGGCGATCTTGGGGGGCTCTTGGGCCGTCGGAAGGCCGTCGGAAGGCCGACAAGAAGCAAATGCCAAAATCTTTCAAACATCTTGGAGACCTCTTGGGGGCCCTCTTGGGCCGTCTTGGGCCATCTTAGAGCCATCTAGGGCCGTCTTGGTGGGTTCCCGGCCCATCTGACGCCGTCGGAAGCCGTCTTGAGGGAGGGCCTCTCTAGGCCGACTTGGGGCCCTCTTGGGGTGCTCCAGGGCCGTCTTGGAGGCCATCTTGGGCGTCTTGGAGGCCTTTTGGGCCGTCTTGGGGCCGTCTCGCAGGCCTCTACGGCGATTTTGGGGGGCTCTTGGGCCGTCTCGGGCCGTCGGAAGGCCGAAATGAAGCAAATGTCCAAATCACTCAAAAACCGAAAGATAATCAATGATTGTGGCCTCTTCAGGCCTTCCTGGAAGACCTCTTGGAGGCCTCTTGGGCCGTCTTGGAGGCCTCTTGGGCCGTCTGCCGTCACCTTGAGGCCGTCTTGGGCGAAACGCTCATTCTTATCATAAGGCGTCTTTGGCTCGGATTCCCAAGATCTTGATTATTTGAGGATGTCACGAGCGAAGCGGCCGTTTTGGGAGACGAGGGTTGCGCAGCGGCGCTGGCTTCCACATGGCCGGCGGGACGCGCCGACGCCCCAAGGGAGAGTTCTTCTGGAACAAGAAGCAAAACCAAACCGTAAGAAGTTCAGCACGCCAGGCACCCCTGTGGCAAGAGGGGGCGGCGGATCGAAGGCGCTTACGGCGAATCACCGCCGCTCCTTGCCTTTTGGAATCGCCCATGTGGCCGAGCTTTGTGGCAAGAGCTTTGCCAAGCTATCGGACCATGTGTTCCCCCAACCGTTGTGGTAAACCTTCGAGGAACACTTGAGGGAGGATGGCGGGGAGGAGGAGTGCGCACTAAGGGAAGTGCCCCGTTGGGAGACAGCCGTCTCAAGATCCTGAAGCATGCCAAAGTATCATTCTTGGGACCCCAACTCCATGATTCAACCAGAGGAGGACGAGGAGGAGAATGGGGAGGAGGAGGAGGAGGAGGAGGAGGAGGAGGAGGAGGAGAGGGCGATCGGCCCAATTGAGGCCTGGGTGCTGTTTTTTGTATAGTTTGTTCAGCTCTTCGCTCGAGGCCTCTGGAGGCTGCCAACTGCGGTTTCAGCTGCGCTCCAGCAGTCATCAAACAGGAGTCGCGGGAAAACCCCAAACACAAACACTAAGATTTCGGGAGAATGTCTGGGAGTGGCCTTGGCTCAGGAATCGAAGACGCCTACGGTCAGTCACAGCCGCCCCCTGCCTTTTGGAATCGCCCATGTGGCCGAGCGTTGTGGCAAAAGCTCTGCCAAGCTATCGGACCATGTGTTCCCCCCACCGTTGTGGAAACTCGCCTAGGAACATTTGAGGGAGGATGGTGGGGAAGAGGAGGAGGAGGAGGAGGAGGAGGAGGAGGCATCTTGGACCCCTCTGGGGGCACTCTTGGGGCCTCCTGGGACGGAAAGCAACTGCCCAAACCTCTCAAAAACCTAAGGCACATCAATGATGTTGGCCTCTTCGGGCCGCCCAGGACCTCTCGTAAGCATCTTGGGCCGTCTTGGAGGCCTCGTGGGGGCCTTTTGGGCCGTCTGCCGTCATCTTGAGGCCGTCTTGGGCGAAACGCTAATTCCTATCGTAAGGCGTCTTAGGCTAGGATCCCCAAGATCTTGATGATGTTGAGGATGTCCCGAGCGGAGCGACCGTTTTTGGAGACGTGAGTTGCGCAGCGGCGCGGGCTTCCGCGTGGCTGGCGGGACGGGCCGAAGTATCAGAGGGAGTTTTTGGGGGAAAAGAACCAACACCAACTCGTAAGAACTCTAGCACGCCAGGCACCCCTGTGACACATCAACAGGGTGCGGCGGATATCTGATGGCCTTCGGCCCATCCCGCCACCGTGCCTGGGTTGTGGGTATGAAGCCTATTGGATGTTCGCTGGGATATCGTGGGGGACCTCTCGGAGAGGTCTTGGAGGCAGTTTTGAGGCCTCGGGGGGGCCGTTTTGGAACCTCTTGGAGCCTCTTCTGGGCCTCTTGGGGGCCTCTTGGGGGCCTCTTGAGGCGGAAGGCTCGGATGTTCGATTCGTGTTCCCTCTATTGGGCCCTCTTTGGCCGTCTTGGGGCCCTCTTGAGCCGTTTTGAGAACCTCTTGGAGGCCTTTTGGGCCATCTTCGGGCGATCTTAGGGGCTTCTTGGGCCGTCTTGGCGCGTCGGGAAGCAGAGAAGGCGAGAAAGCCAAAAAGTTTCAAAACGGAAGGACAACCAATGATTTGTGCCGCTTGGGGCCTCTGGGGAGGCCTCTTGGAGGCCTCTGTCAATCGTCTTGGAGGCCTCTTGGGCCATGGGAACATGTTAAGCGTCTTGGAGCGATCGTTCGGCGACTCGGGACCCTCTTGGACTGTCTTCGGAGCCTTTGGGGGCCCTCTTGGCCCATCTTGGGGCCCTCCTGGGCCCGAAACGCTCACGCTACAAAGGCTCCAGAGCCCAGAGGGCGCGCGGGAAGCCTCGCCAAATCTCAGAGTTTGGGGCCCGAGGCCCGTGAAGACTCCTCGTGACTGAGCACTGAGGCTCCAGGGATTGGCCAAAGGACCTGAGGACACGCCCACTCTCTGTGCCCAGAGGCACGCCGGCGGACTCGTCCTTCCGTGAGAATTTCTGGGAGTGGCCTCGGCTCAGGAATCATTGTCCGGAATCTTTGTGTCATTGGTTGTATTTGTTGTTTGTTTGTTTGATGGTTTATGGCGTTCCAGCCTCCAGCTGCGAGTGGCACAGAGTGGGAGGAGGAGGAGGAGAAGAAGGAGGAGGAGGAGGAGGAGGAGGAGCAGGAGCAGGAGCAGGAGGAGGAGGAGGAGGAGGAGGAGGAAGGAAACGGAGGAGGAGGAGGAAGGTAACGAAGGAGAAGAAAAAGGAGAAGGAGGAAATCTTGTGGGTGCTTCTGGGCGAGGGTGATTGCCTTCGGGATGATGCGTCTGGTCGCCTTTTTGGAGGTGCGGCTGTGTGATCTCCGCGTGCCCCCTCAGCTGGAAGGGATGACGAGGAGGACGATGAAGTTGAAAAGGAGGATGATGACGAGGGGGACCACTCTCCCCAGACTCCAGATAGTCAGGGTAACATCCACCTGCCCGCATCTTCACCCAGGCTGTGCGCGGGCCAGTGTGCAATCGCACGGCACTGGCATTTGAGGATTTAGAGGCGCATGCGCCCTGAGACCCCTGAGCATCCGAGCATCCAAGCCTCCCCCGATTTGAGGCCTCCCCGTCCCAGATGCGGAGGAAGAGGAGGGCGAGGGCGAGGATGGTGAGAAGAAGGAGGACGAGCATGGACCTGCAAGCCGACTTCTGGGGGCCATTACCTGGACAGCGGCAGACAGTCATCCGCAGAGAGCTCCTCGCCATCGTCACGGCTGCCGAAGGCACCGCGCCCACCGCGACCTCGTCTTCTTCGCAGACAGCGAGGGGTGTTACCTCCACTATCACAGTGGACACACGCAGGAGCCACGTGGGCCTGACGCCGACCTGTGGCTCCGGATCCAGAGGACCAACCAGCAGCGAAGTGTCACCATCATCTGGATCCCGACCCACCAGAGCACCGAGGGCAGACGGACAGATCCAGGCCTCCCTGGCCCACGGGAGCGCTGTCGCAGACGAGCTCGCAGGCATCGCAGCCAGCGAGGCGCGCCTCAGCACAACGGAGAGGCAACAGCACGCAGTCATCGAGCAAAAGGCTTTCCTCGTTAGAATGGGATTGCTCCGCGCCGCGCTCGATGCCCTAGAGTTTCATAAAATGCAGTTGCAGACCTCCGATGGACCGCGCCCAAAGCGGCAGGGTAATGTTGCTCCCAACAGGCCCCCCGCCCAAAATTTCTGTGCCTTGTTCGGTTCTCAGCACAGTTTGGACCCCAACGGGACCAAGTGTATCAGGTGTGGGACCTCGGCTAGCAAGGCCTCGAGATCCCAATGGCTCCAGTGTGAATGTTTCGGATTATTGATTTTGATGGTAATTAAATGATGCCCCCCCCCAGAAAACAGGTTCACATAGGTGGGAGAAACGCTCATAATGCCCATCGTTTAAAGTTCCACGCTGGGCTGGGTCTGTGGTTTTGTTCCCACTGTGGCGCCATCGCGCCTCAGCTCCTCGGGACTCGGGGAGCATTGCCAGGATGCCACGGCCAGTGGGAAGAAATACCTTGGAAGAAGCGCTCTCGAGCTCTGGCCCAAGGTTTTCAGTCGGGCTGATAAGGCCACCAGAGACAGGAACACCCCACAGAGGGTGGCGGACCTTTAATCATCCACATCGCTACGCGGTCTGGCAGGCACTCCAGAGACTCATCCTTCTCTTCCTCCTCCTCCTCCTCATTCTCCTCCTCCTCCCCCTCCTTCTCCTCCTCCTCCTCCTCTTCCTCATCCTTCCCATCCTTTTCCTCGTCCTCCTCCTCCTTCTCCTCCTCCTCCTCATTTTCCTCCACCTTCTCCTCCTCCTCCTCCTCCTCCTCCTCCTCCTCCTCCTCTTCCCTCATGCTCCTTTCCCTCCTCACCAGCCGCGGCCGGAACGGCCGCCCGCGCCGCGCCGCACTCCCCCGAGGCGGCCCGCCGACGTGCGCAGTGGCTCCGGGCTGTCTCCGACGGCAGCCGCAAGACGTCGAAGTCCGCGCGTCGTCGTCGTCGTCGTCGCTCCCCGCATGGTGCGCCCTCGAGGCCCCAAACGACCTCACCACACTTTTTGGAGGAGGACGAGGACGAGGAGGAGGACGAGAAGGAGGAGGAGGAGGAGGAGGAGAAGGAGGAGGAGGACGAGGACGATGACTAGGACGAGGAGGAGGAAGAGGATGACTAGGACGAGGAGGAGGAGGAGGAGGGAGAGCAGGAGGAGGAGGAGGAGGAGGAGGAGGAGGAGGAGGCGGAGGCGGAGGAGGAGGAGGAGGAGGAGGAGGAGGAGGAGGAGGAGATGGAGGAGGACTCAGACTAGGACTAGGACTAGGACTTGGACTTGGACTGGGACGACGACTTGGACTGGGACTAGGACTTGGACTGGGACTAGGACTAGGAATAGGATTTGATCTAGGACTAGCAGTAGGACCAGGAGGAGGAGGAGGAGGAGGAGGAGTTGGAGTTGGAGTTGGAGTTGGAGGAGGAGTTTTAGGAGGAGTTTGAGTTGGAGGAGGAATTGGAGTTGGAGGAGAAATTTGAGAAGGTGGAGTTGGAGGATGATGATGATGAGGAGGAGGAGGAGGAGAAGGAGGAGGAGGACGACGACGACGACTGGAACATCAAGGCCTCCCAGACGGGCTCCGAGCAGATGGGGTCGGAGGATCGCGCCGCATCGCCGATGCATCGGCGATGCGGCTCGATGTGGAACCCGATTTTCTCCACGCCGACGCGCCGGTGCATTGCCGACGTCGCCGATGCAGCGCCGACGCATCGCCGCGGCGCGATCCTCCGACCCCGTTGATTCCGACCCCATCTGGAAGGCCTCTAACCACACGATGTGGCCACCCCACGGTCTTGGGACCAGGCCCCAGTCGATTCGCCACACGGAGTGGTCACCGCACCTGTTAGGGATCCTTATTGTGTCTTGCCCTCTTTTTGAATGTGTTCGCGGTTCGGTCGGTTCGGCTGCGTCGCGGTTGGTTACGCTCGGTAGGTTCGGTTCGGTCCGGTGTGGCGTCGTTGCCGCGTCGCCATGTTCTTCTTCGGCTGCTCCCGGTATCGATCGGCTTCGGTCGTTTTCGTTTTTTTGTCGATTCGACTAAGGGCGGTCTTGTTCCTTTCGGGGGGGGATGGGGGGGGAGGAGCGGAAGGGAGGGAGGGGGAGGGGAGGAGGGGAGGAGAGGGGGGGGAGGGAGGGAGGGAGGAGAGGGGGGGAGGGAGGGCGGGAGGGGAGGTGGAGGGGAGGGAAGGAGGGGAGGTGGAGGGGAGGGAAGGAGGGGGGAGGACTAGGTAGGTGCGCTCGCGCCATATCTGACATCCTGCCCGTCTCACCCATCCCTTCCCATTCCGCTACTTTTTCTCTCCGTCAGCCGACTGGTATCATAGAGGATTTACACCCAAAAGACTTCATTATCTTGTGCGCAATCGGGAAAGGGGAGCTGCGGACATTGGAGGAGGAGGTGGCGACGAGCAGGAAGAAGAGGGTGAGGAAGGAGGAGGACGAGGAGGAACAGCAGCAGCATGAGGAGGAGCGGGAGCGGGAGGAGCGGGAGGAGCATGATGACGAGGGGAAGGCGGGGAGGGGAGACGAGCGGGGCGACGAGGACGCCGAGGAAGGCTTCGGATCCAGAGAAGCGCCAGGGCGAGAGCGCCACTCTGAGCGACGGAACAGAGGCGCCGATCCTAAAATGAGACCCGCGCTGCAGCAGGAGGAGGGCGAGGAAGAGGAGGAGGAGGAAGAGGAGGAGGAGGAGGAAGAGGAGGAGAGGAGGAAGAGGACGAGGAGGAGGAGGAAGAGGAGGAGGAGGAGGAGGAGGAGGAGGAGGAGGTCGCGCGCTCGAGATGCCCACTGTTGAGGCGCCCCGGGAAACACCGAAAACGTTCCGATGAGATCGTGTGTGTGTGTGCGAAAGGAATAAAAAGCAAGGTACGGGAGAGGGCGGGGCGCTTCCAGGAGGTAGTCGGGGGAGAGAGGAGAGCAGTACGGTCAACGCGCCCAGTAAGGACGCTCGCCGTCGTCTAGGATACTCTTGTGTTCTTGCCCCTGCGGCCCGTCCTGTGCCGTTTTCACTTGTCGCCCGCCGTCCAAAAAAAAACACCTTCGGCCTCCAAGGGTCTTGCGTCCTTACCACCCGTCCTTAATACACGTGTTGACAGTGTTCATATTGAGTAAGTGTGAAGTGGGCGAATGGAAGTGGGGGCGGCTTGCGATTGCGGCCACGGTTGCGCGATGGCTGCGTGGTGGGTTGCATGGTGGCGCTCCGATGATTGCAACTGTCTTTCCCCGCAACGTATTGAGTAATTGTGAAGTGAGCGAGAGGAAGTGGGGTGGGCTGTGATTGTGCCCACGATTGCACGGTGGTTGAGTGGTGGGTTGCACGGTGGCGGCCCGATGATAGCAGTTGCCTTTCCCCATACCTGGCCAGTTTCCATCAGTTTCGAGAGCACATTCACGAGCCCTTCAAGTGCAATCCATTTGGGAACGAAACGATTATTTCAAGCGCTGTCGGATCTTCACCAGATTTCGACGAGAGGGAATGTTGTACAGCACTTGGTGCCATTTGCAATGGTCAGCACGCGCTGGGGGGCATATATCCACTCATACACACGCGTGCGTTTCACCCGACACTTGTTTTCGACGACGCACTAGGGAGTCGGACCTGTTGGATGCGCTCATGGGCCGCAGGAATAGATCCACTGCGAGAGAGGGGGAGGGAAAGGCAGAGAGAGAGAGAGAACAAAAAAAAGAGAAAGAAAGAGATAGAGTGCCGACCCCGCCCCAGGTCAGAGCCGAATGAGATTTTTAGGCTTTGCAAGAAGGCGCTTGCTGAACATTAATTTTTTGAAAACTCCATGTGTTGGAGGGCCACGGCATAGCAGCTTCTTCTACATTGGACTCGCAGCAGCCAGGCACACTGCGGCGCTTGCTGTCCCCCTGACCTGACCCGACGTACGTGCATCGCTTTGAGGCTTGTGTCTCAAAATGAGCTGTTCGGCATGTAGCGGTGCTGGGCGCTACCTCTCCTTCAGGTCCTACCGTCCTACCGCCTCTTCGTGAGCACACGTCCATTCACTCGTGCATGCACACGTCTGCGCGCGCGGGAGTACCTGCTGGAGACGCCGAGCTCTTTCTTCGGGGTGTCGGCGAGTGCATTGCTCGCTGTGCGCGGGCCAAGCGTGAGCGTTACTGGCAGTGGGCGTTCCCCCGACATGCTTCCATCAGGTCGAGCGCTCCATGGCTTGGTTCAGGGTTAATTGGGAGGAGGAGGAGGAGCAAGTCGAGGAGAAAGAGGAGGAGGAGGAGAAATAGGAACATGATGATGAGGAGGAGGAGGAGGAGGAGGACGAGGAGGAGCAGGAGGAGTAGAAGGACGACGACTCAAGGACGAGGGCGATGGGGGAAGAGAATAGCGTGGAGAAGAACGAGGTGGAGGCAGAATGAGGCAGAGGAGGAGGAGTAGGAGGACGAGGAGGAAAATAGGCGAGGAGGATTGACTGGTCGTGGGACCGGAGGTTGGCAGTATTGCAAATGACTCAGGACTCCGCCGACCTGGAGACGTGAACTGTTTGGGCACAAGAGTCAGAATGGGGGACGGGACGGGGCAAGTAGCAGTGGCGGTTTTACTGCGATGGCGAACATTTCATGGTCCTCGGGCCATCCCGCCACAACGCCTGGTTCGTGTTCCAGAGGCTTAGGGGACATTGCTTGCTGAGGACATCAGGGGGTCTCCTGGGGACCTTTCTGGACCACCTGGTTGCGTCTTGGAAGCTCTTTGGGCCTCCTGTGTTCCTCTGGGGGTCTTGGGATCATGTTGGAGGGGCTGACTTCAACGCTGCGCCAGTAGCGTGCTTTGGGTGGCCATCTTAGAGCCGTGTCGGGGGCCTCTCGGGCCCCTCCTTGGGGGGGGTGGCCTTGGGCCTTCTTGGACGCTCTTACAACCGACGCGGCGAGAATGTGAAGACCACAGGCCGACCTTGGCCTCTCGGGCCAGCCCCGGGGACCTCCAAGACGGCCCGCGATTGTCCCAAGAGTGCTGAGGTTGGCCACGAGAGGGCCTTGGCGGGCCTTGGGTGGCCCAAATCAAGCTCAACTTGCCCACGATCGCCCGACTCCAGGGTCGCGGGGGGGAGGGGTTCGGGGAGGCGCGTCCGCCCGGGACACCTCAGGACTCTTCCTGGGATTCTGCCCAGACCCCCCCGCTCCTCCCCCGGCCCACCCACCCGAGCGGGGAAGGGGGCTTGCCTCCCTTTGACTCGATTGCCACCTGGGTCGATTCATCTCGGACTGGCTAGCTTGGATAACTCCAGGTGGCCGCGGCGACGGTGGCGAGAGCTTCGAATGGAAAAGCGTCTCCCAGGACCACTCCTGGACGACCGCCCCAGGACTCCCCCTCACGCACGCCCACAAGGGTCGGCAGATTTCGGCCAGTTGTTTCAGCCCGAGCCCGATCCAACCATCTGCAGTATCCAAGGTGCCGGCCGCATCTTCTAACGAGAGTGCTCATGAATGTGGAACTCCTCTTCCTGAGCTTCATCACTTCCGCCGATTGTCCGCGATTGCGGCTTGCCGCGCGCCGTGCCATGAGTACGACACTGCTTGTTACGCGTACCCAGTAACATTAGGGGGCCACTGTGTGGTGTGTCCGTTCGCACCGCGCCGCGACGCTGTGCCATGCATGGCGCGCTGCGCGTGTCGTGTCGCCGTGCTGTGCTCGCTGTGCGTACCGTGCGAGCCCTCCGGTGAGGAGTCAATGCCGTGCCATGCGTGCGGCGATGTCTGCGGATCTGGACGGCTGGCACGGTTGGCCGTGACGTGGGACTCACGACCTGGCAAAGACAGCATCCGCAATTTGCCAAGATTGGCACGATTGGTATGCCACGGTACGTAGCACGGCATGGCGCGCATGGCACGCATAACACCCATACGACCACCCCACCCTTCGGGTGATAAGGAGGTTGGGAGGTGTGAGGGGGGGAACCAACTGTTCGCAAATGCGATGGGTGTGATGATGACGATGCTGATGACGCGTCCTCGAGTTAGCGACGACGCGTGATGACGATGTTGCGCGGCGATGCAACGTCAGTATCGTCCCCGCTTTCGATCTCACTCGATCGATCCCACTATCGACCTCACAGGATCGACCACATTCGATCGATCTCGCTGTAGAGCTCACTTTAGATCTCGCTTTGAATATCACGATCGGTCTCACTATCGATCTCACCATCGATTCCTCTATCGATCCCACTATCGATCTCACAACCAATGTCACAATCAACCTCACTGTCGATCTCACTTCTGATCTCACTATCCATCGCATCCTAGCGATCTCATCATCGATCTCACTATCGATCTCACTATCGATACCAGTGCGGGACATCCCCGGCCACCGCCCGCCCACCGCCGACGGAACACCGACGGGAAACCAACGGGGCACCAACGGAACACCACAGGACACCACGGCGGGACACCCCAGGCCACCGCGACCGCGCGCCCACCAGGGGCGGAGGGGCGGTCCATTGCATCCGAATCGCCCTAGCGACGGCGGGGTCATTCCTCTCGCTTGCCCACGCAGCTTCGCCTCGCCCACACGCACGGCACGAACACGAAATCGAAACCGATTTTTTGGCGGGGGGCTCTCCGTTCAACTGCGATCTCACCCCTCAACCTCGCGTTGAGGAGCGCAGGCCCGTTCTTCGCGTGCGTCCGTGTTGTGCCGTTCGCGCGCCGAATGTTGCGTGTTGTGCTGTGTTAAGTTGTGTGTGCCATGCCGTTCGGTGATTGTCGTGTCGTTAACGCAGGGATGTGCAACATGGTTCCACACACATCTCGTGCGGCCCGAGGGAGCTGCACGAGGGCTCCTGATCTCTTCGAAATGCACCCAGCACGTGCCCACAGAGCCCCAAGGCATCTCAGAGATGGCCGCTGGATACGAAGTCCCACATTAGATAATGATGACGAGGAGCAGGTGGTGGAGGCGAAGGAGGAAGACGAGGAGGTGGAGATGCACTCCACTGACTCCCCATCACGCCTTCTTCTCTCCCGCCCTCATCCTCAGATTCGCCCACGCTCCTCCTCCCCCTCGCCATTATTCCTCCTTCTCCTTACCCTTGTAGCCATACGTTCTCCTCCTGCCTCTCCTCCTTCCTCCCCCTCATCCAGGTGCCCCGTGCGACGCCAGGGGGCTTGTGCGTTCCACCTCTGGCGCGGTAAACAGCGGGCGGCTGCGGGGCCGCCAGGGTGCGCTTTTCGCAACTGAGGCCTGTTCATCCCCCCCCCCTCCGCAGAGTGGGCAAATGCATGTCTCTTCCTCCACCCCCTTTTCTCCTCCTCCTCCTCCTCCTCCTCCTCCTCCTCCTCCTCCACCCTCTTGGGCACGACCTTGGCATGTATGGGGAGCTCTGGTTAGACATGCTGTGAGAGTGTGGCCGCCCCTGCATGATGGCTGGCAAGCCGTCCCAGCGAGCCCTGATGCCCCCGTTCGAGCTTTGACGGGGGATCCGTAGAGTTTGGCACCGCGGGGCACTCGTGGCGCTTTTTCTACCACGTCGCGCGCATGCTGGATGTTACACACTACAACTTGTTCATAGTGCGAGTGACCACCACCTTTTCCTCTTCCTTGTTATCGTCCTCATCGTCCTTTCTTGCATCATTATCATTATCCTTCCGTCCTCCTCTCTCCTCACCCTCGTCTTCCTTGTATGTGACTGGTGGAGAAGCGGGGGGGAGGGGTAGCAGTGGGTAGCTCGCCCTAAGCCTAGCACTCATCACAATCGCGCCTTAAGAAATGAAAGTTTGGGCTTGGAAGCCCACGCCGCCAATACTAAAACCTGAGCGCGCACGAAGCACTCGTTGCCATTTTCTGTATGCGTACTCTCACACCTGAGCACCTATGCACAACATCCGTCGGGCGCGCGTATATACCTGATTGGAAAACAGTATGCCTGCCTATGTATACGCACGCGCCGGTAAGTTATGCAAGTTGGCTAGCGCTTCGCGACGTACACCAAGTTAAGCCTCTTGGTGTGGAGAAGCAAGCACGCAGGATTGGACGGAAATGTCCACAGGGCAAAGAGCAGCCATCATTGGCAGTCGCGGCTTGTGCAGTTCGACCCTCAACCTTCACAACCGCACCGCGGGTTCCTCGCAGCCACTTATACCTGGCTCCTGGCGCGGCCTGCCGACGAAATGGCGTCGCGCAGCTATGGAAGGCCGCGCACTGTGGATTGGGAGCCTGCGCTCGACACACCTCCGCCCGCGCCGACCTGTTCCAGCCGCCCACCAGAGGTCCCGCGCCGATTTTCGTCGGCGAGCGAGGGGGGGGAGTGAGGAGGAGAAGGCCCTCTCAGAAGGCGGCGGGGCTTCTCAGAAGCGCTTCGGCCTTCTGAGAAGTTTTCTGTGCGTCCGAGGGGAAAACTGCGAACGTTTCTCGGAAGGCTGGTGGATCTCCGAGTCTTCGGAGAAGGCCTTGTCATTCTCTTTTCCCCCCTGGGCTCGCCGCCGACCTGGTCCAGCCGCCCACCAGAGTCAGGAGGGGAAAAACACACAGACACAATTAATCTTCGATCCCCCCAGAAAATATGGGAAAATATGGGAAGTGGGGGGGAAGACAAAAACCCTGAAAATATGGGAAAATATGGGAATCCAGTTGTTTGTGTGTATGTATGTGTGTGTCCCTGGGCCCCTTCACAGAGGTCCCGCGACGAGTTGGGGAAGCTCGAGCCAGAGGCTCGAACTGAAGTGATCCATGGCGGGGCATCTGGAAGGGCGGCTCGAGCGAGTCGATGCGGGCAGGGGCGTGTACAGTGGGGGCGCGTGCCAAGAAACCAGTGGGATTCTGCGAGGGTGCCCTGGGTTTCTTGGATTTCGACTGGCCCCCAACAAGATCTTGACGATTTTCGATCGACAAATTCGGGTTTTCACCGAACAAATCGCGGAATCCAGGGATGGGTTTCTTGCGGAGGTTTCTTGTGGCCAAGCCCCCACTGCAATTGGCCTCATGGATCGGGAGGGGCGCTGTGGGGGAGGATCAGGGCCATCGGAAGGAGCAGGAAGGGCAAGGCCAGGGGCAGCAGCAGCAGCTGAAGCAGCAGCAGCAGAAGCAGGAGGAAGAGAAGCCGGGCTATACTGGACCGTGGAGGAGGAGGAGGAGGAGGAGGAGGAGGAGGAGGAGGAGGAGGAGCGCGAGGCGGCAGGGGCGGCCCAAGCAAATGGAGGGTCGCTTAATCGTGGGCGCCGACGCCTCTCTCGATCCTTTGGCGATGGCCGGCATGGCGCCTTCTCGCGGCGATCGGGCCGCTTCTTGGCACACTGGCCCTTCCTGCCCACCCTCGACGCACCGCGTGGCCATACAATGCTAACGGGATCGGTTTCCCACTTCCCCAACCCCAGATGGTCCCCCCGTGTGTGGGTGTGGGGTGGTGCTGCCGTGGAGCCCTCGCGGGGGTGCAGCTCGTCGTCGTCGTCGTCGTCGTCGTCGTCATCGTCGTTGTCTCAGTCGTCGTCGTCTCTGTCGTCGTCGTCTCTGTCGTCGTCGTCTCAGTCGTCGTCCTAGTCTTCGTCCCCTATTGGAAGGGTCCCGCGGGCCCCTGGGCCCCGTTCCTAAGCGGGCCCTCGGGCCCAGAGCCCGGGAGCGTATCTGCCCACATCATTGAAGGGACGCGAGGTAGTTCAAGCAGTGGCGAAGTGTCCTGGCTTGCCTATAGGCCCACCAAAGAATGTTCGACATGTTGTTAGACCACTTCTGGCTGACATGCTGTTAGACCATTCCTGGCTGTTGTTAGACCATGTTTACGCGCACGCGGCTTGTACGACATGTTGTTCGACCATTTCTGGCCGACACCGTCCTGCTTTCGCGCATCGGGGTCATGTTCTAAGAAAGTTGTTATGGTTCTTAGAGAACTGCTAGGTTCTAAGAAGATTTCGTGGTAGGCCTACAGGAATGCCGGAACGGTCGGTCCATGATCAAGGGGTCGTTCTCGAATGGGGTTGTCTGGCTACGCCAAATTTGCATCAGGAGGGTCCAGGGGTTCCACGTGCGCTGGGGGGTACTCACGAGCGCAAGAGTCTCTGGGGGGGATTCGGAGAGGTGCCAGGGAGCTTCGGTTTTCCCCTTTGACCATCTGCCTCCCGCACGAACAGTCTTCACCGCGCTCACCAGTCCCATTCCTTGAGTCGGTGTCCGACTGACGGACGATGAATGATGTGACCAAGGTATTCAGATTTGGGCACGCGCGCGTAATTTTCACGAGGCTTCCTGCCATTAACCAATGCTTCCACGTATACCCGAACACCGACTATCATATTTTACCCAGGGGCTTGCGGGCAAGTTCCGCCACAGTACCAGCGCAACAATCCGTGTAGAGACCATTCGAGAAGCGGGCAGTCGGTTGTAACATGGGACGACTGTCCTCCCAGGGTTCCAGGAAGTTGTAGCATGTCATTAGAAGGCAGTTTTGTGTGTGAGCTGTCTTGTTCAATTCCAGGCCAAGGAAACGCAACGTACGACGCCCATGTCCCCCTGAGCCAGAGGATCGCAATGCTCGTTCAACAGATCTCTTCTGCAGTGTATACCAGCCTTTCATTTGTCACATTGATATCCTCATGACCGGGATTGTCGTTTTATGTGGCATCATTGCTGTTGTTGCTGCTGTTGTTGTTATGGTTGTTGTTGCTGCTGTTGCTGCTGGTGCTGTTGATGTTGCTGTTGCTGTTGCTGTTGCTGTTGTTGTTGTTGTTGTTGTTGGTGTTGTTGTTGTTAGTGTTAGTGTTAGTGTTAGTGTTAGTGTTAGTGTTAGTGTTAGTTTTAGTGTTAGTGTTAGTGTTAGTGTTAGTGTTAGTGTTAGTGTTGTTGTTAGTGTTGTTGTTAGTGTTGATATTGTTAGTGTTGGTGTTGTTGGTGGTGTTGTTGTTGAGCTCTCATTTCTAAAGAATGATTATTGTTGATCCCCTCTTACTGGTGCGTACCGTTTGTTCTCAATCAAAGTGTGCCCCTCGACGCTCGCACCTTGTTTTTTGACAGGGGAAGTCTTGGTGCTCAAGCTGTGCCCATGGCCCCCCGGATTACAACAACAACGGCTCCCGGATTACAACAAATTGTGCCCCTGGCTCCCGCCTGAGACTTCCTCCAAATTTACTCAGGATCCCCGCTCCTGAGACTTCCTCACAATTTACTCAGGATCTGTGCTCCCGCCTGTGACTTCCTCACAATTTTGTCAGGACCCCCGCTCCCATCTGAGACTTCCTCACAATTTACTCAGGGACGGCGCTCCCGCTCGAGACCTCCTTGCAATTGAATCAAGACCCCCGCTCCCGCCAGAGAACCCTTCACATTTTATTCAGGAATTGCGGTCTCGCCTGTGACTTCCATGCAATTTATTCAGAAATCGCGCTTTCGACGCTCAGGAAACGCGCTGCGCCAAGGACACTTAGTAGTCGCGCTCTCTCCGTACTGAGGCATCCCGCTTGAATGTCCCACCCGCCCGACCCGCCCGTCAGGGGATCGCCCACCCGTCGTGGGCTCCCGCCCGAGACTTCATTCTGGAACTGCGCTTTCGCTTAGGACTTCCTCGAACGTTCACGCTCTTACCTTCCTGCTCCTCCTCCCTCTCCCTCCTCCCTCCTCTCCTCCCTTTTCTCTCCCTCCTCTCTTCCCTGATCCTTATGCCTCTCTGCCCTATCCCTCCTCTCCCTCCTCTCCCTCCTCCCTTCTCCCTCCCCTCTCCTGTCTCCTCCCTCCCTCTTTTTTTGTTTTTTTTGTTTTCTCTCTCTCTCTCTCTCCCCTCTCTCTCTCTTTCTCTCTTTCTCTACCTCACGTATCTGTTTTGTTTGTTCACTCTCTCTCTCTCTCTGCCTCTAATCAACTGCCCCCCTCTTCGCTCCTTCTCTCCTGGTGTTTTCCCTCTTCCGTCGTCCCTCCCCCTCCCTTCCTCCCACTCTCCCTCGTTCTCCCCCTCCTCTTTTTGCAGGGCCCACACCAATTCCAATGGCGGGCACATGTACGCCCACGAAGGATTGTCCACCCGTTCAGGTTTGCCCGCCTGTCAAACCGCCGCCCCCCCCCCAAAGAGAAAAAATCCCACCAAAGGGGGTGTGATCGAAGACAAAAAGGGCGGGTATCGAGGGTGTGGGGAACTCGCTTTGAATCACACGCGGGCAAGTAAGAGCGAACAGTCTTATAATGATTGTTGTTGTTGGTGCTGTTGGTGTTGGTGTTGGTGTTGGTGTTGGTGTTGGTGTTGGTGTTGGTGTTGGTGTTGGTGTTGGTGGTGCTGTTGTTGCTGCTGATGTAGTTGTTGGTGTTGTTGGTGTTGTTGTTGCTGTTGTTGTTGCTGTTGTTGTTGATGGTATTGTTGCTGTTGTTGTTGTTGTTGTTGTTGTTGTTGGTGGTGGTGGTGTTGTTGTTGTTGTTGTTGTTGGTGGTGGTGTTGTTGTTGGTGTTGTCGTTGGTGTTGTTGTTGCTGTGGTTGTTGTAGTTGTTGTTGTTGTTGTTGTGGTTGCTGTTGTTGTGGTTGTTGTTGTTGTGGTGGTGATGGTGGTGGTGGTGCATACTGTTTGTTCTCAATCAAAGTGTGCCCCCTCGACGCTCGCACCCGGTTTTTGACAGGGAAAGTCTTGATGCTCAAACTGCGCCCTTGGCCCCCGGGTTACAACAACAGTGGCTCCCGCCTGAGACTTCCTTACAATTTAGCCAGGACCCCCGCTCCCGCCCGAGACTTCCTCGCATTTGATTCAGGGATCGCGCTCTCGCTTGTGACTTCCTTGCAATGTATTTAGGAATCGCTCTCTCGGCGCTCTGGAGTCGCGCTCTCGCTGGGGATTTGCTTACAATTTACTGAAGAATAGCGCCCTCGCGTTGGAATTTCTTGCAATTTGCTCAAGCGCCGCGCTCCCGACCCCCAGGCACCCAGGAGTTGCGCTCACGCTTAGGACTCCCTCACAGATTACCTAGGAATCGGGATCTCCCTGCCCTTCGTGGCCCCTTGCAGCCCTTCGTGGCCCCCTCGCTTTGTTTCGTGGCCCCCTCGCTGCCCTTCGTGGGCCCCTCGCTGCCCTTCGTGGCCCCGTTGCAGCCCCTCGTGGCCTCCTCGCTGCCCTTCGTTGCTCCCTCGCTGCCCTTCGTGGCCCCCTCGCTGCCCTTCGTGGCCCCTCGCAGCCCTTCGTGGCCCCCTCGCTGCCCTTCGTGGTCTCATATATGTATGCACTTCGTGGCCCCTGCTCGTTCGCGCCCGTGGTGGCCCCATATGCGTGCCCTTCGTGGCCCCGCTGTCGCCCTTCGTGGCCCCCTCGCTGCCCTTCGTGGCCCCGTTGCTGCCCTCACTGCCTCGTCCTTGCCTTCCGCGGCCCAACATACGCTTGCACTTCGTGGCCCCTGCTCGTTCGCGCTTGGTGCGGCCCCATGTGCATGCCCTTCGTGGCTACGCTGTCGCCGTTTGTGGCCCCTCAGTGTCCTACCTGGCCAAGTTACTACCCTCAGTGGCCCCATCGTTGCTTCCTGTGGCCCCGCATTATCTGTTCTTCGTGGCCCCCGCTCGTTCGCGCTCTTCGTGGCCCCATACGCATTCCCTTCGTGTCCCCGCTGTCGCCCTTCGTGGCCTACTTCGTGTCCTTCGTGGCCCTGCTGTCGTTCTCTCTCGCTCCCGCTTTCGCTTGTCGTTGTCGTCGCCGTCGCCGTCGTCGTCGACGTCGTCGTCGTCGTGGTCGGTCCCCTGTCCGTCCCTCTTGGGGTCGGGTCGACGGTCCGCGCCCGCCCCGCCGATCAGCGCTGCCGCTGGCCAGGCCGACGGTCCGCGGCCGCCCCTCCGCTTGCCGGGGCCCGGCCTGCAGGGAAGAAAGGTGTACCCCCCAGAGGGTGCTCGATCGAAGACGAAAAGGGCGGGTATCGAGGGTTTGGGAAATACGCCTTATTGGACGCTCGAGCAGATAGGGGCGAACAGTCTTAAAATGATTATTGTTGTTGCTGCTGTTGTTGCTGTTGTTGTTGGTTGTTGTTGTTGTTGTGGTTGTTGTTGTTGTTGAACTCCCACTTCTGAAGAATAATTATTGTTGATCCCCCCCGTCCCGTGCACAGTGTTTTTTCGATTGAAGTGCCCTTCCCGGGGCTCGCACTTGGTTTCTTATTAGGGAAAGTCTTGAGGGTCAAACTGTGTTGTTGGCCCCCGGTTTACAACAACAGCGGTTCCCGCCTGAGACTTCCTCACAATTTAGCCAGGACCCCCGCTCCCGCCCGAGACTTCTTCGCATTTTATTCAGGAATTGCGCTCTCGCTTGGGACTTCCTTAAAATGTATTCTCCCCGCGCTCTGGAGTCGCGCTCTCGCTGGACTTGCTTGCAATCTACTGAAGAATAGCGCCTTTGCGTTGGAATTTCTTGCAATTTACTTAAGCGCCGCGCTCCCGACACCCAGGCACCTAGGAGTCGCGTTCACGCTCAGGACTCCCTCACAGATTACCTAGGAATCGGGATCTCGCTGCCATTCGTGGCCCTGTTGCAGCCCTTCGTGGCCCCCTCGCTTTGTTTCGTGGCCCCGTTGCAGCCCTTCGTGGCCCATTCGCTGTCCTTCGTGGCCCCGTTGCAGCCCCTCGTGGCCTCGTCGCTGCCCTTCGTGGCCCCGTTGCAGTCCTTCGTGGCCCCCTCGCTTTGTTTCGTGGCCCCGTTGCAGCCCTTCGTGGCCCCTTCGCTGCCTTTCGTGGCCCCTTCGCTGCCCTTCGTGGCCCCGTTGCAGTTGTCGGTCCCCTGTCCGTCCCTCTTGGGGTCGGGTCGACGGTCCGCGCCCGCCCCGCCGATCAGCGCTGCCGCTGGCCAGGCCGACGGTCCGCGGCCGCCCCGCCGCTTGCCGTGGCCCTGCCTGCAGGGAAGAAAAGTATACCCCAAAAGGGGCCCGATCGAAGACGAAGAGGGCAGGTATCGAGGGTTTGGGAAATCGGCGCTATTGGACACTCGAGCAGATAAGGGCGAACAGTCTTAAAATGATTGTTGTCGTTGTTGTTGTTGTTGTTGAACATTATTAATTCTAAAGAATAATTATTGTTGGGACCCCTGGTGCACGGCCCCCCTGCGCCGCCTAGGCCGCAACTACATTTTCATCACTTTCGTGAGGAAGCCTCAGGTAATTCGATGTGATCAAGATCCGGTTGTTTTGTTCCCCCCCGCTTTCCCTTGCAAGAAACACTATAAAATGACATTTCTTGTTCTAATATAATCAAATTTCAAGAATCCTTTGCAAAAAATAAGGTAAAGTGGACATTCGCGCGCGCAAGACGAAATCCTTCCAAAAGCTTAGTGTTCGGAGCGATTTCAACATAAAAACATCAAAAAACTAATGGTTTTTCAACAAAAAAATGTCAAAATCTCATCCCGCGCGCTCTTGCGGATTCGTAGGAAACCCAACACTTTTTCAACATTTCTGTCAAACGGGCTTTTGCGAGCAACTTTTTCGAACTTCTGCGACAACGGTTGCGCACCTGCCAGGGCCATCATCCCTGTCAAATAATACCATGCGGGACACATTCGTTTTTTCTTCGCGCGCGCACGCCGAAATCTCCAAAAACCATTGGGTTCTTAAGAATTTTACCACCGCGCATCATAAAATCACACGAATCGCACCGTAGGTCCTCGAAAAACAGCTGCACGACTTTTCAAAATTTCCACCCGCGCGCGCTGTCCGAATCCTAAAAAACAATGGTTTCCCAACATTTATGTTACATGAGCTCGCGCGAGCTACTTTCGCACGCTCTTCTGTGGGTGTGTACTCCACGCCAGTGTAGTAGCCACGGTCGTCCGCAGGCCACGAAGTGAAGTGTCCGAACGTCATAGGGCGGGAAGCTGGGTGTGGGTGGTGGCGAAGAGTCGTGTGGATATTTGGTAGAGCTTGCACTGCCCCCCCACAAAGTGGGGGTATTGGCTGGCGTCGCATGAAAACCCTGGCACTGGTGAGAACACTGAGCGCTCGGGTAAAGTGATTGCTGTTGTTGTTGTTGTTGTTGTTGTGGTTGTGGTTGTGGTTGTTGCTGTTGTTGTTGTTGTCGTTGTTGTCGTTGTTGTCGTTGCTGTCGTTGTTGTCGTTGTTGTCGTTGTTGTCGTTGTTGTTGTTGTTGGTGGTGGTGTTGTTGTTGTCGCTGTTGTTGTTGAGTTTGTTGCTGTTGTTGGTGTTGTTGTTGTTGATGTTGTTGTTGTTGATGTTGTTGTTGGGTTGTTGTTGTTGGTTTGTTGTTGTCGTTGTTGTTGGTGTTGTTGTTGAATTCTCATTTCCGAAGAATAACTAGTGTTGGTCCCCCCACAGATGCATACTGTTTTTTCTCAATCAAAGTGTGCCCCTCATTGCTCGCACCCTATTTTTTGTTTTTGACAGGGGAAGTCTTGATGCTCAAACTGGGCCCCTGGCCCCCGGGTTACAACAACAACGGCTCCCGCTTATGACTTCCTTACAATTTAGCCAGGACCCCCGCTCCCGTCCGAGACATCTTCGCATTTTATTCAGGAATCGCGCTCTCGCTTGGGATTTCCTTACGATTTATTCAGGAATCGCGCGCCGCGCTCCCGACACCCAGGCACCCAGGAGTCGCGCCCGTTGTGGCTCCATGTGCATGCCCTTCGTGGCCCCGCTGTCGCCATTTGTGTCCCCCTCACTGTCCTACGTGGCCCAGTTGCTACCCTCAGTGGCCCAATAGTTGCCTTCTGTGGCCCCGCATTATGTGCACTTCGTGGCCCCCGCTCGTTCGCGCTTTTCGTGGCCCCATTCCCTTCGTGTCCCCGCTGTCGCCCTTCGTGGCCTACTTCGTGCCCTTCGTGGCCCTGCTGTCGTTCTCTCTCGCTCTCGCTTTCGCTCGTCGTCGCCGTCGTCGTCGTCGCCGTCGTCTTCGACGTCGTCGTCGTCGTCGTCGTCGTCGTCGTCGTCGTCGTGGTCGGTCCCCTGTCCGTCCCTCTTGGGGTCGGGTCGACGGTCCGCGGCCGCCCCGCCGATCAGCCCTGCCGCTGGCCAGGCCGACGGTCCGCGGCCGCCCCGCCACTTGCCGGGGCCCTGCCTGCAGGGAAGAAAGGTATACCCCAAAAGGGGTTCGATCGAAGACGAAGATGGCGGGTATCGAGGGTTTTGGAAATACGCGTTATTGGACACTCGAGCATACAATGGCGAACAGTCTTAAGTTTCTTGTTGTTGTTGTTGCCATAGTTGTTGTTGTTATTGTTAGTGTTATTGTTAGTGTTAGTGTTATTGTTGTTATTGCTGTTAGTGTTGTTATTGTTGTTGCTGCTGTTGTTGATGTTGTTGTTGTTGCTGCTGCTGCTGTTGCTGTTGTTGTTGTGGTTGTGGTTGTGGTTGTGGTTGTTGTTGTTGTTGCTGCTGCTGCTGCTGCTGTTGTTGTTGTTGTTGTTGATACAGGCGGGGCAGCCCCCCCCGGGGGGGGGAGGGGGGGGGGGGGCGAACAACACAACACAACACAACGCAACCCTATAGGGGGTTTGCGTGTGTCCTCCTCCTTCCCCCCTCTTCTTCCTCCCTCTCCTCCTCATCATCTTCGTCCCCCTCCTCCTCCCCGTCCTCCTCGTCCTCCTTCTCCTCCGTCCTCCTCTGCCCCCTCCCCCCCCCATCCTCCTCCTCGCCCTCGTCATCATCCTCCTCCCCTTCCTCCTTGCCCTCTTCCTCCTCATCCTCCTTCTTCTTCGTCCTCCACCTCCTGGTCGTCTTCTTCCTCGTCCTCCTCCTCCCCCTCGTCGTCGTCGTCGTCCTCCTCCTCCCGATCCTCCTCGTCCCCCCCGCCATCCTCTTCATTCTTATAATGTGTGCCACGACGGCTACTACTACTACTACTACTACTACTACTACTACTACTACTACTACTACTACTACTACTACTACTACTACCACTACTACTACTACTACCACTACCACTACCACTACCACTACCACTACCACTACCACAACCACTACCACTACCACTACCACTACCACTACCACTACCACTACCACTACCACTACTACTACTACTACTACTACTACTACTACTACTACTACTACTACTACTATTACGACTGCGACGACGACGACTACTACTACTACTGCTACTACCTACTACTACTACTACTACTACTACTACTACTACTACTACTACTACTACCACTACTACTAGTACTACTACGACTACTACTACTACTACCAACTACTACTGCTACTACTACTACTACTACTAGCTACTACTCCTACTACTACTACTCCTTCTACTCCTACTACTACTACTAACTACTACTACATAAACTACGACTACTACTACTACTCCTACTACTACGACTATTGACGATGACAAGAACGACTACACTACTACTACTACTACTGCTACTACTACTATTACTACTACTACTATTACTACTACTTCTTACCACAATACTACTATTATTTTTTGTTTAAAAAATACTTTACTACTACTACTACTGCCTACTACGACTACTACTGATACACCTACTAACTACTACTACTACTACTACACTACTACTACTACTACTACTACTACTACTACTGCTGACTTACTGCTAATATCACCTCTGCTACCATTACCACTAGTACTACCACCACTACCACTGCCAACACTATTTCTACTACACTCTGGTTTACAACAGCAACAACCATTACTGTTCTGACGAGTACTACTGGTACTACTACCACCACGACCACTACTATTACTGATACGTTTACGACTACAACTACGACGACGACGACTACTACTACTACTACTACGACGATAGTACTACTATTACTACTACTACTACTACTACTACTACTACTACTACTACTACTACTACTACTACTTACTACTACTACTACTACTACTACTACTACTACTACTACTACTACTACTACTACTACTACTACTACTACTACTACCACTACTACTACTACTACTACTACTACTACTACTACTACTACTACTACTACTACTACTACTACTACTACTACTTTACTACTACTACTACCTACTACTACCACTACGAAAACTACTACCACTACTACTACTACTGCGACTACCACTACTACTACTACTATTACCACTACTAGTACTACTATTTCTACTACGACTAATTTCACTAATGCTACCATCACTGCTACGATTACCACTTCTACTTCCACCGCTACCACTAACGCTGCTATCACTTCTACAATTAGCTTTACAAAAGCAACCACTATTGTTATTCTGACTACTACTACTACTACCACCACGGCTACTACTATTACTGCCACGACCGACTACGACCACTACTACTATTACTGATACTATTACTAGTTCTACTACTAACACTCTCCTAATACTACTCCCACTGCCACTAGAACTGTTGCGACGACTGGTACTGATATTACTACTACTACTACGACTACTGCTACTACTACTACTACTACTACTACGGCTACTACTGCTACTACTACTACTACTACTGCGAATACCATTTGTATTATTATCACGATGATTACTACTACGACTATTATCATTATTATTGGTACGGCTACTGCTACTACTGCTACTACTACTACTACTACTACTAGTATTAGTATCCGTATTACGATCACTATGATTACAACTACTACCACTACTATTACGAATGCTAGTAGTAGTACGCCCACTACTGCCAGGCCTAGTACTACTACTACTACTACAATTTCTTGGGCTACTACTACTTCTACTACTACTACTACTACTACTGCTACTACTACTACTACTACTACTACGACTTACTACGACTTACTACTACTACTACTACTACTACTACTTCTACTACTACTACTACTGCTACTACTACTACTGCTGCCACTACTACTACTACTACTACTACTACTACTACTACTACTACTACTACTACTACGTCTACTACTACTCTACTAGTACTACTACTACGACTACTACTATTACTACTACTACTACTACTACTACTACTACTACTGCTACTAGTAGTAGTAGTAGTAGTAGTAGTACTACTACTACTACTACTACTACTACGACTACTACTACTACTACTACGACTGCTACACCTCCATTAGTATGACGAGTACCACAACTCATACCCAGACTACAGATACCTTTGGGATTCTTAAGGGTTCCATGAGGATTCTTAGGGATCCCATTTGGAATGTTGAAGGAATCCCAAATGATATCTTAGGGGGTGTTAAGCAGTCCCCAAGCATACCTAGGGGATCTTGAGGATTCCTTAAGGATACTTCAGGGGTTCTTCAGGATTCCTTAAGGATACCGTGAGGATTCTTAAAGATTCACTCGGGAATCTAAGGGATTCCCTGAGGGTCCCCAAAGGATTCCTCAGGGATGCTTAATGCTTCCCAGAGGATTCCCTACGGATTCTTTTTTGGATTCCCTGGAGGATTCTGAAGGATTCCTTAAGGATTCCTAAGGGACTCTTAAGGATTCCTTGGGTTCCCGAAGGATTCCTTGAGGTTGCCCTACGGATTCTTCAGGATTCCTGAGGGATTCTAAAGGATTCCCGAATGATTCCGAAAGATTCCCTGAGAATTCCTTAAGGATTCCCTAAGGATTCTCAAGGATTCCCTGAGGATTCCTTGAGGATTCCTTCAGGATCCCCAAAGGATTCTTAAGGTTTCCCTGAGGGTTCCTTGAGGATTCCTAATGATTCTTCTGGATTCTTAAGGATTCCCTAAGGAGTCCCTGGGGCTCCTTAGGGATTCTGAAGGATGCCCTAGGGGTCTTAAGGATTCCCTAGGGATTCATTACGGATTTTGTAGGATTCCCGGAGGATTCCCGGAGGATCCCTTAGGGATTCTTGATGATTCCTTAAGGATTCCGTAAGGATTCCGGCAGGATCCCCAAAGGTTTCCTTAAGGATTCTTAAGGATTCCCTAGAGACTCCTTAGGGAATCTCAAGGATTCCTGAGGGATTCGTAAGGATTTCTTGAGGATTCTGAAGGATCCCCGAGGGATTCCCTAAGGATTCTTAAGAATTCATTAGGGAGTCTGAAGGATTCCTTCGGAATTCCTTTGTGGGATTTTGAAGGATTCCTTTGGGATTCTTAAGGCCTCCTCAGGGATGCTTAAGGAGTCCCTAGGGATTCCCCAGCGAGTCTTAAGGATTCCCTAGGGGTTCTGAAGGATTATTTCGGGATTCTTGAGGATTCCCGGAGGACTTCGCATGGATTCTTAAGGATTCCTGAAGGATGCCCAAGGGATGCTTAAGGATTCCTTAAGGAGCCCCTAGGGATTCTGAAGGATTCCCTCAGGAGTCCTTAGGGATTCTGAAGGATTCCCTAAGGATTCCTCCAGGAGTCCCTTGGGATTCTGAAGGATTCCCTCAGGACCCCCTACGGATTTTAAAGGATTTTTAAGGATTCCCTAAGGATTCCCTAAGGATTCCCTAAGGATTCCCTAGGATTCCCTAGGGATTCCCTAAGGATTCCCTAAGGATGCCCTAGGATGTTGTGTTGTGTTGTTCGCCCCCCCCCCCCCTTCGGACTGACCGGGGGGGCAGTGCCGGCCTTCTCCACGGTGGTGGAACCGGCGGATCCGCTCCCGCACCCCGGGGGGGCCATGCCGGCCTTAACCTTGTTGTTGTTGTTGTTGAACATTATTAATTCTAAAGAATAATTATTGTTGGGCCCCCTGGTGCGCGCCCCCCCCGCCGCGCCTAGGCCGCAGCCACGTTTTCATCATTTTCGTGAGGAAGCCTCAGGTAATTCGAGGTGATCAAGATCCGGTTGTTTTGTTGTAATCCGTTTTCCCTTGCAAAAAACACTATAAAATGACATTTCTTGTTCTAATATAATCAAATTTCAAGAATCCCTTGCAAAAAATAAGGTAAAGTGGACATTCGCGCGCGCAAGACGAAATCCTTCCAAAAGCTTATTGTTCGGAACGATTTTAACATAAAAACATAAAAAAACCAATGGTTTTTCAACAAAAAAATGTCAAAATCTCATCCCGCGCGCTCTTGCGGATTCGTAGGAAACCCAACACTTTTTAAACATTTCTGTCAAACGGGCTTTTGCGAGCAACTTTTTCGAACTTCTGCGACAACGGTTGCGCACCTGCCAGGGCCATCATCCCTGTCAAATAATACCATGCGGGACACATTCGTTTTTTCTTCGCGCGCGCACGCCGAAATCTCCAAAAACCATTGGGCTTCTTAAGAATTTTAGCACCGCGCATCATAAAATCACACGAATCGCACCGTAGGTCCTCGAAAAACACCTGCACGACTTTTCAAAATTTCTACCCGCGCGCGCTGTCCTAACAACTTCTGTGGGTGTGTACTCCACGCCAGTGTAGTAGCCACGGTCGTCCGCAGGCCACGAAGTGAAGTGTCCGAACGTCATAGGGCGGGAAGCTGGGTGTGGGTGGTGGCGAAGAGTCGTGTGGATATTTGGTAGAGCTTGCACTGCCCCCCCACAAAGTGGGGGTATTGGCTGGCGTCGCATGAAAACCCTGGCACTGGTGAGAACACTGAGCGTTCGGGTAAAGTGATTGTTGTTGTTGAACATTATTAATTCTAAAGAATAATTATTGTTGGGCCCCCTGGTGCGCGCCCCCCCCGCCGCGCCTAGGCCGCAGCCACGTTTTCATCATTTCCGTGAGGAAGCCTCAGGTAATTCGAGGTGATCAAGATCCGGTTGTTTTGTTGTAATCCGTTTTCCCTTGCAAAAAACACTATAAAATGACATTTCTTGTTCTAATATAATCAAATTTCAAGAATCCCTTGCAAAAAATAAGGTAAAGTGGACATTCGCGCGCGCAAGACGAAATCCTTCCAAAAGCTTAGTGTTCGGAGCGATTTTAACATAAACACATCAAAAAACCAATGGTTTTTCAACAAAAAAATGTCAAAATCTCATCCCGCGCGCTCTTGCGGATTCGTAGGAAACCCAACACTTTTTAAACATTTCTGTCAAACGGGCTTTTGCGAGCAACTTTTTCGAACTTCTGCGACAACGGTTGCGCACCTGCCAGGGCCATCATCCCTGTCAAATAATACCATGCGGGACACATTCGTTTTTTCTTCGCGCGCGCACGCCGAAATCTCCAAAAACCATTGGGTTTTAAGAATTTTAGCACCGCGCATCATAAAATCACACGAATCGTCTGCTTAAGTGTATTCCCATCATCCCAGGAACTTGACCCAAAAATGTGACCAACTCCGCTCTCTCTGTCTCTCTCTCTGTCTGCTCTCTGTCTCTCTCTCTGTCTCTCTGTATTATGTATGGTATGGCACAATTGCACCATGCTGGGCACATGCGCGCCCCGAATAAGTGACCAAGTTCTGTGGGTGTGTACCCCACGCCAGTGTAGTAGCCACGGTCGTCCGCACGCCACGAAGTGAAGTGTCCCAACGTCATAGGGCGGGAAGCTGGGTTTGGGTGGTCGCGAAGAGTCGTTTGGATATTTGGTAGAGCTTGTAATGCCCCCCCACGAAGTGGGGGTATTGCCTGGTGTCGTATGAAAACCCTGGCACTGGGGAGAACACCACGCGTTCGGGTAAAATGATTGTTGTTGTTGTTGTTGTCGTTGTTGTTGTTGTTGTTTCCCTGGCGTTATGTGGAGGGCGTAGTCTGGATTTTGTTGGGGGTATGTGGGCCACCGTGGAGGGTATCGTTGCCGTCTGGTTGTCCTCGGCTCAGTCTCGGAGTGTCCTGATGCCGCCCGGCGGGCGCATTCGGCCGCCTCGGTCCGCTGCCAGGTCGTCCTGCAGTCGCCGTGGGGTGATATTGTGCCGTCTTGGGGGCCCCACGCGCATCCCTGGAACTATCTTTGGACCGCGCGGGACCTCTTGGAGGCCGCGTGTGGGAGTCTTGGGAGGACACCGAGGCCTATCAGGGCGCCTCGAGCTGCGTCTGGATCGCCCTGCAGTCGTCTCGGGGTGGTATTGTGCCGTCTTGGGGGCCCCACGTGCGCTCTTGAAGTCAAGAGACCAGTCTACCAGCACTGGCGCGCCGGAGGGTGGCTCGCCAGGTCTGCAAAGCAGGCAGGTGAGCAATCAGCAGTTCTGCAGCAGCGCATGGGGAGGGGAAGCATCAGTTTGGCCCGTGGGCCGCCTCTAGCGGCGTGCATCGCAGCCACTGTACGTATTTTCCGCCTTGTCCCGGAGAAGAACCATTTATCTGAGGGGAGTTCGTGAATTTTGGGGGCCGTGTGTGCAAGTCTTGGGAGCAGATCGAGACTTCTGAAGGCGCCGCAGGACACACTGACAAGTTGGTTGCTATTCAACACGATTGGCCTCCCAAGGGCTTTTCGAAGGTCCTCTTGGAGGCCTCTTTGGACTTCTCGGGCGCCTCGTGGGACTGCCTGGGTCCTCTTGGGGCATCGTTACCAGTTTTCCCAACCATCCTGTGGTGTTGGATCCTGGTTTTCAAGAGAGCGCCCCGCGTCTCCTCTCCCCTCTCCTCTCCTCTCCTTCTTCCTACTGCTCCTGCTCCTGCTCCTGCTCCTCCTCCTCCTCCTCCTCCTCCTTCTTCTCCACCATCATCATCATGTCGTTGCACCCCTCACACGTTTCGTGCCCCCAAAAGTTGCTCCACCGAAGGCCCCAGTCGCGGTATTCGCATGCGTCCCCACCCACTCACAGCGTTTCGTGGCGCCACAGGGACCTCCACCGAAGGCCCCAGTGGCGGTGTTCGCATGCGTCTTCCCCACCCGCTGCGGCGCTATGTGGCCTCATAGGGAGCTCCACCGAAGGCCCCAGTGGCGGTGTTCGCATGAGCCTCCCCCACCCAGTGCAGCGCTGCGTGGCCCCAGAGGGGGCTCCACCGAGGGCCCCAGTGGCGGTTTTCGCATGCGTCTCCCCCACCCAGTGCAGCGCTTCGTGGCCCCAGAGGGACCTCCACGGAAGGCCCCAGTGGCGGTGTTCGCATGCGCCTCCCCCACCCAGTACAGCGCTTCGTGGCGCCACAGGGACCTCCACCAAAGGCCCCAGTGACGGTGTTCGCATGCGCCTCCCCCGCCCACTGCAGCGCTCCGTGGCCCCATCGGGGGC
>CAUYUJ010017337.1:52500-59096 GCA_963575745.1 Prorocentrum cordatum
CTGAGAGGCCGCGCGAGAGGTGGTCCGGGCCGTTTCGCTTGAGACATCCTCGAAACTCTGAGCTCCCAGATGCCGCGCGAGAGGTGGTCCGGGCCGTTTCGCCTGAGACATCCTCGCAACTCTGAGCTCCAAGATGCCGCGCGCGAGGTGGTCCGGCCCGTTTCGCCTGAGACATCCTCGAAACTCTGATCTCCCCGATGCCGCGCGCGAGGTGGTCCGGCCCGTTTCGCCTGAGACATCCTCGAACTTCTGAGCTCTGAGATGCCCTGCGCGAGGTGGTCCGGCCCGTCTCGCCTGAGAAATCCTTGCAACTCTGAGATCTGAGATGCCGTGCGCAAGGTGGTCCGGCTTGTTTCGCACAAGATATTCTCGCAACTCTGAGCTCTCAGATGCTGCGCAAGAGGTGGTCCAGCCTGGGGGCCCAGAAGGCCACATGTTACATATCCTCCATGGGACCCTGCGAGCCTCAGGAGGCCCCAGAGAGGTCCAGGAGGCCGCAGGACGCCCAGGACAGGCCCCAGGGGCCCCCAGGAGATTCCCAGGAGGCCCCAGGAGGCCCTCTATCAGAACGTGTCAAGTTAATACACATCCGGTGTCGATTCGTTGATTTTTCCTGCTCTTGTGCCCCCCCCTCCATTTGGAGAGGCCCAAGCGGCCACAGGTTAGATATCCCCCCTGGGAGCCCCAAGATGCTTCAGGAAACCTCAGGTGGAGTTCAGGAGGCCACAGGAGGCCCAGGAGGAAGCTCCAGGAGGTCCCCAGGAGGCCCCAGGAGGCACCAGGAGGCCGCAGGACGCCCAGGACAGGCCCCAGGGGTCTCCAGGAGATTCCCAGGAGGCTCCCAGGAGGCCCCAGGAGGCCGCCTATCAGAACGTGTCAAGTTAATACACATCCGGTGTCGATTCGTTGATTTTTCCTGCTCTTGTGCCCCCCCCCCTCCATTTGGAGAGGCCCAAACGGCCACAGGTTAGATATCCCCCCTGGGAGCCCCAAGAGGCTTCAGGAAACCCCAGGTGGAGTTCACGAGGCCACAGGAGGCCCAGGAGGAAGCTCCAGGAGGTCCCCAGGAGGCCCCAGGAGGCACCAGGAGGCCCCCGCAACTCGGAGCTCTGAGACGCCGCGCTCGAGGTGGTCCAGCCCGTTTCGCCTGAGACTTCCTCGCAGCACGTTTCGCCCGAGACATCGTCGCAACTCTGGGGTCCGAGATGCCGCGCGCGAGGTGGTCCAGCCCGTTACGCTGGAGACATCCTCGCAACTCTAGGCTCCGAAATGCCGTTCGCGATGAAGAGGAGGTGGAGGAGGAGGAGGAGGAGGAGGAGGAGGAGGAGGAGATGGAAGGGAGAAGGAGGAGGCGGATGATGTGCATGAGGGAGCAGGCAGGAGGAGGGGGAGGTCCCAGAGAGCTTCAGGAGGCCGCAGGACGCCCAGGACAGGCCCCAGGGGTCCGCAGGAGATTCCCAGGAGGCTCCCAGGAGGCCCCAGGAGGCCCTCTATCAGAACGTGTCAAGTTAATACACATCCGGTGTCGATTCGTTGATTTTTCCTGCTCCTGTGGCCCCCCCCTGTATTTGGAGAGGCCCAAACGGCCACAGGTTAGATATCCCCCCTGGGAGCCCCAAGATGCTTCAGGAAACCTCAGGTGGAGTTCAGGAGGCCACAGGAGGCCCGGGAGGAAGCCCCAGGAGGTCCCCAGGAGGCCCCAGGAGGCACCAGGAGGCCCCCGCAACTCGGAGCTCTGAGACGCCGCGCTCGAGGTGGTCCGGCCCGTTTCGCCTGAGACTTCCTCGCAGCACGTTTCGCCCGAGACATCGTCGCAACTCTGGGGTCCGAAATGCCGCGCGCGAGGTGGTCCAGCCCGTTACGCTGGAGACATCCTCGCAACTCTGGGTTCCGAGATGCCTTTCGGGATGAAGAGGAGGTGGACGAGGAGGAGGAGGAGGAGGAGGCATGTTTTAACATGCCATGCCAGCCCGCACTAGGCGGGCACGCAATCGACCTTGGAAACCGCAGTGGGTCTAAAAACCCTGTTTGGGGATACTGCACTCCGGCTATAATTTGATGGAAAGCGTTACGTTGCCACACCGGAAGTCCATGGACGTCCTGGAGTCTCAGGGTTGGGTTTCTTGTGGAAGGTTTCTTGTGGACTGGCCTTGATGGAAGCCATGGGCGCTCGGAGGAGTAGCCAGGCCACCTCCAGGAGCGCGAAGAGAAGTCGCGCTTCGCGCGTCGCGTCCTGGGCTGGAGAGTTGCCCTTCTTCAGGGCGGCCTCGCGGGGGCGCGCAGGCGAACGCGCGTCGCGCATCGCTGGGCGCGATGCGCCAAGTTACAGTCAACCCGCATAGTATGGACGGGCAATTTTCCCAAGTGTGCCCTTGCATCCTTGGCCTCCTTCGGTTCATCCTTGGCCACCTTCCGCTGGCCGCGCCCCGCTCGAAAGGCTTCGAAACGGCCTTCCGAGGCCCTTGCAGCTTGATCGCGCGTCCTTCGGATACGGGTCCACGGTAGGCGACCAGGAGAGGGATCGGATCGGATCGGCTCGGCTGTCCCCGAAGGGAGGGTCTTCTTCAGGGCGGCTTCGCGGGGGCGCCAAGGTGAGCGCGCGTCGCGTATCGTGGGGCGCGACGCGCTGAGTTACAGTCAACCCGCATAGCAAGGACGGGGAATTTTCCCGAGTGTACCCTTGCATCCTTGCCTCCCTGGTCCATCCTTGGCCACTCTCGCAGGCCACGCCCCGCTCGGAAGGCTTCGAAGCGGCCTTGCAAGGCCCCATGCATCCTTGTCGCGCGTCCCTACGATTCGGGCCGACTGCAAGGGGTCGTGACCTCTGGGGGTCGACGTTGTTGCAAACAGAGTCACGACGTCGGGGGTCTGGGAGGGGGAGGAGGAGGAGGAGGAGGAGGAGGAGGAGGAGGAGGAGGAGGAGGCATCGATGGGTGCAGAATGGCCTTCAGGGGCATATCGAGACCTGGGGGCCGACGCTGTAAAAAGAGGCACGACCTGTAGGCGAACCAGGAGAGGGATTGGATCGGATGGGCTCGGCTGTCAAAAGTCCCTGCTGCCGGGCGAGCGTCGGACCCATCTGGGCCCGACGGTCGCAGAAGGGGAGGGAGGGGGAAGGGCCTTGGACGATCGGAGGGGGAGGGAGGGGGAGTCACGAGCGGCGAACGTGTCCATATCCACGCCCTCGCGGTCTGGATTCCGGGGCGCGACCCCGCGGATACGCGGCTGCACGGGCCCCTTCCGCGCGGGGCATCCGCGACAAAAACGCCCCGTGTCCGCGGGGTCGCGGCCCAGGGGCCTGGCCCGCGAGGTCGTGGATACGGATACATTTCTCGCCCACGAGGGAGGCACGGCAGCAGGAGGAACAGGATGAGGAGGCGGTGGTGTTGGTTCGCTGAACCTTTCCCGGACACGGATCGGTGCCTCGACCCACCTTGGGGAAATCACGTCGGGTGCTTTCGCGGGCGGCGTCGTTGGAGGCTGGGCATCTCCGCCGAGGTTTTGGAAGCTCAGCCGAAGCGACCTCTGGAGGAGGAGGGGGAGGAGGAGGAGGAGGAGGAGGAGGAGGAGGAGGAGGCGAAGGCGAAGGCGAAGGCGAAGGCGAAGGCGAAGGAGGAAGAAGTGGAGGAAGAGGAAGAGGAAGAGGAGGAGGAGGAGGAGGAGGAGGAGGAGGAGGAGGAGGAGGCGCTGGGGCATAACAGCAGAGGGAGGGGTAGGATCAGGACGAGGAGGACACACATTGCACCACGATGCTGATGGTACGGAGCAGCAGGAGGAGGCCGAGAAGCGGGAGGAGCAGACAAGGGCTCCAATCCATGTGACAGGCCAGTCGACGGCGATGAGCGGTAAGCAGGAGAAGGTGCACAATTCTTGAAGATTCCGACTGTTGAGGGGTGAGGAGACGTCCTCAGGGAGTTCCACGCATCTGCACACGCTTGTTCGGTAACAAAGCACGGGAGCCTTGTGTACCCTCGTAACTCCGTCTTTGGAGCGTCGACTAGCGTCTGGTAATCGATGAGATAGCGCCGACTAAGCGTCGACTAGCGTCAACAAGCGTCGATCCGCAAGAGCCAACAAGATATCAGGGGAGGATCCCATGAGTTGCCACCGAACGCTTGCCCGCGAGGCAATGGAGCAGGAGGAGGGCCTCGTCGCCGCTCCGCCCCCTCCTCATCCACCAGGCGCCCATCTGGAGCGGCCGCGCGTTCCTTCGGGCCACATCACCAGTTGATCGTCTTCTTCCTTATTGGTTTGCCGACCGGCGCGGGCCCTCGCACCCCCCCCCCTCCCCATCCCCCCCCCACGGTGTAGATCTTGGCTGTTTGGGGCGCCTGTATGAGGCAGGTGGGGTCTCCCCATAGGACGCACTCTTGCAAATAGCCGTATTCAGCAGAGGTCCAGCACCAGGCCCTCCCCCCCTTCTGCCCAATGTCGAAACGCCGAATACATAAAGAAACGTTCACCAGCACGAGCGTTCAACCAAATGCACGAGGGCGCAACCGTGACACGAGAGGGAGGAGGACGAGGAGGAGGGAGGAGGAGGAGGAGGAGGAGGAGGAGGGAGGAGATAGGAGGAGGAGGTACGAGAGGAGGGGAGGAGGAGAGGAGAGGAGTGAGGGAGGAGGAGGGGAGGAGATGAACGTGAGGGAGAAGAGGAGGAGGAGGATGGTGGGGGGGGAGGATGAGGAGAGGAGGAGGGAGTGAGGAGGGAGGGAGGAGGAGGGAGGAGGAGGGAGGAGGAAGGGAGGAGGGAGGAGGATGAGGAGGAGGAGGAGGGAGGCGGAGAGGAGGGAGGACATGGGGGGAGGAGATGGGGAGGAGGAGGAAGGAGGCAGGAGGAGGAGGAGGAGGAGGAGGAGGAGGCAGGGGAGGAGGGGAGGAGGAGGAAGAGGGAGAGGAAGAGGAATAGTAAGGGAACTAGGAAGAGGCAGATGAAGAAGGAGGTCTGACGGAGGAGGAGGAGGAGAAGGAGGAGGAGGGAGGGGAGGAGGAGGGAGGAGAGGGAGGAGGGGAGAGGAGAAGAGGGGGAGTGCGGAGGGAGTGAGGAGGATGCGGGAGGAGGAGGCGGGAGGAGAGACGAGGAGGAGGAGGAGAGGTAGATGAGGAAGAGAAGAGGAGGAGGAGGAGGATGACGCGGAGGGGACATGGTGGGAGGGAGGAAGGAGGGAGGAGGATGAGGCAGGAAGTAGGACGGTTAGGGGGGGGAGGAGGAGGATGAGGAATGTATGCTGAAGATGAGGAGGTGAGGGAGAGTGATAGAAGGAGGAGGAGAGGAGGGAGGAGGAGGATGATTTACTGGGAGGATGGGGAAGGAGGAGAGGATGAGGGAAGGAGGAGGAGGAGGAGGAGGAGGAGGAGAATGGATCGATGGGTGCAGAATGGGCTTCAGGGCAAATCGCTGAATGCAGTAGCATTTGTTTGAGGGTGCTGGCTTAATCGGACTGCCAGGGGGTTATACAAAAGGCGTTGACCTCTGATGGCAGCCCCCCCGTGCACCTAGCGGCCAGGTCTCTCACTCCTCGAGCTCCCTGCCTCCTTTGCTCCACTGTTCATCTGGTCCCTTTACGGCTGCTGATGCCACACATGCTACAACTGTATATAACAGGTTGCGCATACCCGCTCGCACACTCATGGTACTGTTTTTGTTGTCCAAGCGTTCTCCACATCTGACTTAAGTTTGATGCCCTCCCCCGTCGCAGCGGCGATCACTTCGAGATGTTTCCTTCGAGTCATTGCCGCGGCAAGCGCAGCAGACACCATCACATCGGATTCATTAGGTCTCAACCGTCCAGGTCCACATCCATCCGACATGGGCCTCCGCATCACTGATGCTTGACTGCCGCCATCACAAGGCTCTGGACTGGGAGGGATGGAGTCACATTGGATTGGAGGATTGGTGGTCCTACCTGCAATGCTGCAGCAGCACGCTCCAGCCCCACGGGGCTCTCTTACTGGCTTGCGCAGCGGCATCGGCAGTCCCCAGGGGTCGCCGCGTCGCACCCGACGCGCAGCCGCGCTATCGGGGCGGACGCGGGGCAGAATCCTTGCAGAGGTAGGGAGGAAGGACTGGGTATCGCTCGGACGTGTGCATGTTTCTCGGAGAGAAGCATCCTGGATCATCTGGCCAAAGAAGCACGCGCGAAACCGAACAGTGCACGGGGAATGGACATCCGAGCGACGGCAAAGGGAGGGAGGGCCGCCCCAGCTCTACCTACCTATCACCTGGGGCCGCGCGGGCTCTCTGCCTCCCCACAGGCCCCTGCCGTGCTCTGCTCTGCCTTGCGGCCGCCGCGCCGGCGCCGCGGCCACGCTGCCACCCCGGCACAGAGGAGAGCAGCAGCAGCAGCAGCAGCAGCAGCAGCAGCAGCAGCAGCAGCAGCAGCAACAGCAGCAGCAGCAGCAGCAGCAGCAGCAGGCCACCAGCAGCAGCAGGCCACCAGCAAGCGCACCACCAGAGCGGGCCTACACTGACACCCACACTCCGCGCTCCACACTCCACGCTCCACGCTCCACGCTCCACGCTCCACCCTCCACGCTCCACGTCCACGCCCACGCCCGCGCCCACGCGGCGCACTGCTCGGGGGTGGCTGACGGTG
>CAUYUJ010017337.1:59196-101696 GCA_963575745.1 Prorocentrum cordatum
GTGGAGGAGGTGCACGGTGACGGGCTGGAGCTGGTGGTGGGGGACGCCGCGGCCCTCGCGCCCGCTCCCCAGCTTGGCGCGGCGGTTCGCGCTCGCCTTCGCCTCGATCGTCTCCGACTTCAGGTCGTCAAGGGTGCCGCGGTGCCCTTCGACGACCGCGACCTCCGCAGACCTGGCTGGCAGGCCGCCGATGCCGCAGCTGAGGTGGAGGTGCCCCCGACGCCTGCCCAGCAGCGCGAGGGGCTCCGCTGGGTGAGACGGCTTCTCGCTGACCCTGGGGCCTGGTACGGAGGCGCGGTCTGGGAGCCTGAGTCCATCGATGAGGCGGCCAGACGCATCGACGGCGCGGGCTCGCGCCGCGCCCGCCGTGCCGCTCGCTAACCCAGCGTGCCCGCTGCCGCGGCGACACTCCTCGAGCTGGACGCCGCGGCCCTCGCGCCCGCTCCCCAGCTTGGCGCGGCGGTTCGCGCTCGCCTTCGCCTCGATCGTCTCCGACTTCAGGTCGTCAAGGGTGCCGCGGTGCCCTTCGACGACCGCGACCTCCGCAGACCTGGCTGGCAGGCCGCCGATGCCGCAGCTGAGGTGGAGGTGCCCCCGACGCCTGCCCAGCAGCGCGAGGGGCTCCGCTGGGTGAGACGGCTTCTCGCTGACCCTGGGGCCTGGTACGGAGGCGCGGTCTGGGAGCCTGAGTCCATCGATGAGGCGGCCAGACGCATCGACGGCGCGGGCTCGCGCCGCGCCCGCCGTGCCGCTCGCTAACCCAGCGTGCCCGCTGCCGCGGCGACACTCCTCGAGCTGTCGCGGTAGCCTCTGGGCGCCATTTTGCTTCTTGGAGGCCGCAGTTTGCGGAGCCTCCTAGCCGCATTTTGCGGCTCTCGCCTTCTTGGCGGCAGGATCGGCTCGTGCTGCACGGGCTGCCTTGTCATTTAAAAAAAGCGGCTCCAGTCCGAGGCATTTTTGTTACGCTTGCTCCTGTCGATTGTGCCGCTCCTGGGGCACGGCCCTTCCCAGAAAAGGCCCACGAGGCACCCGCAGGTTCCTGGAGGCCCCAGGAGCCCCAGGAGGCCCCAGGAGGCCCCAGGAGGCCCCAGGACGCCTCAGGAGGCCGCAGGAGGCCCCAAGGGGCCCCAGGAGGCCCCACGAGGTCCTAGGAGGCCCCGAGACGTTCCAGGAGGCCCCAAGAGGCCACAGGCAGCCCCAAGAGACCCCAGGAGGCCCCACGAGGCTCCAGGAGGCCCCGCGAGGTTCCAGGAGGCCCCAAGAGGCCACAGGCAGCCCCAAAAGGCCCCAGGAGGCCCCACGAGGTCCCAGGAGGCCCCCAGACGGGTTCCCGTGGCTTGCTCGGCGTCCTCTGCAGCAGCGCTGTCGCCACAAAGGGGGGCCAGGGGGGGGGGTCCGAAGGGGGCAAGGCGGAGGAGGCGCGCGCGGGCCCGTGCCCGCGGACCACCCGGGAGCGTCGCCGGAAAAACAAAGCAATACATTATTTCACATAATTTTTCACGGAACAAAATGGAAAGAAATGGATGAGTTCTCGGATTGGAGATCGTGTTCGGTTTTTGGCTGAGTGTTTGGCCAAGTTTTTTGATTGTTCTGTTGGGCTGGCCTCCAGGGGCAAGTTTTTGGATGAAGCTTGCCCCCCCCTGCCAGGAGAGGCTTGTTGATGAAATCCCAGGGCCCCCGGAGGCAGCTTTTGGACGAGAGCCGGGGCGCCCCCAGGTGCAGTTTTGGGGTGCCCCCTGTTGCGTGCGAGGGGGGCCTCCTGGCGCGGCTGCTTCTGACCGCATTGCAGCTGTCGGGAGCGGAAAGGAGGGGGGTGATGACTAGGGGGGGGGGGGGGGGGGGGGGATTTCATGGCGCGGGCCATGATTTTTTCCTCAGATTTCATGGCGCCTGTTCTTATTTCACTACGTCCCAGGCCCCCCCTCCCCCCAAAAACACCACACACACACACACACACACACACACACAAATATATATAATATAATATATATATATATTATATAATATATAAAATATTGTAAAAAATGCCAGTACTCAGGTTTCCACATTCACAGAGCCAGACGCATCCATACTCTCTCGCAGAGTCACTGACACTCACACTCTCCGGGTTCAGTCACATTCAGACTCACTCACACTCAGATCATGCATGCGCGTATTTACATATTTTGACATTATTCCCCCTTTTGGTGGTCCAGTGCCCACTCGCCCTTCCATTGGTATTTCCCCCATCCCATCGAGATTTTGCCGGCGAGCGCTCCCGTGAAGTATTAGGGCCGCATGATTACCTTTCAAGATGCTGGCGCGACGGAAGTCGACCACCGGATAAGGCAGGGCTGGAAGGCGTTCATGGCGAACAAGGCAGAATTGACTAACCAAAGTTTCTCCCTGAAGTCGAGATTGCGCTTGTTTGAAGCAGTTGTAACACCCGCTGTTTTGTATGGAGGTTCCAGTTGGGCTTTGAAATCTGAAGTCGGGCACAAGTTACAAACGGCACAGCGTCGCATGCTGCGAATGCTGTTTGGCTCTGGGCGGCGACGGGAGACGCAGCAGGAAAATCAAGCACCGGGAGGCTGCGAAGCACCGGACGCGAGAGAGAGCGATGATGACAGTCATGTTGATGAAGTTCCTGCTGGCGGAGCCTTGGAGCCATGGGTAGACTGGATAAAGCGTGTTATTCATCATATTGAAGAGCATATGAACAAGCTGCACATCGATTGTTGGTGGGAGGCGGCGCGACGAAAGATCTGGAAATTTGCTGCCCGGATAGCAAATATGCCCAGTGACAGATGGGCTGTGAAAGCAGTCAATTGGATTCCTGAACTTGACCCACGCGCCCGGGGGAGGCTGCCGGGGAGACCTCGAAAGCGCTGGGCTGACGATGTAGTCAATTTCTTGCGTGATGCCGGCTACGACGCCCCTGGCGGGGACTGGATTTCACTTGCTTGCAATGTAGAGTTGTGGATGATACTGCAGGACGGCTTCATGTACGAGTCCATCTGAGGCACTGCGGTGCCATCCACCCACGCCCCGCGCAGGGCCGGGCGCTGCCCGACATTGGGTGTTCGTTCGTTCGTTCGTTCACATCTCTCCTGGACGATGCCTACTGCAGTCGCTGAAGTCGTCGCTGTCGCCGTCGTCATTGTCGCGCCCGTTGTCCACGCCGACTCGCTCTCACACCCAGATGCTCAAAGACAGAATTCTTCAGCGCGAAACGACAGGAGCATGGGATACACGTATTCGAGCTCCACGCAGTGAGTAATGTGAGGCTATTTTGGGGACCCCCGAGCTCCTGGACCCCCGCGCGCATTCTGCGAAAAATTGGGGCGGGGCGGGATGGGCGAGGAACGGCGACGGCTGACGACGACGGACGACGAACGGACGACGGATCACGACGACGACGACGACGACGACGACGGCGACGACGGCCACGACGACCACGGCGACTGCGGCCGCCGCGATCCCGAGGACCAACGTAGAGCAAATTGCATTTTTACATGGGGTGCGAGTTTTTTGTTCAGGCAGCCTGGGAGAGCCCGGGGGGCCACGCGCGAATTGCGCTAATCTGCGCAAGGGGGGCGGGAGGGAAGAGGGAGGGGAGGGGCAAGGAAGGACAACGACAGACGACGTTTGGCGATGGGCGAAAGACGACGGCAACGACCACGACCACGACCACGACCACGACGGCAACCACCACGACTACGACCACGACGACGACGACCACGACGACGACAAAGACTGAGACGACGGTGGCGGCGGCGACCACGACGTCGGCGACGACGACAACGACGACGACGACGACGACGACGACGACGACGACGACGACGACACCGACAACGGAAAACCGCCCTGCGACGCAGCATGGATAAGTGCGCGACGCCGAAGGTCACTCAAACTGTCTTGAACGGAACAGCGGGGGCGTTGCGATCAGGGCGCGTCTCGGCGCGCCCGCCGCTGACCCGAAGCGGGCGGCTTGGCGGGGACCCCCCCCCGCCGTCGCCTCGCGAAGTCCGCCAGACCCGAGCGCGAGCCTGCGGCTCTCCCGCGAGCCCCAGGCGCGACGCGCGGCGTCGCCGCGTTTTGCCGCTTGCGGTTCGGCCAGTTCCCGCTCGGCGCCGCGCCCTGCCCCGCGCGCGTCGTCCTCGCAACTCCGCCGCGCGCTCTGGCTCGCAATCGCCGTGCGCCCGCCGCTGGCCCGAGGGGGCGGGGGGGCGGGGGCCCCCCCGCCCTCGCCTCGCGAGTCCCGCCCGCTCAGGGCCCGCGGACGCCCGTCATCCCCATGCGTCGCGCGCACGTCGCCTCGTTTTGCCGTTCTCGGTTCGGGGATGTCCTCCCCAGCGCAGCGGCTCCCCCGCGCGCTTCGAGCGCGCAATTCTGCCCCGCGCGTTCGCGCGCGGTGTCGAGCCGCCCGCCGCTGGCCTGGGCGGGTCGTCCAGCGGGGCTTCCGCCTCTGCGATCGCCGTGCGATTCCGCGCCGTCCACGGAGTCTCTGGATTCCCGCCGCGTCCAGGCGCAGCGCGAGCGTCGCCGCGCACTGCCGTTTTTTCGGCTTGGCCAGGGGGGGGGATCGCGGAGAGGGCTTCTTCGTCTTGCGGCTCTCGGCGGTGGCCAAAATCGGCGGCGGCGCCCGCTGGCAACGAGCCCCCGCGTTCGGCCCAGCGCGCTGCCGACGTCGATGCGACCCCGCCGCGCCTCGCCGGGGCGGTGGAGGGCGAAGCTGGGGGCTCGACCGAAGCAAGATGGGCTTCCGGGCGGTGATGGAGGAGGGAGGGGGGGCCGCAAGGGGCGAGACCGTGGCGACGCGCCGTAGCCGATGCGCGGCGGATTCGAGTCGCGGCCTTCCAGGCGAAACATCCCCCGTGCAATCGGACACGGTTTGTTGGCAGCGGTCCGCGCGGCCCTGTGCAAATACAAGCTGTTGGATGGATCCGTCTTGCACGCGGGGCAGAGCTGAGGTGTTCGGGCCGCTCCCGCGATCCAGGTCGGAGGGCCTCTTCGCGGCCAGGGCCCACCGTGGCCAGAAAAGTCTCTCCGCCCCTTCTTATCGGGGGAGCGTAAGACCTGGGTTTGCCGGGACTCGGGTTCGCCATCGTTTTTTGACGACCGCGACTCGGATTTTGACGAGGAGGAGTTTCGTGGGATGTTTGCAGCGGGAGGCCTCGTCAAAATGCAGGCTCGGCCTCGTCATTTTTTTGACGACCTCGTCGGGGATTTCCGAGTCCCCCGTACCCGGGTCTTACGTCTCCCCGATCTTAGCTTATCTGGCGTTCCCTGCGGTCGCGCGATGGCTGCGCAGCCCGGAGCTGTGGCTCAGCGCGTCGCGCCGCCAGTTCTGGCCCACCGCGCTCCAGCGCGGCGTGCTGCTCCAGATTTCGTAAGAAAAGGGAGGGGGCCTGGACCCTCCAAGACGAGCCATTTCAGACCCCCCCCCGTGGGAGAACCCTCCAGAGCATCGTCCCCAGACCCCCCCAGGCCCTCCAGGATAGCCTGGAAGAGACCCCCCCCCCGAAATGAGACCCCCCTCCCTTTATTACGAAATCTGGAGTACCACAGCTGGCCCAACAGGTGCGCGAATGATGCGCGTTTCTTCGCCCCGAGTTGATTGCCCTCCGTGAACGAACACCCGAAGGGATCAGAAGAGGACAAGGTATTGAGATTGACCGATATCCTTTTTGGGGGGCCTTCCGACAGGCTCTCGTCGCCATGGCTGGGTTCGCCACGAAATTGTCTGCAGAACGCACCCCCCGAGAGGTCCTGGGAGTGGCGGTATCAGTGTCTTTTTGATCCCCACGGGAAGTGGGGAGGAAGGCGCTTCCGCTCTTCCTCCCTTCTCTCGCGATGTTCCAGCCTCGGGATGCCTTCGGCGGCTGCGCCTCGCCGAGAGCGTCCCATGGGGTGCCCACGTCCTCCCGAACGGCCGCCAGAGAGCCGAGCTCTGACCCAACAGCCAGAGAGCAACAGGGGGGGGAGAAGGATTTTCGCATGGAGTCAAGGGCATACAAAAAACGCCCCTACAACAGGAATCCAGGGTCCAGGCCCCTTCGAGAGTATTGTGGAGGCCTTGCGGCCGGCGCCGCCGACCCCGGGCCCGGATGACGACGACCACGACGACGAGCACGACAACGACAACGACGAGCTGATGACCCTGCCATAGGCTCCAGGCACGGGGCGGGTGGTGGATGGAGGAGGAGGATGAGGAGGACGACGAAACTCCTGTGGGCTGACAGGGTAAACCCTGCGTGATGTGCCGCGTCCTGGCGGCTCAGGAGGTTTACAGACCACGCACTTGTAACCCAGGGTAGGGTCGTTTTTTCATCCCTCAATGGAGGGGCCATCGACCACCGAGGCCCACTCATCGCCAATAGGGGCCTGATGGCCCACCCCGCCCGGGAACATGCGGACCTGCTGTCGGAGGCCGTTCGCCGACCCATCGGCGACGCATCGCCGGTTTCAAGTCCGTGTTCCCCCCAACCTGAGCCGGTCCTTGCAAGTGATCCTCGTCGTCTCGTTCTCGGATCAGCACTCGGGTCTATGGCGGTCGTTCGGGATGATCTGGGCACCCCTACAACGCTTTCGGCGGCGCAGCTGCTTGAGGGCTCCCCAGGGCCAGAAGACCGCCGAGAACCGACGAAAGCGCGCCCCAACAACTAAGCCTGAGCCTATCCCCTGTGAGCATGCCCCCCCCCCAGTTATCGTTCCCCCTCGCCAGGTCGGCGACGTGCTGAACCTCATGGGTGCTGTGCACCTGCGGTTCCCCACGGGAAGAAAGGGAGGCGGCACCAGACGTGCTCTCTGTCGGAGGTCGGCGCGGGCCTCCCCGGATCGGCGCTGGAGCCCCCCTCCTTGGCGCGCGGATCGCGCCGGCCCTGTTTTCGGACCCGCCCTGCACCTGCTCGCCCAAGCCCACCAGCTCGCGGCATCGGTCTCCTCCTCCTCCTCCTCCTCCTCCTCCTCCTTCTCCTCCTCGTCCTCCTCCTCCTCTTCCTCGTCCTCCTCCTCCTTCTCCTCCTCCTCCTCCTCCTCCCCGGCACTTTGTGATTATCCTGGCTACAAATGTGGCAGACATGCACCCCCAAGGCTGCAAGCAAGTAGGGCAAGAGTTGCCGCCTCAGGGCCAGTGGGGCGGATAGCTCAGCATCGTCACGGTGGAAACAGCGGCGGCCAAGTGAGAGGGAATCGGCATCAAAGGCGCTTGTCAAGTAGGGCGGAAATTTCCGCTCGACTTGCGAAATCCTACAATCTGCATGCGCCCTTACCAAAATTTTCTTGCGACATTTTGACGGAATACTTACGAAATCTTACATCATTCCCGCCCTAGTTGCAAAAACGTCGCAATCTCCATTTGCCAACGCGTCCTACAGTCAACCCGCATAGCAAGGATGAGCGACTTTCCAAGGTTACCCTTGCATCCTTGCCCCTTCGGCCCATCCTTAGCGACTTTCGCTGGCCAACCTCGCTCGAAAAATGTTAACGTTGCCCTCCAAGGCCTCTGCATCCGTACCGCGCATCCTTATTACGATCGAGCATATGATTTAGAAGCCTCCTCCTGAAAAGTTGGGCCAGCGGTTCTCAACCAACTTGCCGGGAAACTGGGCCAGTTTCTTGAACACGCTCGCCCCATCCAGCGTGAACAGCAGAAGTTGATCCAGGCTTGCATTCAGAAACGTCGATGAGGCTGGTCCAGATTTCTTGAATATCATTTTTCTTGATCATCTTTTCGACGGTATACGCGCTGACGTTACCAGATGCACAGCCGAGCGGGCGAACGTACGAAGTCGCCCAGCAAACACGGCGGATCCGAGGCCAGGGACGGCTGGCGCAAGAGGCGCCGCCAGCGGGGCCGAATGCAGCGGCGCCCTTCCCCTTCGGCCCATCCTTGGCCGCTTTCGCAGGCCGCGCCCCACTCGCAGAGTGTCGGCGTGGCCTTCCAAGGCCCCTGCGTCCTTATCGTGCGTCCTTGTTTTACGGACTGCCTGTGCCGGATGCGCGGCCGAGCGAGCGAACTTACGAAGTCGCTGAGAAAGTACCGTCGGGCCGGTGAAGAAGAAACCTTTTTCGTTGGGGAGTGGCTCAGTGTTCCTTGATTGTTTTACAGCTGTTCTTAGGTGTTCCTTCGGTGTTTTTTTATTTAGGATTCCTCATGACAGCGTTGCGAGTCTACGGCGGATCCGAAGCCAGAGGGAGGGCTGGCGCCACAGGGGCCCCAGCGCCGAGCCAAGCGATCCACGCGGACCCTCGAGAGAGTGGATTCGGCAAGGGCGCCCTCGAGGGCGCGAAGTTTTTCGCGCTTCGCGCTGCGCAGTGCGATTCCTTCTCTTCTCCCTCCGTTGCCATTTTAGCTCAAGATGCCGGTGGAGCGAGGGAAGCCCCGAGTCTCCGCTCGACCCGACTTAATTTCCCGGTCTCCACGCCGTCCGGAGAGCCAAATCGATTACCATCCCAATTTCCAATTGCGGCCCTCCCCGCGCGGGCTGCATCTCTTCCACATCCTCGCGCCATGGTTGTTGTGGGCGGCGGCCAGACTCCCCAGCGTGCTGACGACGGCAACTGCCGCCCGCCTCCCGCAGTTCGCACCGGGGCCAATCTCGGCGAGAAGGACTCAGTCTCGGTGCGGGCCCCCTGGGCACAAGCTGGAGGTGCTGGCGCCCCCCCTCAGCTGCAGGTGCATTTCGTGGCAGTCACGACCCTGAAGCTGGAGATGTCGAAGCCGTGCTGCGAGCCGCCACGGACAAGATCTTCAACAGCAGCAAGCTGATCCTCATCGAGGCAAAAGGCGAGCTCGTGGCGCTCGCCCAGGCCGAAGCTAGCCGCTGCCTCGCAAATCGCTGCCAGATTGGTGCAAGAAGCCGCTGAGCAACAAGAGACGCGCACCAACACCACGGTTCGAGACGTCGCGGAGCTCACGCAGAGAGCGGCGGCTTCGGAGGCCCACGTCGCGAGTGCCCCCGAACAAGTCAAGCAAATCAATGCCACGCTCGCCAGGGCCAACGCCGAGATTCCCATTGGTGAGCGCCGCCGAACTGAGTCAGTTGGATCGGAGAAGCAAGGCCAACCTGTTCCACATCCAGTGCGTCGAGATCACTGACCCTGCGCAGGTGCGCAATGGGCCCAACGACTAGACAAAAAGGCTGCAGGCATCAAAGACAGAGACCGGCGATTCCTAGAAGGCGCTACTGGACGAAGAGTCACGTTGCAGCTCATAAGTGGCGCCGAATTCTACGGCCCCAGAGCCGCCGCGCTGGTCAACCATCTCAAGGACGTCAACAACAACTGGCGCTCCTTCTCGGCGAAGGCGCAGTGCAACGGCATCAGAATCCAACCCGCGCGCGTCAACCCAGACCGCTCGCCTAAGAAGATCCGCGCAGAGATCCAATCCAAGCGCCTCAAGCGCACGCGCGACGAGCTCAACCCCGACGCAGGTAGCTGGGCGCACCGCAAAGACGAAGGCGAATAATTTGTCGATGGTCAACCTCTGGTCCGCGCGCCCTGCCCAGCTGCCAACGAACCCGCGAAGTTGGAATGGCAGGAGCGATTCGCAGCCGACGCGCAGATCCACGAAACGGCCACCAAGGAGAAGTTCGAGAAGTTCGCGGCCAGGGCCACGGAGCAGCGGCGTCTTCGACCCACGGCTCTCCAGGAGCAACAAGAACGGCGACGCCAGCAAGATTGAGCCGGGGCGCCAGAGGCCGCTGCAGCCGGCCCAAACAGCGCGAGCGCAAGATGCAGATCGTCCAGAAGCACATGCAAACCAACGCCTACAAACGTGGCGAAAGAGGCTCGCGGCGCGCAGGAGGAGCTCACTCGCGACGCCAATCGCTTCCAATTCAACTACAAGGTCGCCCTCTCGTCGCGCCCATTCAGAGCGGCGGGCGGCGTGGCCATCATGGCGCCGCCCACTTCTCCCCGGCAGTTGCGCGACTTCCCCGCGGCAGACCGCCCGACTTCCGCGAGGCGGTGCAAGGTAGGGCGGCGCTGTTGCGCATCGCCAACCCGAAGAAGAACTCCCGCATCGCCATTCTCATCAGTCGCAACAACGGCTTGACTGCTCGCGATCGACGCGCGATCGGGGGGGCTTGGCGACGCGTCATTGCGTGGGCCAATGCGCGCCCTGAGCGGAGGGCAGCGGTCATCGGCGGCGACTTCGACATCGCCAACGGCCCGCCCATGGACCACATCGACCCAGAAGTCGATCACGGCGCTGAAGGCGTTCGGCCTCGGCGGCATCGCCAAGGCGGCGCGCTGCCAGCCGAGGGCGGGCGCGATGGAGGGGGGCGGGAGATTCGGCCCCCGCCCCCCCCCCCCCCAACCCCGCCCCACCCCGCCCCCAGGGGTCGGCGCGGGGGCCGCTCCACTCGCCGTCGCTTCCAGCCGCGGTGGCGGCAACCGCTCCTCGACATCGCTCTGGAGATCTCCGCGGACCTCCCGACTCATTCAACGTGGCCTCCCAGACCAGCGCGACGCGGGGCCGCATCTGTCTCGGCGCGGCCACCCACGCGGCGACTCGATATTCCGCGACAACGCAGGCGGCGGAGGGCGTCGCGACGGCCGGCGAATGCAAGCTGAGCGACCACGCTCCCACATTGCTCACTATCGCGTCGAAGGCCGAGGCCCCCGTCGGGGAGCGCCCCATCCCGGGCTTCATTTTCGGCGCCGACGGCTACAAGCAGCACCCCGACTCCTCGCCCAGGGCGCGCCCGCCGCGCTCGGATCGGCCCACCCGTGCCCGAGGCTCTCGGACACGAAGCCGGTCGCGGCTCTGGCCGCGCAACGCGCGCTGTCGGAGCTCCAGGGGCAGCCCATCTCCAGCACCCACGGCTCCGCCAAAGAGACCCGCTGGGTCACGCTGCGGAGCATCGCTCGTGCCGCCCGGCGTCGCGACGCCCATCTCGGCGCCCGCCTGCCCGGTGCCGAGTTAGGCCTGGCGCGCTTCGACCTCGGCCGCGGGCCCCGAAGATCAGGGAAGTTGCCAACTTCGCCCGCGTCTCTCCCGAGATGAGGACGGAACGGGCCGCATCCCAAAGGAGCGACGTTGCGCGACATTTCCAGCAACATCAGCGCGCCCCCCGGGTCGACGCGCGCGGCTCGCGGGCATAAAAAAGATGGCGAGCCGCGGGCAGGAGCAAGCGGCACGCCCTACTCGGGCCGAGGGCGCTCCCAGCATGGCGGCTGCCGTCGTCGAGCACTGGAAGCCGATCTTCAGCGCCGAGGAGGTCGGCGCGGGTGACATCCGCGAGTTCTTGCTAAAATGGCAGCACAATCGGGGCATCTCCAAGGCCCGCCAAACTTCACTGTCAGAGGTCAAACGAGTCGCCCGCCTCTCTCGGGCGTCGGCTCCAGGCCCAGATCGGCCCCCATGCACAGCGTTGGCCGAAACGGAGGGGGCGCGCGAGATCCTGTTCGAGCTGACGTCAGCCACCCCAAGTGCAGTTTCAACTATTCGGAGTTCGCCTTCATTCCCCAAGGCGACGAGCCCGGGGACATCGAAGCCCGCTATCGCTCGGTTGGGCAGGTGCGTCCACTGAGTTCCAAGAACGCCGACTCCGAGATCGTTGCTGCGGCGCTGGCTCGGCGCGCCCGGCCCGTTGCGAAGGCCGAGCGCCACGAGGCCCAGCAGGGCGTCATATGTGGCCGCCCTTTCGCGGCGCGCATCCCGAATCTGGGCGCGAAGGCCCGCCTTGTGGGCCTGCTCGACGAGGGGGAGAGACGCGCGCCTCTCTTCGCGAGTTTTGACTTCGGCTCGGCCTTCCCGAGCATGGCGATGACTTGGCTCATGTCCTGCGTCGAGGCCATCGGCGTGCCGAACCACTTCCGCCTGCTTGTCAAGGGCTTGTACACCACGGCGCGCGCCTCCACCCGCTTCGGGTCGGAGAAGCAGTGCCTCTTCGACATTGGCAGCGGGGCCGTGCAAACGTGCCCTCCTAGCAGGGTTGCCTGGTCGATCGACATGGACCCCTTCGCCCGCCACCCCCAGTCGAACCTCGCGCGCGAGCCCACCCGCCTCCTCTTCAACAGCCACACCGACCTGGCGGACTCTAGAGGCATAGGAGCGCGCGCCGGCGGACGACACGGGAACTGCCGCCCCATCTGAACCAGTGGGCCGAGCTGGTCGGGCCATTCGAGGCGGCTCGGGCGCTTGCCACGTCGGCCCTGCAGCCATCGAAGTACGCGGCTGCGCCGCTGCGGGGCGTCGGCGAGGCGGAGGGCCGCCGCGCGATCCAGGCTCGGCTCGCAACTGCAGCGCCAGCGTGGAAGAACATCAAGGTCGCGAGCATGGCCAAGCACCTCTTGGTCATGGTGCGCCCTGGCGCCACGCAGCTGGACGCGTGAACCAAGCCGCACAAGAGGTGGAAGGCTCGGGGGTGGGCCTCGGCGCCTCGAGCTCCTGCGCAAGCACCCATCGTCCTCTACAGTGGGGCGGCCGCCACGACCACGGCTTGCATCGCCCGGCTTCTCCACCGTCTCCCACGCCTTCCCCCGAACACATTCAATCACAACGCCGTCTCCGGCTCGACGGGTTGAGCGGCGCCGCGCCGGCGCCCGAGCGCCGCCAGCTCCGCGCTGCCGCCCCCCGCGCCTCCGCAGTCTCGATCAAGGACTGGCAGTCGGCGGGGGCTTCTCTCATGGACGGGGCCTCGTTCGCGCGCCCGATCGTCGATGTGACCTCCGAGCGCCGGTCTCCGGATTTCTGGGCCATCCAGAGGGCTGTTGCCCAGAGGTTGGAGGCGCGGTCTCTCTCGAGGCGGGCCGATCGGGGAGTCGAGCGCGCTATCCTGGATGCGAAGAACGACGGCGAGGAAGCCCCGTTCCGACCACGCGCAAGCGCACCCAGGGCCTCTTCTACGACGCAATGCGTTGGAGTCTCTTCAAGGACGTCTTCAGCGAGCTGCTAGAGCGGCGCCCCCCCGTTACTTTCCCGACTGGGCCCCTGGCGTTCCGCGGCAGCCTTCGCCCGACCTCGCAGAGCGCTGGCCCCGCCTGCGCGGCATCCCGAAGCGCCTCGGGTCGCCCGCCGGGGTCTGGCCGATAATCGGCATTCTCGCGGGCGGGTGGGCCGCGAGGGACGGGGCGCGCGCGGTGGCCCATGGCGCCATGGCACCCCGGACAGCCAGCAGCACTACCTTCTCAGATGCGCGCCATTCCTTGGCGTGTTCAAGTCCAACGAGAACCTCTGCATGGACCCGGCGCCCCTGGCCAACATCGGCCCCCCGCCGCCTGAGCAGCGGCGCTCTGACGAGCTCCCGAGCAAGTTTCGCAAGGCGGCGCGCGAGGCATACATGCTGCGCCGTGGCGTCGAGGAGCACGGCCAGGCCTCCATCGGCACGCTCGCGAGGCACGCCCGCGCGGCTCGCGCCGCCGCCGCCGCGCGCGCCTGGGCGCGAAGTGGAGCATCCGCTCTCAGGGGTGCCTTTGCTCCTCCTCCTCCTCCTCCTCCTCCTCCTCCTCCTCCTCCTCCTCCTCCTCCTCCTCCTCCTTTGCCTCCTCTCCCCCTCCCCCCTCCTCCTCCTCCTCCTCCTCCTCCTCCTCCTCCTCCTCCTCCTCCTCCTCCTCCTCCTCCTCTCCTCCTCCTCCTCCTCCTCCTCCTCCTCCTCCTCCTCCTCCTCCTCCTCCTCCTCCTCCTCCTCCTCCCTCCTCCTCCTCCTCCTCCTCCTCTCTCCTCCTCCTCCTCCTCCTCCTCCTCCTCCTCCTCCTCCTCCCCTCCTCCTCCTCCTCCTCCTCCTCCTCCTCCTCCTCCTCCTCCTCCTCCTCCTCCTCCTCCTCTTTTACGTTGCACAGACATGGATCAGAGATCGTTACGTTTACCCCCCCACACCCCCCTCCTCGGTCGGTCGGTCGGTCGCGCGGTTCGAGGTTCGAAGACGAAATGGAGAGAAAGAGGGCGAGAATACCACTGGGCGGAGAACACAGCAGGGGCTGCAGCAGGCCCGAGAGTGGAACAAGCTGAAGCCGCGCTAACGGCGCAGGCACCAAAGGCGCGGGACTGCCTGATAGCACCACTACCTTGTTGAAGTGGGCGCGCACCGGAGAAAAGAGAAAGGGCGCGGGCAGGGGCGGATGACAAGAAGACCCTTCACCCCAGGCAGATGCAGGTACTGTTGCGAACAACGCGTCGAAGCAGCAACTTAAACACCTTTGTGACACTGCCTTTTAAGCCACGGGCGCACGCGGGAGGAGGCACTTGGCCCTGTCGGAACAGTCACACAGAGGCCCTTCCCTATTCCCTATACACCAACTCCCACCTGAGCAGCCGCCCCATGGAAGGACCGAGAAGAAGAATTTGGCTCGATCCGTGCACGCAAAACGCACAGTCGTCAGTTGGACCCCCGATTGATATGTAACATGCAATCCATGGAGTGGCGAGCGATAACGCAAGGGCCCGTGGGAACGCAGTACCGACGCAGGCCAATCGGGCACTCCCAGCCGCCATCCGTTCCCCCCCGGGTCCAACAACTCATGCGGGCGAGCTGCGCGAGCAAGAGACCGACGGCAAGAAACGCGAGGCGCGCCAGGGGGGGCGGCGACAAAACTAAGCTAGAGCCCTTACTCGAGAGGTCACCACAAAGAAAGGGGAATTTGGAGCGGATGCCCTGGAGCAAGGTGGAATCTGAGAGGGCGCGCATGCCAGGAGGGTGGGCCCTGGCCAGACCACGTCACCCCCTAGCCCCGGCAGCGCGGGGCAATATGGCTGCGCAGCGCCGCCCCCCCCCCCAGGCAGTGCCCGCAGAGACTGGTTCAGCGCAGGAAGGTGCGCGCAAAGCAGCGCGGTTGGTTATGCCCCACTAGCCCCAAAGCGACACTGGCGAAACAAATGTTGAGACTCCTCGGCGCGCCCCAGTGGCGCGAACGTCTGGCAGAAGCCAGATACCGGGGCAGTCCTGCAGTCTCTCACTTAGGGCGGGGTGCTTTAAGGCAGCAGGAATCCCATGGGCACATGCCACGCATCTGAACAAAAAAACGCACGGAAAGGTCGATTGCTTACCTCTGTGCGGGAGCTCTGGCTAGCCGTCAAATGCCCTAGCCCCCGAGGTGTGTTAACAGACCTGAGTGGGCGAGGCCCATCAAAAAACGATTCAGGATGAGCAACAGGTCCTGGAGAAGGAGTCGAGACCTCTGGGGGTCGACGTCATGAAAAATTCATGATGTCGGGAGTTTGGGGTCGTCTCAACTCGCCCCTGCTCCTGTCCCCCGAGATCCAGCGTCACAAAGAACTTGCACCATCGTAGAGTTCACGACCAGAGCCCACAAAGGACATGGTAACGCTGGGGTGTGGTTTGCGATCGGCGCCGTTGGGAGCTTGGAGGGCACGACACGGTCCTCGTCGGGCCTCCTCGGGGCGCGGCGGAGAACTCTGTCGGGGTCCCCGCCCCCCAGGGTGCACCCCGGGGTGCCGCTTGCAAACCACACCCTCTACAAACCACACCCTTCGGAGTCGCCGACCAGACCCCATCCTCCCGCTGCATTTGTCGAGCTGGATCGATCCCTGATGGCCTCGGGGCCCGAAACAGGGCGGAAACGCCCGCTGTGAATAGAATGCAGCGCCCGGATCTGAGGAGGGGCGGCGCTGGAGGTGCCGCCAGCAGAGCCCAACATCGAGGACGAGGAGGAGGAGGAGGAGGAGGAGAAGGAGGAGGAAATCCGCGCGAACCTCCGAAGGTTTACAGCAGGTTCGTGTCGTGCCGACTGCGGCATTCGTCTCTGGCACCGCGTGGACCGTTCAACCTTGAACGACCGGCGGCTCCTCGATCGCCAGATCGCTCCAGACCGAGCCGATTCTGGGTCACAGGCAGCGTTCACCCTTGAACGCCCGCGGCGAAGTCGCCGCAGCGTCGGCACGACGTGAGCCTACCGTATGCCTGTGCCGCGTCGTGCCCCCCATCGTAGGAGATTGTTCCTTATCCTGTGGCGCGCAGCGGTCGTTACCCGGGCCGGACTCCCCCCCCCCGGGCAATGGCAACGAACGTACGCAAGGGGGGGGGCTTGGCTCCCCCCCCCCACGTGCTGGTGCTCGCGTGCGTGCTATGGCGATCGCAGCGCACCCCTGCCCCGACGAGCCCCGCCCTGCCCGAGCGCCACCGTCACCCGCCCCCCCCTATCCCCTATACCCCCCGACGTCGTGATCTGTCAATGCCGTGGACCCCCCAGCGGTCTGGACCCAGTTCCCTGGACCGGTTTCTCTTCCCCAGTCGCCTCTTGACGGTCCCGAGGGCCAGCGATCTAGGCCTCCCAGATGCGGTCCCCGTAGATGTGGTCGGAGGATCGCGCCGCACCGCCGATGCATCGCCAATGCGGCTCGATGTGGAGCTCGATTTGCTTCACGTCGACGTCGCCAATGCATCGCCCACGTCGACGATGCATCGCCGGTGCATCGCCGATGTATCGCCGATGCATCGACAGTGCATCGAGGATGTGTCGGCGATGCGGCGCGATCCTCCGACCCCATCTACTCGGACCCCATCTAGGATCGGGTACGGCCAGGACCCCGGGTAAGGGGACCCGGTTAGTGGTGGGGCCCTGGAGCCTTCGAATTGGCCAGAATCACCAAACCAGGTTTGCCATAGCTGGTGTTTCTTCGGGTGACGGCAGTTCCGGTTAGTGGACATGGGACAGGGGGCGCCCCCGGTACAGATCACTAAACCAGGTTCCACTAAACCGAGTTCTGCCAACGCCCGATACCCAGACCCCCGACGTCATGATTTTTTCATGACGCGACCCCCAGAGGTCCCGACCCATTCCCCGGGACCGGTTTTTCGTCCTGAGTCGTTTTTTGACGGTCCCGAGGCCCGGCGAGGGCCCGCGGAGGCCGAAAATAGCGAAAAACCTCCCGTCGTGATTTTTTCACGACGCGAGGAGGTCTGGGTAGGAGGCCTCGAAGCAAGGCCCCCTCTAGAGGCCGAAACCGGGGCACGGAGCCTCCCGTCGTGGTGTTCTCTCCCGGCCTCTGGTGAGGGCCTGGGCCGGCCCTCCCCGGGCGGCCACCGCGGCCGCCGGAGCCACGTGGCAGGCGTGCCTTAGCGCTCTTGCACGAGGGATCGGAGGTGGATAGGCTTAAGTCGGGCCTGTCCCCAGAATAGTCCAAAAAGGTCGAAAAATGTTCAAAAAATAGTCCCCAGACTATTTTTGGATTATTTGGGGATTATGTTTGGGGTATGTTTTATTTTTCGTCGAAAATCCCCCTGCAGGAGGACAGGCCCAACTTAAGGATAGACCTCCTACCCTGACACGTCGATCAAGGAATTGGCCGTTTTCGGTTCGTGAGAGGGCGTCGCAGTCGTCCTTTCTGCGGGTCCAGGTCCGTCGGTTTCGTTCCCGGGCCGTTTTCTTTAAGGGGAGGTCTACGAAAGGGAGGTCTGTCCCCCGCCGAGCCTTGGCTCTTGCACGAGGGAGGGCGAGGGCCAGGCGAAGCGGGGTCCGGAGGGAGGGGGGGGCCCTGGGGCCGTCCGTAAGTCGGGCCTGCCCCTCTACAGGAGGAGTACTTCAAGATAGTTCTGAAAAAATGGTCCGGGGCGATTTGTTCACCAGTCTTGACTATTCTTGGATATGTTTCGACTTTGTCTTATTTGTTTCGTCCAAAGTCCGCCCGTGGGAGGACATGCCCGACCTAAGGCCATCCTGGCGTTCTTCGGCCACGCACAGAGGGGGGCAGGGGGGAGGGGGGAAGGCTTCTCAGAAGCAGCCTCCTTCTGAGAAGCTTTCCCCCCTCCCCCTGACCCACTGTGCGCGCCGCCGAGGGGAGGTGCGGGGGTTCTTGGGGTCATCATGGTGTTCTCCAGGTGCCGTCATGGCCATCATGAGGAGGCAGGGGCAAGGGGGCCTGCGCGGGGGGGCGACGAGCGAGCGAACGAACAGCAACGAGGAGGAAGGGCTCCGAGATCTAGAACACAGTTCTATCGCTACGCGATCATCTTTGGGGTGTGCAAGAGAACCAAATTTGACGCACGACGCCCTCATTTTGTCAATTCGCGGTCCCTGGAAGCCCCGACTCTTTCCTTGGGGCAGTTTCTTCTGTGCCGTTCTCTGATGGCCCCGGGGCCGGGCAAAGGCCCCGAGGGCCCGAAGACGGCGGAAGACCTCCCGTCCTGATTTGCTCACGGCACGAGCATGTCTGGAAGCAGGTTTGGGGCTGTGGAAGATGCGGCCACGCGCAGCGGGGAGCAGGGGGAGGGGGGAAGGCTTCTTAGAGGCGCCCCTGCTTCTTAGAAGGCGCGGGCCTTATCTATAGATGTAGGGCCAGCGCCTTCTAAGAAGCAGCCTGCTTCTAAAGCGCCTTCCCCCCTCCCCCTACCCCCTTGCGCGCGCCGCCAGGAGGAGGGGGAGTTCTTTGGGCCAGTCTGGTGTTCTCCTGGTGCCAACATGACCATCATGGGGAGGCAAGGGCAGGGGGGCCTGGGCGGGGGGCGGCGAGCGAACGAACGAGCGAACGACGACGAAAATAGAGGCCTCGAGGGCCGCCAAACGAGAACCAAGATCAGCCTCCAGGCGGGGCACGCCCGCACTCGCCGCCAAGTGCCTGGAGCGGGCGCTGCTGCTGCGAGGGGCGGGCGAGGGCTCGGGCGGCGAGGCCGACCGGACGCTCGCCGCCACGCTGAGCTCCCTGGGGAGCGCGAGGCTCGGGGGCGGCGCCTTCCCCAGGGCTCCGACGAGAGGGGCTGTTCGATCCGGGCGTGTCTCCGTGGGTCTTCGTGTTGTGCCGCCTCCACCTGGGGCCTGGGGCGTTCCAAACAGGGCCTCGCCTTCGAGGGCAGAAGGAGCTGTCATCTCTTCCTCGGCGGAAGGTCGGCGCAAGTAAAACGAGGCCGCCTCTGCAGGCGGAAGCCGGCGGCAGCTCGGCGGAAGGAGGCCCAAGTAAAAGATGTGCCCCCCAAGAGATGGAAACGTTTTTGGGTTCGGAGTTTCCGAAATCGCCCACTTCGTGCCTTGCAGCCCCTGCCCCTGCTTCAGCCCCTGGGCGTGGCCGTGACGCCGCCCCGCGCCCGCTGCCCAGGGCGCAGCACTGGCTGGCCGCCCCGGCCGCTCCGGCGACGCACCTCGCCACGTGAGTGCCCTCCCCTCCCCCTCCTCCCCCTTCTCCTCCTTCTCCTCCTCCTCCTCCTCCTCCTCCTCCTCCTCCTCCTCCTCCCCCTCCTCCTCCTCCTCCTCCTCCCCCTCCTCCTCCTCTCCTCCTCCTCCTCCTCCTCCTCCTCCTCCTCCTCCTCCTCGTCCTCCTCCTCCTCCTCCTTCCTCCTCCCCTCCTCCTCCTCCTCCTCCTCCTCCTCCTCCTCCTCCTCCCTCCTCCTCCCGCCCTTCATCCTCCTCCTCCGTCTCCCTCCTCCTCCCGCCCTTCCTCCTCCTCCTCCTCCTCCCTCCTCCTCCTCCTTTTCCTCCTCCTCCTCCTCCTCATCCTCCTCCTCCTCCTCCTCGGCCTCCTCCTCCTCCGGCCCACTATCGGGCCCCAGGACCATCCAAAACAGATCCGGGATTCAAAACTACCCCCAAGGATGGGGTCAGGAGCTTTGGGGCCGTGGAGTGACAAGTCAGATTTGAGGACGTATGGGCCGGACAGGAAGCAATGACATTCGGCCGCGCGCAGAGAGGGGCATTTTTTTTAGAAGGCGGGGACCTTACTTATAGATGCAGGGCCAACGCCTCATCAGAAGCAGCCTCCTTGTAAGAAGCCTCACCTCCTCCCCTTTTTTTCCCTGGGCACCCTGCCAAAACATGAACATAACAACTTTCAGGTCCGCGCGGATTTCTGGGATCGGCGCTGAACCCTTCCTGGCGCGGGAAGCGCGCCAGGGGCGGCGCCGGAAACGCCGCCAAGGGGTTCCAGCGCCGATCGAAGAAGTCCGCGCGGACTCCCGAGGTTTAAACGAATGCCATTGTTTGCCCCCTAGCGCTATGGGGGTTCAGGATCGAGGTTCCCAGGCCCCGTCGAAACATTCGAAAGTCATGACGGCAAGTTTTTGCTCGTTTTTGGCCCCTGAGGGGCCCAACCAAGCCCCGGGACCGACCAAAAACCACTCGGGATGAAGAACGGGTCCCTGGCCGAGCCGTGTGGGGGTCGAGGTCGTGAAATAATGGGTGTGTCATCCGGGATTTGGGTTCGAAGTTTTCACACATCCTCCCTCCTCCTCCTCCTTCTCCTCCTCCTCCTCCTCCTCCTCCTCCTCCTCCTCCTCCTCCTCCTCCTCCTCCTCCTCCTCCTCCTCCTCCCTCCTCCTCCTCCTCCTCCTCCTCCTCCCTCCTCCTCCTCCTCCCTCCTCCTCCTCCTCCTCCTTCCTCCCTCTTCCTCCTCCTCCTCGTCCTTCTCCTCCCTCTTCTCCTCCTCCTCCTCGTCCTTCTCCTCCCTCTTCCTCCTACTCCTCCTCTACTCCGTTCCCTCATAAGTAATTTCTCTTCCTCGTCGTTTCTCGAGGGGCTTGCCCGCTCCGGGGCGCTGCCCAGCAGCCGCGCCCCGCCGAGAGCGTGCGCCAGGGGTGCCAGGGTCGCCCCGGACGGGCGCCAGAGAGCGGAGGCAGGGCCCTTTTAAACCTGGGGGGCAGCGCTCGAAGTGGATAGGCTTTTGTCGGGCGCGTCCCCCATACAGGGGGATTCTCAACGAAGAATGCCAAGTACCCCAAAACTACCCCCGGAAAGGCCCCAAAAATACTAAAAAGAGAGTCCCCGGATCATTCCCAACCCTCCTGCGTTGGGTACTCGTTTTGAATAGAGCACTGCGGTCTCCACTCCTTCCTCCCGCCTCCCTCCACCTCTCTTCTCTCCTCCTCTCCCCTCTCTTGCTTCCCTTTTCCTATCTTCCCTCCTCCTCTCCTCCCTTGCTCCTCTCTTCCCTCCACCTCGCCATCCCTGGGTGGCTGCGATCTGTGAAATTGTCGCCACTTTCGAGGGCTGCTGTGGGGCGAGCAGAGTGACGTCTTACGGGGCTTCAGATTAGACCTCGCCATCGCTGGGGGGCTGCGATCCGTGAAACTGTCGCCACTTTCGAGGGCTGGTGAGGGGTCCAGCACAGTGGGTACTCACCGCAGATTCAGATTAGACCTCGCCATCCCTGGGGGGTTGCGATCTGTGAAACTGTCGCCATTTTCGAGGGCTGCTGAGGGGCACAGCACAGTGGGTACTCACCGCAGACTCAAATTAGACCTCGCCATCCCTGTGGGGCTGCGATCTGTGAAGCTGTCTCCACTTTCGAGGGCTGCTGAGGGGCCCAGCACACTGGGTATTCACCGCAGACTCAGATTAGACCTCGCCATCCTTGGGGGGCTGCGATCTGTGGAACTGTCGCCACTTTCGAGGGCTGCTGAGGAGCCCAGCACAGTGGGTACTCACCGCTGACTCAAATTAGACCTCGCCATCCCTGGGGGGCTGCGATCTGCGAAACTGTCGCCACTTTCGAGGGCTGCTGAGGGGTCCAGCACACTGGGCACTCACCGCAGATTCAGATTAGACCTCGCCATCCTTGGGGGGCTGCGATCTGTGAAATTGTCGCCACTTTCGGGGGCTGCTGAGGGGCCCAGCACAGTGGGTATTCACCGCAGACTCAGATTAGACCTCGCCATCCTTGGGGGGCTGCGATCTGTGGAACTGTCGCCACTTTCGAGGGCTGCTGAAGGGGCCCAGCACAGTGGGTACTCACCGCAGATTCAGATTAGACCTCGCCATCCCTGGGGGGCTGCGATTTGTGGAATTGTCGCCAATTTCGAGGGCTGCTGAGGGGCCCAGCACATTGGGCACTCACCGCAGATTCAGATTAGACCTCGCCATCCCTGGGGGGCTGCGATCTGTGAAACTGTCGCCACTTTCGAGGCCTGCTGGGGGGCCCAGCACAGTGACGCCCCACGCAGATTCAAATTGGACCTCGCCATCCCTGGGGGGCTGCGATCTGTGAAACTGTCGCCACTTTCGAGGCCTGCTTGCGGGGCCCAGCACAGTGACGCCACACGCAGATTCAAATTAGACCTCGCCATCCCTGGGGATCTGCGATCTGTGAAACTGTCGCCACTTTCGAGGCCTGCTTGCGGGGCCCAGCACAGTGACGCCTCTCAAGTAGCTTACACATCAAGTTGATTGTCCATACAAGTTTCGGCCAACTCCTCGTTTCCATTAATACAAATGGGTTGGGTACGTCACAGGGTAAGTGTTTGATTATTTTTTGATTATATTGGGGGTATTTTTTTGTTTCGTCGAAGGATAGGCCCGACTTCAGGATAGGCTCGAGGGGAGAGCATCGGCCTCCAACCGCCCAGTCATCGCCGACGGGAGCCCGAGGGCTCAGATGGCTCACCCCGCCCGGGAGCGTCCGATCCATCCTCGATGCCTCGCCAGTTCCAGGCCGATGCGTTCCTCCCCCCTGATCAAGCAGTGGCGAAGCGTCCTGGCTCGCCTATAGCCCTACCGAACACTGTTATGAGAACCTTTTGTGGTTGCCACGGAATGTTCTTCGAACATTTTTGGCGGAGCCTGTCTTGTTTGATCGCATCGGGTCTATGCTCTAAGAACAGTGTTTTTGTTATATAACACTTGTGGGTTATACGAACATCTCGTGGTATGGCTATAGGAATGCCGGAACGGTCGGTCCCTGCTCAACCTGAGCCAGTCCCCCCAAATGATCCTCGTCATTCGGTTTTCGGGGGATAACTCGGATCTCTGGCGGCCGCTCGGGGCCCCTGGCGGCACCTCCCCATGCCGGCACGCCCCTCACACTTTTTTGGGGTCCCTTGGGGGCTCTTCCCTTCCTTCGTCCCACCAGCCTTCCGGTACTCACGTCTGCATACGGTTGATTCCGCCGCCAAGATCATTTAATATGCTGGATGTTTGGTCATTGTTCCCCCACTTGTTCTATGGTATTCGTTCGAGCTGGGTCGACCTGTGAGGGTCGTGGGGCCCGAAGCCGGCCGAAAACGCCCGGTGTGAGAGCTTCGAAACTCGAAGCCCGAAGGTTTTAGACCTCGGACCTCGAACCCGAACATTTTAGATTTTTAACCTCGAACACGAAGATTTTAGACCTTGAACTTCGAATTTCGAACCCGAAGATTTTAGCTTCGAAGCTCGAAGCCCGAAGATTTTAGACCTCGAACCTCGAACCCGAAGGTTTTAGATTTTTAACCTCGAACACGAAGATTTTAGAATTCGAGCCTCGAACCTCGAACCCGAAGGTTTTAGAATTCGAAACTCGAAGCCCGAAGATTTTAGACTTCGGACTTCGAACCCGAAGATTTTAGATTTCGAACCTTGAACACGAAGATGCGAGAACTCGAACCTCGAACCTCGAACCCGAAGGTTTTAGAATTCGAAACTCGAAGCCCGAAGGTTTTAGACCTCGGACCTCGAACCCGAACATTTTAGATTTTTAACCTCGAACACGAAGATTTTAGACCTTGAACTTCGAATTTCGAACCCGAAGATTTTAGCTTCGAAGCTCGAAGCCCGAAGATTTTAGACCTCGAACCTCGAACCCGAAGGTTTTAGATTTTGAGCCTCGAACACGAAGATTTTAGAACTCGAAACTCGAAGCCCGAAGATTTTAGACCTCGGACTTCGAACCCGAAGATTTTAGATTTCGAACCTTGAACACGAAGATGTGAGAACTCGAACCTCGAACCTCGAACCCGAAGGTTTTAGAATTCGAAACTCGAAGCCCGAAGGTTTTAGACCTCGGACCTCGAACCCGAACATTTTAGATTTTTAACCTCGAACACGAAGATTTTAGACCTTGAACTTCGAATTTCGAACCCGAAGATTTTAGCTTCGAAGCTCGAAGCCCGAAGATTTTAGACCTCGAACCTCGAACCCGAAGGTTTTAGATTTTGAGCCTCGAACACGAAGATTTTAGAATTCGAGCCTCGAACCTCGAACCTCGAACCCGAAGATTTTAGAACTCGAAACTCGAAGCCCGAAGATTTTAGACCTCGGACTTCGAACCCGAAGATTTTAGATTTCGAACCTTGAACACGAAGATGTGAGAACTCGAACCTCGAACCTCGAACCCGAAGGTTTTAGAATTCGAAGCTCGAAGCCCGAAGGTTTTAGACCTCGGACCTCGAACCCGAATAGTTTTTCATTTTGAACCTCGAACGCGAAGATTTTAGACCTCGGACCTCGGACCTCGGACCTCGAACCCGAAGATTTCAGATTTCGAACCTTGAACACGAAGATGTGAGAACTCGAACCTCGAACCTCGAACCCGAAGGGTTTAGAACTCGAAACCCGACACCCGAAGATTTTAGACCTCGGACCTCGAACCCGAAGATTTTAGATGTCGAACCTCGAACCCGAAGATTTCAGACCTCGCACCTCGCACCTCGAACAGGAAGATTCTGGAACTCGAAACCCGAAGCCCGAAGTTTTTTGACCTCGGACCTCAAACCCGAAGATTTTAGATGTCGAACCTCGAACCCGAAGAATTCAGAACTCGAACTTCGAACCTCGAACCCGAAGGGTTTAGAACTCGAAACTCGAAGTCCCAAGATTTTGGACCTCGGACCTCGAACCGAAGATTTTCGATGTCGAACCTCGAACCCGAAGATTTTAGACCTCGAACCTCGCACCTTGAACAGGAAGATTCTGGAGCTCGAAACCCGAAGCCCGAAGTTTTTGGACCTCGGACCTGGAGCCCACAACCCAGAGATCCGATGTCGTGATTTTTTGAATACGGGGTCCCCAGAGGTCTCGACCCAGGCCCCGGGGCCGGTCTTGCATCCTGTGTAGTTTCTTGACGATCCCGGGGCCCGGCGAGGGCCCCTCGAGGTCGAAATGACGAAAAACTTGCGTCCTGATTTTTTTCAATGCGTTGGACCTCTGGGATTTGGGACCTCGGACCTCGAGCCCACAACGTCCCCTTCCCATCGCTCCCCCTCGGAGGCAGGAGCGGACTGAGCGCGCGCCCGGCGGCCGCTCGCGACGATGCGGGCGCCCCTCTGGGGACGCCCCTTCGGCGAAGCGCAGCCGGAAGGCATCTCGAGGCCGAGAAAGCGCGGAGAAACCCAAAGAAACCACGGAGAAACCACGGAAGGCATCTCGAGGCCGAGAAACCCAGAGGTCCAACGCATTGACAAAAATCACGACGGAAGTTCTTCGCAAATTTCGGCCCCTGGGGGCCCTCGCCAGGCCTCGGGGCCGTCAAAGAACGACGCAGGATGCAGAACCGGTCCTGGGGAATGGATCGAGGCTTCCGGGGACCGCGTATTGAAACAGTCACGACGTCGGGTCTCTGGGGACGACGAAAGTGCCCGAACACTTCGAGCTTCGAAACGTCGACCCCACGCCCCCAGACCCGTAACGTCATGTTTTCCATGACCCCTCAGAGGTCTCGACCCATCCCATGACCGGCCTCTCGCCTGGAGTCTTCTTGTTCCGGGCCCCGGGGCCCGGCCAGATGATCCCCTGAGGCCGAAAACTATCAGGAGGGAAAAAAAAACACAGACACAATGAATCGTCGATCCCCACGAAAATATGGGAAAATATGGGAAGTGGGGGGGGAAGACAAAAACTCAGGAACTATGGGGAATTGTGGGGAATCTTCTTATCTGTGTGTCTTTCTCTGTGTGTCCCAGGGCCCCTTCAAACTAGCAGAAATCAGTCCGGCGCAACTGCTTCGTGATCCGAGGGGAGTCTGGAAATTCCGCCCCTACCGTGACCCCTCAGAGGCAGGCGCTGGGCGCTCACTCCGAGGCGCTGCGCTGCCGCCTCGCGGCCGTGGGCGCGCTCGAGAGGGCAGGCGGCGAGGACGCGGCGCTGGCCGGAGCGTTGCACGCCCTCGGCGGGGCGCACCGGGCGGTGGGCCAGGCGGAGGAGGCTGTGTCTGGCGCGTTTTCGCGGCGACGACGACGACGACGACCATGACGACGCCGACGACGACGCCGACGACGACTACGACGACGACGACGACGACGACGACGACGACGACGACGACGACGACGACGACGACGACGGCGGCGGCGGCAACGGCGGCGGCGGCGGCGGTGGCGACAACAACACACGGCGATCTACGGCGTGTCTCCTCCCTCCTCTTTCCTCTCTCCTCACTCCTCCTTCCTCCTCTCCGTGGCCATTTTGGCTCCACGCTCCGGGTTTGCCAAGGGACCACGTGGGTACCGCTGAGTCCGCGGCTCGAGCAGGTTCACGACGGCGCCGCCATGGCGCCACCGCTGCCGCCACCAGACGTCACAGTTTTTCGTGGTCCCCGCGAACCACGTTGGAACTGTGGCCATTGTTTGGGGTCGGAGAACTGGGCCAGCCGCATCGTCTGCCTGTGCGGGAACGCTGCTGCGGCACGGATCGCGGCGGCGGCGACAAGCAACCATACTTCATCCTCCCCCCCCATAGTGGCAAGGGCAAGGGAGGCAAAGGCGCTGACAGCAAGGCAGGCGCTGGGGGTTCAAAGGTGCCAACGGAGCTCTCTGAGCGGATGGCTGCGATCGAGAAGCGTTTGCCGCCGACCCCTCCCCCATGGCCGCGAGATGATTTTTGCCCACCGCCGTGGAAAGAGGTGCCCAGCGCCAGCGATTAAGCTATGAACGAACCTGAGTACACCGAGCTCGGGGAGCACATCGCAGAGTTCGACGAGGCCCGGCAGAAGCAGCCTTGTAGTGACAGGAACAAAGAGCTGCGCGCGCACCCATCCAGAAACATTTGGACACGGCAAGGTCGGAGAGGCGCGGTGCATCTTCCATTCAGCCCACTGGCGGCTCACCGCCGCGCGCAACAGGAATTCCAGCGTGCCAAGGCAGGCATGGATTGGCAGAAGGAGGAGTTGCAAGAGAAGCTCTCGCCGAGTTGGCCAACGGAGCTTCGGTTCGCGAGCAGGGCATCGAGGCCAAAAAGGCACGAGATAGCGGCGCTAACAGCGGCCTTTGCGCAGACGGCCGTTGCCGTCTCGGGGGCGCCCGCGCCGCCGACGCTGCCCACTGTCGCTCTTGATTTGGAACTCAAGAGGGAGGAGGAGGAGGAGGAGGAGGAGGAAGAGGAGGATATCGTCAACGAGCCTGAGGTCGCTGCCTTCATCGAGTCAGAGATGTAGGGCGTGCTCAAGACGCTGCTCTCCAGTAGGGTGTTGGCCAGCGCTGTTGTCAGTAAGCCTGTTGGTTGTAACGGTGGTGGTCCCGATGAACCCACAGCAGCACCTGAGAAGTTCAATTTCTCTGACGAGCAGCAGAAGTTAAGTACTGTTCAGGCATGCCCGCGAGGAAAGTGGCTCCCAAGCTTTCATGGCCGCGTTCGACGCCACGCACCAGGACAGCGCCGTCGCCAAAAAGCCGCGTCGAGGGCAGCCAGTTTAGCATCGATGGCCACGTGAACTGCTTCGACAGTCAGAACGCGGACTTGCGGCGCCCCTCGATCCTCAGGTCGTACGCGTCGCCACACAAGGATCCCAGTCAGAGCGCGCTGCCGCTGCGTTGTCAGAACGCAGATGCGAGGTGCTCCTCGACCTTCAACTCCTTCGCGTCGCCACGCGTTATCCCTGTCCACTGTCAGGGCGTGCTGCTGCCACGTAGTCAGAGCGCGGGCCCGGGGTGCTCCTGAAGCTTCAGGCCCCACGCGCCGCCGCGTGCGGATCTCGATAAATGACGCTGGATGACTTGGTGTTCGCGGGCTTCCAGGGCGCGGTCGTCTGCCCCTTGGGGGCGTCCGTCAGAAGGCCCTGCTGATGTCAGATTGAAACCTTCAGCGCCAGCGGCGGCGCGTCCACCGGTAAGCAGGACCCCCGCACCGCCACGGCGACCGTGGTTTTGCCCCAGGAGATGGGCCACACCGCCGATCGCGCGGAGGCTCTGGGAACGCGGGCGCCCGGTCGAGGGCGGCGTCTCACGGCGCTGCCCAGCGCGCCGACGTCGGGCCCAGCGCCGCTCGCAGGAGTTGCGATAGTTGCGCGAGACGGGCTCAGGTTGAGGGCCCACCGTTGGCAGCCAGGAGGTGGCGTCGCATCGCGCGCAGCACGCGGCACTTGGCGCGCCCGAGTTGCCCGCGCCCATGCACTTGTTCAATCACCTGCGCGCCAGCACAGGCGCCGCGGGAGGTCGAAGCAGCGCGTTGCTCCAGGAGGTTGGCCCGGCGGCGGCGCAGGCCGACGCGCCCGCCATCGCTGGGCGCGATTGGAACGCGCCGCCCGAGGAACTCGAGGCTTCCATTTTCTCGCCACGAGCGCCACTTGCACAGCGCCGCCTTATACCCTCGCCTTCCGCGGGGGCGCTGGCAGTTGAGCCTCGCATTATTTCGCGCCGGGCGCGGTAGCGACGCGCGCGTCCACCAGCCCCCCGGTCGACCGAAAGCGGGGGCAAATTGGTTGCGGGCCTGTCCGGATCAGCTCGGAGGGCGACGCCGCCAATGCGCAGAGACCAGCGTGCACCGTCGCCCCCAGGTTGAGCACCCAGGTCGCTATCGGCCCCCAGCCCCGCGCTCCGACTTCGGCGGCCCCCCAGCGCACGGCGCAGGCAGTTGGGAAGGCGCGCTCGGACCCCAGCGCGCTATCGGGAGTAACTCGGGGCCTTCTGCTTGCAGCCGGGGGGCGCGGGCAGCTGGGCGCATCGCGCGACGCGCTGGCCGCGGGAAGTGCAACGCAGCGGGTTCTGCGTGAACGTTGCGGGCGAGATGGGTCGACATTCGGCGCGCGCTCAAAGATCAGCCAGGTATTCACGCCGTCCCGGAAGGTCGGCGGCGGCTGCAGCGCGCGGCGAGGAACGCCACGCAGCTTCATTTCGCGAGCGAGGCGCGGGCGGTCGCGCTAGCCATAGTCTCGGGGGCGAGGCGGACGGCGGCGCGCGCCGACCGCCGCCTCGCCCAAATCGCCGGCGAAGCGCCGGCGGTCCACGCTGCCACTCGCCATGGACAGGGCGAGGCGGCGAGGCAGGGCCGCCTGGTCGAGCAGGCTCGTCGGCAATTTTAGCGACCTTCTGATGAGCAAGATTCCCGTGAATTCCTCGGCGGCATCGGCGCAGATGCCAGGCCGGCGTCGAGCGGCGCCCCCAAGGAGCACCACTGCAAGTGCAAGGAATAGTGCGCAATGGCTTCGTCGGGAAGGTCGACGGCGCTTCGCCGCGCCACGTGGGCGCGAGACGCCCGGCAGCCGATTGGCTGATGCTGGCGGATCTCGCGTCGCGAGGTCGCCGAGCAACGGGGAACGCGGAGATGCGCGAGACCCCGCCGCCATCGAAGCCATTGACCTGCCGCCGCGGTAACTCACATGGCCGGGCGAGCCTATCATATCCAAAACGACGGGGCCAGGGCATCGCCGGCGGCGCTGCACGCGAGCATCCACCGTGTCTGGCAGCGGCTGTGGCGGCCACTTCTGTCGGACATCCAGCGTCTTGTTGACGGGCCCCGCCGGGTCGCGACTTGCGCGCGCGCGCGGTCGCGGGCAGCTGAGGTCGCGGCGGGCTGAGGTCAAGAATGTCGCAGCGCTGCGGCCGCGGCGGCCGCTGCGGGCTTCCGCAAGCGCTGCGGACGCATCCCTTTGCAGGAGCTGCTCCACCGGTCATTGGAGTTCGACTCTCCCGCAGGTTTCATGGTGGGAGTTAACAATATGTGGTGCGCATTCCGCCTGTTCTGTCTCAATGGGCACTGCAGTGATCAAAGCCTTTGCGCTGCGCGCGGGCTGCCAGCCAGCGACGTTGTCTGCGACGTCGCCGCCCAGGTCTGGTCGGCCGCCGCTTGCGATGCGCCGCCGTTTAGCCAGCCGCCCATCAGTCGCACCAGCTACATTGACGACGATGATATTCGCGCCTAGTCAATCAAGGTCAAGGGCCACCGCTGTCAAGCTCACGGCCGGGGCCATGACAGACTTCAAGGTGGCGGCCCAAGCCGTCGAGGCTCAGGTGACCGATAAGTTGGTGGTGTCTGCGACTACGCGTGATCTTCCCCAATGCACCGTGTCGGAGCTGGGCCATCCCAATGGAGGTCGCGCGTCGCAGCGCTGTCTACGCGGGCGTCGACGTCAGCGCAGGCAAACACGGGCGATCCAATGGAGCGCCCCAGACATGGCCGGTCAGACGCCGGCGGGCGGCACGACGCACGCGCAAGTTCCGCGGGAATTCGGCAAGGCCATTGCGGTCAAGGACGCCCAGTCCATCGGGGTCGTCGTCCGCGCCGGAGCCATGTCTGCATCGCGCCGCGGCGTCGAAGTTGCAAGCGCGGACAACGAGCGGCTGCGGCTCAGGCGGGCTGCGAAACGAGGGCGCATGCCAGCGCGCGGGGGCGCCAGTTGCGTTTCGGAAACCATTGTCCTGTTAAGTGATGGGGATGCCGCCGTCGCCGCCCCCCCTGCCGCGCAGCGGCGCGGGATGCCACGGCAAGCCGACGCGCGCAATGACCCCTTTGCTTCCCAAGCGAAGCTGCTCGGGCTGCGGCGAGAGGCGAGGCCGACGCTTGGCCTGACTGTAGAGGGCCTCTGTCGCGAGCCCGCCTTTATGCTGAGCGTGCCGGGTGGAGCGTAGTCTCGGGCATCCGTCGGTTGGGCCACTGCGTTTATCACCTCGAGGTAGACCGCGCGCCGCCTAGCATGTTCAGCACCGCGCTCCCCGCTGGGACCCCGCGCCAGCATGAGATTAGCCCTGTAGCTGGGGGCCGCACCAGGATATCGCGCCTCTTTCGATTTCGTTCGTTCGAGCCTCGGTGATCGCTTGATGAGTCTCGGGAGTTTGGGCACGTTTCTCATCGGGAGCTGCTCGCGCCGCAGGATCTGGATTAGGCCCCGTGCCCAAGCTGCAGGGTGCCATTGCGAGGTTTCATGCGATTGCGGTCAGCATGACACTGCTTGCCATGGTCTTCCCCAGCGCACGTTGCCAAGGGTCGCCCAAGCTCGCGTCGAATCCGGCGCAAGTTCCGAAGTCGCCCCAGGAGGTTTCGAGTTTGATGATCCCGGTTTTATCCGAGGCGTCTTCTTTCATGAGGAGACCGACCACCCCCCCCCCTTCCCTTCCCCATTCTAAGCAGGTCGCGCTTGAGGGCCCTGGCGGGGAGGGGGGGGGACTTGGGGGCGGAGCGGGTGACGTCGCTAGCCTTGTCAAGGGCCCCCCATTCGATGGGCCCCTGATTGCTCGCGCGCGTGCCCAGGACTAGTCGTGATGACAAGATCTTGTTTGACCCTTGCCACGGCCCCCCGCTCCCTGATCGCCCCGTCACGGCGATGAGCGGATCTTTGGCGGGATGCCTCCAGCAAGCGCATAGCATCGTGGAAGGTGCTGCCGCGCGTCTGGTCGTCCAGTTTGCCGACCGTAAGACCATGTCTGAAGTTGTTATATGTCTGCGATAGTTGCGCGCCTCCACCCCAGCTGCCGGCATCTGAAAGTTCGGCAGGAGTCTCGAGGGCCACGATTCTGCTTCGGCGCGCCACGTCAAGGCCCACGGGCCCGACGACGACACGGCAAGCCTGGCCCGACCACTGGGCCAGAGCCAATGCAGTCGTTGGCTATCGCGCTAAGTTGGCGGCGAGATTGCATCGGTCACCCGGCCCCAGTTGATTGGCCAGCCTCGAGCTGGCGATCGGGAGGGTTAAAATATTTATGAGGCGCGTTGCCTCCTTGCTGCCGTGATATTTCGAGTCCGAGCATATTCGGCGGAACAGACCTGTTCCGCATTCGCATCCCATCGCAAGTCGAGGAGGGAGGGCTGGCACGATTGGGTCTGGGCGGAGCTTGGACGGCAGCGCCGCCACTGTCTCGAGGTCGACGCGTCCCAAGGCAGCCTGCCCTTGAACGTGCGCCTAGGGATTCCCGTTTTTTTTTGGGAAGCTTCTAACGGACAGGAGCCTCGGGCACCGCTCCAGGCGCGCCCCAGTCTCCAGGGACCCCGCTGGCCCTGAACAGGCTCCGCGCGTTCCATTATTGTGCGCGAGTGGTGGCGGGGCCAGGAAAGCCATGAAGTTGGCGAAGTGATGCGCCACCCCCTCGCGCGCACTCACGCGCGAACTGGGCCCAGGGCCCTCTCGAGATTCAGGCGCGAGCTGGCTCCGAATCCCCGAGTTCGCACCGCCGTCGCTCGGGCGATTTCTGCCCGGCGCGTCGGCGTGGCCGTCGCGTCGACTCAGCAGGTTCGAGAGTCCACGGTCGTCTGCTGCTTCTCGGAAACCAGCGCGGCCCCTCGCCTGCACGAGCGCATCCGTGTCAGAGACGAAGTAGTTCGTGCTCAGGTTCTGGTTTTCGATGTTGGGCGGGCGCGCCTGTCGCCAGCGCGGGGAGATGGCGCCCTTTTCTCGCGGCTGAGCAAAGCCTCTCCCGATGGCGCCCCCTTCCCACCCAGGTTTTGTTCAGCTGGCGCGCGGCCCTCCCACTTCGGGCGCGCCCCAGGCGCCGTCCTGCCCCATCCTACCCCCCCTTCTCGCGCGCCCCGACTTCTTGGCTCGGCGCGCTAGCGCGCGGCGCCGGGTGCCGGGCGCACGCCGGGCGCTGCTGCGGGGCCCGCCCCGGGCGCGCGGCGGGGAGGCGCTGCGAGCGCTGCCGCGGCACGGCGGCGCACGGGATCGAGCGGCGGCGCGAGTTCCTCTGCGCGGCGATGACGGAGCGCGGGAGGCCGCGGACCGCCCGGTCGCGAAGTTGCAGGCGAAGGCGGGCCGCGAGGTTCTGGGGCCGGAGACATTTCGGCGACGCGGAGGCGGCGGAGAGGGTCGCCTGCACCCCCTTGGCCCTCGCGGCGCTCTTGATTGGAGTGCGCCCCGACGCGTCTGGCTCTCCATTATGAGGGCCCCTCTGGTGTGTCCTCGGCCGTTGCCGGCAAGGCGGAGCTCGGCCACGCCCGGAAGCGCGCGGGCGGGGGCTCGAGACGCGGCGTCACAGCGCGGCTGCCATGGCGCAGGCGAACAACGAGGTCGTTATGCTGGAACCTGGGCGCGCCTGAGTTCCCACCCTCGGCTGGATTTTCGGGGCCTCTCGAGGGCAGCGCGGCCGCTTCGGCCGCAGCTCGGAACGGGCTTCGCCGTTGGCGTGGATCCGTCGTCTTTCCTTCGCGCGACGTCTCGGAGGCGGCGGAGCAGCTGGAGCGCGTCGACGCGTGGGAGGCGGCCGCCGCGGGTGATCGCCGCCCCGCCGCGGGCGCGCACAGGGCGGAGGCCGCCCAGAGGGCCCCCACGGGGGATGTCTGCCCCGCCGAGGGCGCCGCGGGCGCTGCCGCCGCAGGGGCGACGCGCGCTGACGCGAGGGCCCCAACGGGGGGCGGCTGCTCCGTTGCTGGCGGTGCCTGCGCCGCTGCAGTCCGCAGCCCGCGGTCGCCGTGGAGCACTTCGCGCTGGCGGATTTGGCGTGGTTCGTTTCGAGCGCGCAGCGGATGCGGCCGCGAGGGCAGAGGGCGCGGTCGACCTCCCGAGTTGGGGGCAAGCGCGCGATCTCAACGCGGGCGAGCTGTTCCGTGGTCTCGCTGAGGTCACGGCGGAGATCGCCAGTTCAGCCCCGCCCGCGCTTTCCACGACTTTTCGCGCGAGGGCCGACTGCAAGCAGATGTGAAGCTCGACGTTTGGAATCTTTTCGTGATGCAGCTAGAGGGTCTTGCGTGGAACCCCTCGTCCTCGTCTTCCAGGCTTCCTTCGCGGTCGACTACGTGTCCGTTTCGTTCGGCTACGAGGCCAGGGAAGCGAGGCGCGTTTTTGATCACATCGTGGTTTGTCTCATTTCATATCATCACCTATCCTTTTCTCCCTCCTCCTCCCCTTCCCATCTTCCTGATCATTCCTCAGTATTGCTTATTTCCTCCTCCTCGAAGAAGAAGAAGAAGACACCATATATGGTCAACATAAGAAGAGATACTGATATCACAACAACAACAACAACAACAACAACAACAACAACAATTACTAGCACGTGGGGACACTCCGTTCTCACCAGTGCCAGGGTTTTCATAGGAGGCGGGCAATACCCCCACTTTGTGGGGGGGCCGGTTCAAGCTCTACCAAATTTCCAAACGACTCTTCGCCACCACCCACACCCAGCTTCCCGCCCTATGACGTTCGGACACTTCACTTCGTGGCATGCGGACGACCGTGGCTACTATTCAGGGCCCCGCGGCCGACGACGACGGCGTGCGCGCGCGAAGAAAAAACGAATGTGTCCCGCATGGTATTATTTGACAGGGATGATGGCCCTGGCAGGTGCGCAACCGTTGTTGCAGAAGTTCGAAAAAGTTGCTCGCAAAAGCCCGTTTGACAGAAATGTTTAAAAAGTGTTGGGTTTCCTACGAATCCGCAAGAGCGCGCGGGATGAGATTTTGACATTTTTTGTTGAAAAACCATTGGTTTTTTGATGTTTTTATGTTAAAATCGCTACGAACACTAAGGTTTTGGAAGGATTTCGTCTTGCGCGCGCGAATGTCCACTTTACCTTATTTTTTGCAAGGGATTCTTGAAGTTTGGTTATGTTAGAACAAGAAATGTCCACTTTAGCTTATTTTTTGCAAGGGAAAGCGGATCGTAACAAAACAACCGGATCCGGACAACCCGTTTTGCCTGAGACTTCCTCACGAAAATGATGAAAATGTAGGCTGCGGCCTAGGCGCGGCGGGGGGGCGCGCACCAGGGGGCCCAACAATAATTATTCTTTAGAAGTAATAATGTTCAACAACAACAACAACAACAATTACTAGCACGTGGGGACACTCCGTTCTCACCAGTGCCAGGGTTTTCATAGGAGGCGGGCAATACCCCCACTTTGTGGGGGGGCCGGTTCAAGCTCTACCAAATTTCCAAACGACTCTTCGCCACCACCCACACCCAGCTTCCCGCCCTATGACGTTCGGACACTTCACTTCGTGGCATGCGGACGACCGTGGCTACTATTCAGGGCCCCGCGGCCGACGACGACGGCGTGCGCGCGCGAAGAAAAAACGAATGTGTCCCGCATGGTATTATTTGACAGGGATGATGGCCCTGGCAGGTGCGCAACCGTTGTTGCAGAAGTTCGAAAAAGTTGCTCGCAAAAGCCCGTTTGACAGAAATGTTTAAAAAGTGTTGGGTTTCCTACGAATCCGCAAGAGCGCGCGGGATGAAATTTTGACATTTTTTGTTTGAAAAACCATTGTTTTTTTTTGATGTTTTTATGTTAAAATCGCTACGAAAACTAAGGTTTTGGAAGGATTTCGTCTTGCGCGCGCGAATGTCCACTTTACCTTATTTTTTGCAAGGGATTCTTGAAGTTTGGTTATGTTAGAACAAGAAATGTCCACTTTAGCTTATTTTTTGCAAGGGAAAACCGATCGTAACAACACAACCGGATCTGGTACACATCGTTTTGCCTGAGACTTCCTCACGAAAATGATGAAAATGAGGCTGCGGCCTAGGCGCGGCGGGGGGGCCGCGCACCAGGGGCCCCAACAATAATTATTCTTAAGAAGAAATAATGTTCAACAACAACAACAACAACAACAACAACAACAACAACAACAACAACAACAACCAGCAACAGCAGCAACAGCAACAGCAGCAGCAGCAATAATAACAATACTGTTGCGACTGTTTGCGTTCATGCATTCGCGTGCAGGTTCGCATGTGTATCCCAAGCCCTCGCTGCCCGCCCTCTTCGTCTTCGATCGTACCCCACCTTTGGGGCATATCGTCCTCACTTGCCACGCGTACCTGGCGCAGCCCCATCAGGGGAAGGGAAGAGGGAAGAAATAAGGGAACGGGAGAAGGATGGAGCACGAGCGGTCGGGCGGGCGGACCCTAACTGGCGGGTCGGGTTGGCGGGCCCAGACGGTCGGGTCAAGCGGGCGGAGGAGGAGGAGGAGGAGGAGGCGGAGGCGGAGGCGGAGGCGGAGGCGGAGGCGGAGACGGAGGAGGCGCTGAAGCGTCAATCCAAGATTAATCGCCACGAAGTCTGGGGCGATAGCGCGATGCCCAAGGAAATCGTGAGGAAGTGCCAAGCGAGAGTGTGATTCGAGCGAGTGTCGGAGGCGCGGCGTCTCCAGACACCAGGGGAAAGCATCCGGCGAAAGCGCGATGTTTGAATAAAGTGTGAGGAAGTTGCGCGCGAGAGCGCGATCTTGAGTAAATTGTGAGGACGTCTGAGGTGGGAGCCGTTGGTGTGGTAGTTCGGGGGCCAACATCGCAATTTGCGGCGCAAGACTTTCCTCAGTAGACACCGGGTGGCGCATTTTCAGTTAAAAACGCATTGGGTTCGGGCAGGGGGGCATCCAATTATATTTAATCGTTTCGCTCATTCCGCCGGCCCGTACTGTGCCATCGCAGGCGTTTGCTTGCGCGTTCGTGGCCTCTTGGAGCTTCGGTGGGGCCGTTTGGGGCCTCTTGGCGCCTCTTTTTAGGCCTCTTGGAGAACTCGGGAGGCCTCCAGGGGGCCTCCTGAGCTCTCGTGACGGTCTCTTGGGGGGCTTTCGGCGGGCTCTTGGCGGTATTTGTTGGTCCTCTTGGGGCCTGGGGCTTGACGTTGTTGGTCCTCTTGGGGCCTCACGGGAGCTTATTGGGGCGTCTTGGGGGTGTCTTGGAGAGTCTCTTGGGGCCTCTTTCGGGGTCCTGGGCGCCTTCTGGGGCGGAGGGCTCGATTTTTCAGTTCTCGGTTCCCTTCTTGAGCCCCTCTTGGGCCCGTCTTGGGGCCTCTTGGTCCGCCTTGGGCAGCACTTGGGCCGTCTGGGGGGCGCTCTTGGGCCGCTCCGGGGCCGTCTTGGGAGCCTCGTGGGCCGTCTTGGAGCAGTCTTGAAGGCCTCTTGGGCCCTCTTGGAGCGTCCGGAAGCGAAAAGGCCAGAACGCAAAAAAACATCGAAAAAACAAATGAAAATCAACGATTTTGGCAACTTGGGGCCCTCTTCGGAGGCCTCTTGGAAGGCCCTTGGAGCGTCTTGGAGGCCTCTTGGGCTGTCTTGGGGCCATCTGGGGCGTCTTCGGGCGATCTTTGGCCGTCTCGGGCCTCTCTTGGACCGTCTAGAAAGCTTCTCGGGGCCCTCTCGGACCGATCTGGAGCCCTCTTGGACTCCGAAACAGAACTCCGGCATCTCTGGCCCGACCTTGCCGGGACCTTGCCGGGGATTTGCCGGGACCTTGCCGGGGTACTTTTCGCCCGGGGACCCCCAGGGGCCGCCCCGCGCGCGCGAACTAGAACTACTGTTAACCAGGTACCGGAGATCTTAGCACGCCCTGGCCCGTTGGGACGGCGAATTTTTAAGAGCGAGAATTCAACAACAAATAAGATAAGCAGAAGCTTTCGACGGTCCGCGCGGATTTCTGGGATCTGCGCTGGCCCCCCCTGGCGGCGCCTCTCGCGCCGCCCCCAGCGCGAGCCGCGCGCGAAGGGCGGGGGTCCAGCGAAGATCCAAGAAATCTGCGCCAGCCGTCGAAAGCTGATGTCTATGCTGCTGTCGCTTCCTCTGCAATCCCCACTGGGCCATCCCAATCGTGCCCTGAGGTCTGGGCGTCGCATTTTGTTCGCACTGGGCGCGTTCTCACCCCGTTTTCGAGCCCCAGGGCCATCACAGATCGATCCAGCTCGACACACTCCGCAGAAAAATGGGATCTAGGTCTCCGGTCGTGAACTTTCTCCACGCCGATGCCGCCCATGCATCGGCGACGTCGCTGATGCATCGCCGATGTATCGCCGATGCGTCGGCGATGAGGCGCGACGATCATCCGATCCCATCACCTCGGACCCCTTATGAAGCCTCTAGCATCGTCTTGCCTCATCCATTGGGACATGCCAAACATGCTCGCGTCGTGAAAGATTTACGGCGGAAGGTTTTCGGCCTCCACGGGCCTTCGCCAGGCCCCCGGACCGTCAGAAGACAGTTCAGGATGAAAAGCCAGCCTTGGGGAAAGGGTCGGGAATTCCAGGGACCGCGCATTGAACAACACCAAGACATCGCATGTCGGTAATTGTATCTTAGCCCCACCGTCCCATCACCCCACTTGGGGATAGGCCCCTTGAAACCCCAAAGAGGGCAGCCAATGTCCTGTATCCAAGGGCGCCCTCGAGGGCGCGAAGTTATTCGCGCTTCGCGCTTCGCGGTTCGGCTCCGATGCCTCCCCGTCCCCCTCTTCTCCCCTGGGAGGCGGCGCGAGAGCGCGAAGTTATTCGCACTTCGCGCTTCGCGCAGCGCGAAGCGCGAAGTTGGGAGCCCTTGTGTATCCCCATCTGGAGGGGGGAGATCGACAGGGATGATTTCCTCCATGCTCGGAGGCCCTGCGGTGCTACGAGAGGGCCCTGCAGCTCCGTGAACGGGTGCTGGATCTCGAGGGAGGGAAGCGCTGACTTCGGACCCTCCGTACTTCCCAGACCTCCTCGCGTCGTGAAAAAATCACGACGGGAGGTTTTTCGCTATTTTCGGCCTCCGCGGGCCCTCGCCGGGCCTCGGGACCGTCAAAAAACGACTCAGGACGAAAAACCGGTCCCGGGGAATGGGTCGGGACCTCTGGGGGTCGCGTCATGAAAAAATCATGACGTCGGGGGTCTGGGTTTGGTGCATGCTCGGGAACAAGTGAGGCGGAAATGTTCGCGCGGATCTGTCCGCAGAGGCATGGCGGAGCCAGCGACGGCAAAGTTGGGCGGACACCGGCATCAAAGGAGCTGGGAAGGCAGGGCGGAAAGTTCCGCCTCACTTGCGAAATCGCCCCACAAGTACGGCGGACCCGCAGTCAGGGAGGGGGATGAGCGGTGGAAGAGCAGGAAGACGAGGAGGAGGAGGGGGAGGAGGAGGAGGAGGAGGAGGAGGAGGAGGGTGGAGGAGGGAGGAGGAGGGAGGAGGAGGGAGGAGGAGGAGGAGGAGGAGGACGAGGAGGAGGACGAGGGAACACGGTGCACAGGCTCGCCTGGCGAGGGGGCTTCCTCATGAGATCCGAGCGCTGCGTCCCCTCGTCCCGCCGGGCGCTTCGCCCGAGCTCGGGGCCCGCGGCCCTCGCAGACCCATCCGGCTCGAAGAGTGCCCGGGTCCCCAGACCCCCGACGTCGTGGTCTCCTCTGCAGCGTCGGCCCCCCGAGGTCTCGACCCCTTCCCCGGGACTGGCTTCTCATCCCGAGCCGTTTCGTGGACGGTCCCGAGGCCCAGTCCAGGGACCCCGGGGGCCGGCAGTCGCGAATAGAGCCTCCCGTCGTGTTTTTTTTTGTTTCACGGCGCGAGGGGGTCCGGGGTTTCTGTTCGCGGAGCTGGGTCTGTCCGTCCGTCCGTCTGTTGGCCGGGGCTGTCCTTGCCTGTCGTCCTCCCTCCCTCTCCCCCTTCCCCCCCTCGCTCCTCGGCTCCTCGCTCTCTTGCCCGCTTCTGCCCCTTGCCTGGCCCGCGCTTCTCCGTCGGCCCGTCCCCGTGTCCGACGAAGAGCCGCGCCGCCCCGCGCCGCCACGCTGGCGAAGAGCCCTGCGTGGGGTTTCCGATTGATTCCCAGAGATCCGACGTCGTGGTTTTTTCAATACGGGGTCCCCAGGAGTCTCGACCCATTCCCCGGGACTGGCTTCTCATCCTGAGTCGTCTTTTGACGGTCCCGGGGCCCGGCGAGGGCCCCTCGAGGCCGAAAGGTATGAAGAACCTCCCGTCTTGATGTTTTTTCAATACGTTGGATCATCTCTGGCTTCGCCCTCTTGGACGAGAGGCTGGCGCTGGGTCTCTTGGGGAGGGCGGGCGGGGGAGCGATCCCGACTGGATGGAGCTCGCCGCGGGCAGCTCGTAACCATTCACGCGCGTTCTGGCCGGCAGTTCCGCCAACCCCTGGCGAGCGCGACTGCGTGGAGCTCGCTGCGCACACCTCAGGCCCGCCCGAGCTCTGGGGGCGCGGCGCGCCGGGCTCGGCAGGGGCTCGCGGCCCTCCTGGAGGGCCCCGGGCGTCCAGTGCCGGGCGGGCTCCCCGGTGCCGGGCGGGCTCCCAGGGCCCTCGCTGGGCCTCGGGGCCGTCAGAACACGACCCAGGACGAAAAACTGGTCCCGGGGAATGGGTCCAGATTTCTGGGGGTCGCGTCATGAAAAATTCATGGCGTCGGGGGTCTGGGGACCTTCTGGCACCTCGATCTTGTGGGCCGCGGGCGCTCTCGGGGCCGCGAGGGCCCTCGCGGATATCGATATCCAGCTCGAGGAATGGCGCAGAAAGATATGTGGCCAGACGCCCGCCTCCTCCTCCTCCTCCTCCTCCTCCTCCTCCTCCTCCTCCTCCTCCTCCTCCTCCTCCTCCTCCTCCTCCTCCTCCTCCTCCTCCTCCTCCCTCCTCCTCCTCCTCCTCCTCCTCCTCCTCCTCCTCCCTCCTCCTCCTCCTCCTCCTCCTCCTCCTCCTCCTCCTCCTCCTCCTCCTCCTCCTCCTCCTCCTCCTCCCTCCTCCCTCCCCTCCCCTTTCCCTCCTCCTCCTCCTCCTCCTCCTCCTCCTCCTCCTCCTCCTCCCTCCTCCCTCCTCCTCCTCCTTCCTCCTCCTCCTCCTCCTCCTCCTCCTCCTCCTCCTCCCTCCTCTTCCTCCTCCTCCTCCTCCTCCTCCTCCTCCTCCTCCTCGATGCCAGATGGGGTCTGGGGCTCCGGCCGTGCCCGTTTGCGATGTCTTGCAGTTGTCTGCGAGGGAGGATCTCAGGGCTTGCCTCTTGTCCGATGCATGTTCCGCTTGGAACGGCTCGGGCCCTCTTCCCAGACCTCCTCGCGTCGTGAAAAAATCACGACGGGAGGTTTTTCGCTATTTTCGGCCTCCGGGGGCCCTCGCCGGGCCTCGGGGCCGTCAAAAAACGAGTCAGGACGAAAAACCGGTCCCGGGGAATGGGTCGGGACCTCTGGGGGTCGCGTCATGAAAAAATCATGACGTCGGGGGTCTGGGTTGTCTCCGACGTCCTCCGATGTGAGCGATCTGCCTGTATCCCGTGTTATCCGATCTTGAGCGGATTTGCCCTGGCCGATGTGCCCCCTCTGGACCGGCTCTATATCCTGGGCTTCTCCAGCTCAGACCCCCTGGCCGCCTCGAGCGGGAAAACGTGCACACGTCGAGTTCGCGTCGCGCCGACGTGGCTGCGACCTCAGCGTGGGCGCCCAAGGCTGAGCGCCGCCAGCGGCCCAGAGTCGGCCAACGTCGAGCGATCCGGCGAGCGAAGAGCTGTCGACCGCTCCAGGCTGGGCGATCCGCGATGTGCCAGAAGCCAGCGCCAGGGCCTTCACGGCAAGAGCCTGCCGAAGGCACAGGCGTCCGAGGGCCCGCGCGGATTCCTTGGATCCTCGCTGGGGCCCCTGGCGGCGCCTCCGGCGGCGCCCCTGGGGCGCTCCGCGCGCCAAGGGGAAGGGGAGGAGGCCGATGCGAAGGGTCGCCTACGAGCGAAGGGGAAGGGCCGCTGCGAATTCACTCGCGCGGACCAGGAAGCGCCAAGGGTCTGGCGCCGATGCGAGAGGCCCGCGAGAGGACCTGCGAAGCAGTCTGGTCTCCGCCGTGCTCCCTCCTCCCAGGACCCGAGCTCGCCTCAGCTCGCCGCCACGCTGAACAACCTGGGGGCCGTCTCCCAGCAGCTCCGGCGGCATGGGGACGCCGTGGGCTACTACGAGCGCGCGCACGGCATCCAGTCCACCGCGTACGGGCCCCAGCATCCGACCACGGCGGCCACGCTCGGCAACCTCGGCTCCGCCCACAGCCAGCTCGGCGAGCACCGCCGGGCGGTGGGGTGCCTCGGGGACGCCCTGGCCGCCCAGGAATGGGAGGGCCCCAGGCTGCGCGCAGACAGCGCCCCCAGGCAACCAGTCCCAGCTGGCCTCAACATGCCCCCCGAGTGTCAGGAGGGGGAAAAACACACAGACACAATTGATCGTCCACTCCCCCCCAAAAAATGTATGGGAAAATATGGGAAGAGGGGGGGAAGACGAAGACCCAGAAGATCAGGGAAACAATATGGGGAGCCCTGTTATTTGTGTGTGCGTTTATTTGCGTGTCCCAGGGCCCCTGCAGAGTGGTCTGAGGCGGTCTCAACACTCTGGCGCCGCCTCCGGCGGCGCCCCCATGGGGCGCTCCGCGCCCCAGGGCTCTGGTGCGGAGACCGCCCGCCCGGAGGCCAGCCTGGACTGCCCGGGGGGGGGGGGGACCGCTCTCCCGGCGCTTGGGCATCGCTCGGACGTGTGCATTTTTCCTTCGGCGAGGACCATGGAGGAGCATCCTTGATCATCTGGCGAACAAGCCACGCACGAAAAACCGAGCAAAAACAGGGAATGGGCGTCCGAGCGATGGCGAAGCGCAGCCCGAAGCCTCGCGGGCTCAGGAGGCGGCCCTGGGGCCCGAGCACACGAGCGTCGCGACGACGCTGCACAACCTCGGGAACGCCATGGCGGCCGCTGGCGCGGGGGCCGACGCGGCGCGCTGCCACTGGCGGGCCCTGGAGCTCTGGTCGCGGGCCCTGGGCCCTGCCCACCCAGACTCAAGTCGGGCCTGTCCCTCTACAGGGGGGACAAAAAAACACAAGAAACACAAAAATCAGAGCGTGAATTACCTACCCCGCTTTCGCTTCCAGGGAAAACCAAGCCATACCACGCGCCTCCTCGTCAAGCGGCCTGACCAGTACAGGCTGCAATTTGGCATCGTTTGGTATCTCTTGGAAGCGAGGTTGATCAAAAGCGAGGTAGGTTTGTTTTTTCCCTAAAAACAGAAAAAGAAAAAAGAATAGTCAAAAAGATAGTCTGGTGACTAG
>CAUYUJ010017337.1:109196-239383 GCA_963575745.1 Prorocentrum cordatum
GCCGAGGCTGGCGGGGCGCAAGTGCCACCCGGCTGCCGCACGTTGGTAGGGAGTACAGCAAGTCGATCACGACCTGTCGTGGGACCTTTTCTGGGCGAGCTCGCCCCCTCCCTTGTTTTCTGTAGTCCCACGTGGTCGCCCCGCGCTTGCCGGGCGAGTCGAGGTCTGTCTCCAGACGGTGCCTCCGCGGCGGGCGCGCGTGTCATGATCGGTGGGGGACTGATGGGAGGCGCGCGTCTGTCGTGCGCCGCTGCCTCCGCCGCCCGCAGCGACGGCTGCCAGTCTGCAGTCCGCGACGCAGCCGCAAAGACAGCCGGCGCGGGAGGACTCTGGACCTCCTACTCGCGCACAGCAGTCGCCCGCAGCTCTGCTGCCCGAGCTGCGCGCGCGGCTGTCCGGTTCGTCTGCATCCTCGGCCTGGGCCGGCGGCCCCCTGGTTCCACGGGCCAGCGCGGACCGCGAGGGTGCCGGCGAGCTCGCCCGAGCGCCCGCGCCTGTTGGGCAGTCGACGGCGTCCGCCCCCACCAGGAGCGTTGGACGAATTCGCTTGCGGGGCTCCCTCCGCCCTCGTGCGTCCGCCCGCTGCCGCAGTGCTCGACCTGGCCCGGATTGTCGCGGTCGGGCGCCGCAGGCCGCAGCGGCGCAAGGCGGCCGTTAGCAACGAGGCGGCGCAGGGCAAGCTCGCCCTGCCCCTCTGGGCTTGGGACGCTGTCGTCAGGCAGAGATTGGTCAGAGTACTTACGGATCGAGAGATCCTTCCTCCCCATCCCTCCCAGATCTCTGAGCGCCCTTCGTCTCGCCCCTACTCGCTCGCGATGAATGGGCGGGGGCCCCACTTGAACGGAGAGGGGGCGTCGTTGGGTCTAGAGTTCGCCGCCCTGGCTCTCGGAGGGTTCCCTAGCGCCCCGCGCCGCCCAGAGATTGGCGCGCACAGCTCGCGCGAGATCGACAGGACTCAGGAGGGGAAAAAACACACAGACACAATGAACCGTCGACTCCCAGGAAAATATAGGAAAATATGGGCAGCGGGGGGGAAGACAAAAACCCAGAAAATATAGGAAAATATGGGGAATCGTTTTATTTGTGTGTATTCATTTGTGTGTCCCAGGGCCCCTTCAAGGACTGGCGTAGCGTCTAACAGATTGGCGGCGTAGCATCGACAGGATTAGCGCGCGCAGGATTGACCTGGGAAGTCTCGCAGGAGGCGTCCTGAGTCGCGATCGGCGTCATGCCCGTGGAGTTCGGGCCACGTCGAGTTCGTTCGGCGCCCACATCCTGAACCGCCTCCTCGAACCCCGCGCCGGCGCCCACCTCCGCGACCGCGCCGACGACCTCCTTCGTCTCAACGCCCCCCTCCGCGTCCATAGCCACCTCCTCGTCGCCCTCCTCGCCATCCTCATCGCGCGCGTCGTCGAAAAGTTCCCGGCCTCCTCCACCCCCCCCGAACTCCGCGGTGGCCTCCCCCGCCTCCTTCGCAATGCTCCCGCCCCCGACCATCATCTCCAACTCCCTGGCCTCCCCCGCCTCGTCGTCGACCCTTCCGATGCCAACCTCCACGACCTCTTCCGCCTCGTCGTGGCCGTCGTCGGCTGCCACTGCCCCTTCCCGCGCGCGCTGATCGCGGTGACGCAGCAGACGATGGCGGGCTCCAGCTTCACACCCAGCATCTTGCTGAACTCAGGAGGGAAAAAAACACACAGACACAATTAATCCTCGATTCCCAGGAAAATATGGGAAAATATGGGAAGTGGGGGGGAAGACAGAAACCCAGAAAATATGGGAAAATATGGGGGATATTTTTATTTGTGTGTATTTATTTGTGTGTCCCAGGGCCCCTTCAATCTTGCTGAACAGCGCCAGGGTCGGCAGTCGCCGCCCCTGCCCGTCCTCCTCGCGCGCGCTGATCGAGGCGCTGGAGCAGACGATTGCGGGCCCCAGCTCTCGTCTCCGAGGTCGAGGTCCTCAGGCGCTCCTCCTCCTCCTCCTCCTCCTCCCTCCTCCTCCTCCTCCTCCTCCTCCTCCTCCTCCTCCTCCTCCTCCTCCTCCTCCTCCTCCTCCTCCTCCTCCTCCTCCTCCTCCTCCTCCTCCTCCTCCTCCTCCTCCTCCTCCTCCTCCTCCCTCCTCCTCCTCCTCCTCCTCCTCCTCCTCCTCCTCCTCCTCCTCCTCCTCCTCCTCCTCCTCTCCCTCCTCCTCCTCCTCCTCCTCCTCCTCCTCCTCCTCCTCCTTCAGCCCCACCATCTCTCGAAGCGGCGACAGAGCCAGCTGCCACTGCCCTTGCCAGTCCTTCTTGCACGCATTGATCGGGGCGCTCTAGCAGATAATGGCGGGCTCCAGCTTCGCCCCAGACATTTGTCGGAGCAGCGCCAGGGCAGGCTGCCACTGCCCCTGCCAGTCCTTCTTGCGCGCGATGGTCGGGGCGCTGTGCCGCAAGATGGTGGGTTCGAGCTTCACTCCCAGTATCTTGCTTTACACGCTCCTCCCGCGCGAGCTTATCAGGGTGCTGCAGCAGGTAATGGTGGGTTCCAGATTCACCCCGTGCGTCTCGCTGAGCAGCGCCCAGGCCGGCTGCCACGCACCCTGCCTGTCTTTTTCGCGCTTGCTGATTGTTGCGCTGGAGTAGATTATGATGATGGGCCCCAGCTTCGCTCCCGCCATCTCTCGGAGCGGCGCCAGGGCCAGCTGGCGCTGCCTTTGCCAGTCCTTCTCGCACGCGCTGATCGGGGCGCTGTAGTAGACGATGATGGTGGGTTCCAATTTCAATCCCCGGCTCTCGTTGGGCAGCGGTGCCCTTGACACTCCTTGTCGCCCGCGCTAACCGGGGTGCTGGAGCAGATGATGGCGAGCTCCGGCTTCATTCCGAACATCTCTCGGAGCAGCGCCACGACCGACTGCCACTGCCCCTGCTCGTCCTTTTCGCACGCGCTGGCCGGGGCACTGCAGCGCACGATGGCGGGCTCCAGCTGCACGCCCAGCATCTCATGTTCGCCTCGCACGTGTTGGTCGGGATGCTGTAGCAGATGGTGGTTGATTCCACGCCTCGCAGTGAGTCCAGCAGGGCACCAGAAGCCTACCAGATCCTGCGCGCCCTGCTCGCCTTCGAGCGCGCGGCCGGCAACCGGCGGACGCCGCGGCGGCGACGGCCCCCGCCCGGCGCTCAGCCTAAGCGCTCGGCTGCCTGCAGGGCCACATCCAGGCGCGTCGCGACGGGCTCCGGCCGCGCCGCCGCCGCCGCGGCCCCAGCGGCGCTCCAAGGGCCGCCGCGACGCTGGCCAGCACGCCGTCCGCCGCCGCCACCGCCGACGGGAAACCAGCAGCGGGAGCGGCAGCCGCGGCGGCAGCAGCAGCAGCAGCCACGGCGGGCCCACCAGCGCCAGTAGCGGCAGCAGCGCCTCCGCGAGCACCAGCCGCGGCGCCCAGCCAGCCGAACGCCCCCGCCGTCCGCGGCCAAGCCGCAACGGCAGCGGCACCGGCCACCAGGGCGGCAAGCCCAGCAGGGCGCGCCAAAGCCGCGGCGGCCGTTAGTCGCGGCTTCGCAGGCAGCCGCGGCATCGGCGCAGGCGGCAGCCGCGCCGGAACACAGCGGCCCGGCGGCCGCACGCGCGAGGCCGCCGCGCCAGCGCCGCCGGAGGTCTCCCCGACGGCAGCGGCGGCGCCGGCATCCTCGGCAACGCCAGCGGCGGCCAGCGGAGCAGGTCCTGGCGGGCGGCGCCCGCCCCAGGGGCGGCGCGCCGCGCGCCGCGGGCGGCGGCGGACCGCAGATCGCGACGCCGTGGGGCTGGCGGGCGCGGCAGCCGCGGACGCGGTCGCTGCCCGCGCCATGACCCAGCGGGGACGGGGGGGCAGAGGAAGGAGGCCCCAGGAGGCCGAGGGCAGGCCCCGGCCGCGGCCGCGCAAGCCGGCGCGGCTCCCCTCGAGCCACAGCGGCTTGAGCCAGAGGGGTTACGGACACACAGGCACACACACACACACATACATACATACATACATGCATGCATACATGCATGCATGCATGCATGCATACATCAATCTATCCATCCATGCATGCATGCATGCATGCATACATACATGCATGCATGCATACATACATACATACAGACTTACGTACGTACATACATACAAACATGCATGCAAGCATGCATGCATACACAACCACATACATACATACATATATACATACATGCATACATACATACATACATACATACATACATACATACATACATACATACACACATACATACATACATACATACATACATACATACATACATGCATGCATACATACATACATACATACGTGCGTGCGTGCGTGCATGCATGCATGCATGCACGCGTGCGTACATACATACATGAATGTATACATACAGACAGACAGTCAGACAGACAGACACACACATACATACATACATATATACATACATACATACATACATACATACATACATACATACATACATACGTACATGCATACATACATACATACGTACGTACGTACACACAAACATAAATACATACATACACACATACATACATACATACATACATACATACATGCATGCATGCATGCATGCATTCATGCATGCATACATCCATCCATCCATCCATGCATGCATGCATGCATACATACATGCATGCATGCATGCATACATACATACTTACGTACATACAGACATACAAACATACATGCATGCATGCATGCATGCATACACAAACACATACATACATATATACATACATGCATGCATGCATACATACATACATACATACATGCCTACATGCATACATACATACGTGCGTGCGTGCGTGCATGCATGCATGCATGCACGCGTGCGTACATACATACATGAATGTATACATACATACAGACAGACAGTCAGACAGACAGACAGACACACACATACATACATACATATATACATACATACATACTTACGTACATACATGCATACATACATACATACGTACGTACGTACACACAAACATAAATACATACATACATACACAAACATACATAAATACATAGATACATGCATGCATGCATACATACATACATACATGCATGCATGCATACATACATACATACATACATACATATACACACATACATACATACATACATACATACATACATACATGCATACATACATACATACATGCATGCATGCATGCATGAATGTATACCTACCTGCCTTCTTACATGCATACCTACATGCATATCTACCTACATACACACATACATACATACATGCCTGCATACATACATACATACATACGTACGTACGTACGTACATGCATATATACGTACGTACACTTATCGAGCTTTGAAAACATACATACGTACATACATGCATGTATGTCTGCACAGAGACATACAAGTATAGCTGGAGTGTTGTATCCCCAAACAGGGTTTTGTTTACCCTTTGCGGTTTCCAAGGTCGATTGCGTGCCCGTCCAGTGCGGGCTGGCATTGTATATTAGAGAGTGATAACATGATCTTTGCACATGAGATCCGCGGGCGCGCGTCTCAAAATAAAAATCGTGACGTCGGATGTCTGGAGAGGGCGGAAGGCAGGGCGCGCATGACGGATGCTGAGGTGGCAGAAACGACGACGGCGGGGACGGGGAGGCGGAGGCAGATGCGCAGCAGCGGGAGGCGGGAGGCGGGAGGAGGGAGGATGGAAAAGGAATGAAGGAGGTTGTGATTGGAGCACCTGTGCTACGAAACGTCTCAGGCAGAACGGGCCAGACCATCTCGCGCGCAACATCGTCGAGCTTCGCATTGTGAGGATGGCTCAAACGAAACAGGCCGGAACACCTCGCGAGCGACATCTTGAAGCTCAGTATTGGAAGGATGTCTCAAACGAAACGGGCCGGACAACCTCTCGCACACGTTCTGACAAGTCCACGTCACACTCGCTTCCCGTTAGGTCCTCTCCTGCAACTCTCTTCCTTCTCCCTCCTCCTCCTCCTCCTCCTCCCCGTCCTCCTGCCTGCTCCCTCATCCACATCCTCCTCCTCCTTCTCCCTTCCATCTCCTCCTCCTTCCCCTCCTCCTCCTCCTCCTCCTCCACCTCTTCATCCCGAACGGCATCTCGGAGCCCAGAGTTGCGAGGATGTCTCCAGCGCAACGGGCTGGACCACCTCGCGCGCGGCATCTCGGACCCCAGAGTTGCGATCATGTCTCGGGCGAAACGTGCTGCGAGGAAGTCTCAGGCGAAACGGGCCGGACCACCTCGAGCGCGGCGTCTCAGAGCTCCGAGTTGCGGGGGCCTCCTGGGGCCTCCTGGAGCCTCCTGGGGACCTCCTGGGGCTTCCTCCTGGGCCTCCTGTGGCCTCCTGGACCCCACCTTGGGCTTCCTGAAGCCTCTTGGGACTCCCAGGGGGGGATATCTAACATATGGCCGTCTGGGCCCCCCAAAATGGGGACCTGCACAAGAGCTCGAAAAATCAACGAATCGACTCCGGATGTGTATTAACCTGACACGTTCTGATAGGGGGCCTCCTGGGAGCCTCCTGGGAATCTCCTGGGGACCCCTGGGGCCTGTCCTGGGCGTCCTGCGTCCTCCTGAAGCTCTCTGGGGCCTCCTGAGGCTCCCAGGGTCCCGGGGGGGATACGTAACATATGGTCTTTTGGGCCCCCAGGCTGGACCACCTCTTGCGCGGCATCTGGGAGCTCAGAGTTGCGAGAATGTCTTGTGCGAAACGGGCTGGACCACCTTGCGCACGGCATCTCAGAGCTCAGAGTTGCGAGGATGTCTCAGGCGAGACGGGCCGGACCACCTTGCGCAGGGCATCTCCGAGCTCAGAGTTTCGAGGACGTCTCACGCGAAACGGGCTGGACCACGTCGCGCGCGGCATCGCAGAGGTCAGAGTTGCGAGGATGTCTCAGGCGAAATGGGCTGGACCACCTCTTGCGCGGCAGCTCAGAGCTCAGAGTTTCGAGGATGTCTCAGGCGAAACGGGCCAGACCACCTCGCGCGCGGCATCTCAGAGCTTAGAGTTTCGAGGAGTCTCAGACGAAACGGGCCAGATCACCTCTCGCGCGGCACCTCGGAATGCAAAAGTGCGAGGATGTCTCAGGCAAAACGGGCCAGACCACCTCTTGGGCGGCATCTCGGGGCTCAGAGTTTGGAGGATGCCTCAAGCGAAACGGGCCGGACCACCTCTCGCGCGGCATCAGAGAGCGCAGAGTTGCGAGGATGTCTCAGGCAAAACGGGCCGGACCACCTCGCGCACGGCATATCAGGGCTCAGAGTTGCGAGGATGTCTCAGGCGAAAGGGGCCGGACCACCTCTCGCGCGGCATCAGAGAGCGCAGAGTTGCGAGGATGTCTCAGGCAAAACGGGCCGGACCACCTCGCGCACGGCATATCAGGGCTCAGAGTTGCGAGGATGTCTCAGGCAAAACGGGCCGGACCACCTCTCGCGCGGCATCTCCGTTTCGAGGATGTCTCAGGCGAAATGGGCTGGACCACCTCTGGCGCGGCATTTCAGAACGAGGATGTCTCAGGCGACATGGGCCGGACCACCTCTTGCGCGGCATCTCGGAGCCCAGAGTTTCGAGGATGTCTCAGGCGACACGGGCCGGACCACCTCTCGTGCGGCATTTGGGAGCTCAGAGTTTGGAGGATGTCTCAGTCGAAACAGGCTGGACCACCTCTCGCGCGGCATCTCGGAGCTCAGAGGTTGGAGGATGTCTCAGGCGAAACGGGCCCGACCACCTCTTGCGCGGCATCTGGGAACTCAGAAATTGGAGGCTGTCTCACGCCAAACGCCCAATCCCGGACATCTCAGAAACGAGAGTTGCGAGGATGTCTCAGGCGAAACGGCCCAGACCACCAAATTGTTTGAGGACGTCTCTGCTTTGAATTCCCTCGGCTGGAGCCGTTCAGCAAGCTGTTTGGGATAATATACATACAAACATACATACATACATACATGCATAGTCACATACAGGCATGCATGCATACCTACCCGCATGCATACATGTATGCATCTGAGTACATACAGACATACATGCATGCATACATACATGCATACATACATACATACATAGCATACATACCTGCATGCATGCATGCATGAATGCATGCGTACACATTTACATACATACACACATACAAGCATACAAACATGCACACCTGTACATACATATATACATACATACGCACATACATGCATACACGCATGCACACATGCATACAATCGTACGTACGTGCATACACACACACACACACTCAGCCTGCACCACCTTCACACGCACGCACGGCACGAACCGACGCCGAGACCGACCGATGCTCATGTGGAACGACTCCGTGCCGCTCCGACCTCGCCCCCCCGCCCCTCCACGTGCTCGGACCCCGCTTGGACAGCCTCCACTGCAGCGGGCCCGCGGCGCGGGCGCCCGCCGACGACATGCCCGCCCCCGCGCGCGAGCGCCCCCGCGCCGACGCGCCCGCGGCGCGGCCGCGGCGCCGCGGCGCGGCCCCAGCCTGCTGCGCCGCGGCGTGCCTGCTGGGCGCGCTGCGGGGCGGCGCCGCCCCAGGCTTCGGCGCCGCGGGGCCGGGGGGCGCGCCGGTGCTCAGGCCTCCTGGGAGGGGCGCGGGCCAGGGGGTCCCAGAGATCCAACGTCAGGGCGAGGGGGGCGAGCGGTCGTTCGCCGTCCCTGGGCGCGTGGCAGAAGTGGGGCTCCGCGGTGCGAGTTGCTGTGGCGTTGTTGCCGTGGAGCTGTCACCCCTGAAGGGTAACGACTGTTTTTTTGTTTTGTTCTTTGGTTTGTTCTTTGTTTGTTTTGTTGTTTGTTTGTTTTGTTATTTGGTTTGTTTGTTTGTTTTGTTACTTGGTTTGTTATTTGTTTGTTCTTTGTTTTGTTCTTTGTAAGGTTCTCCTCGCAAGGCCCAGGGGCGCACAGGGGCTCGGGCCTCCTGGGGGGCGCCAGCGAGGGCGCCCCAGAGATCCAACGCAGCGTTGAGTGGACCTTTTTGGAGGCTCTTGTCAACGCGCACAGTGCACACTTCTCTGCGTTTTTGCAGAGACGACTACAAGCCACTAGAAGGTTATTTAGAGGCCACTGGAGGTCGCTGAGAATACACCATACAGGCTGGCAAAGGCCACTGGAGGCTACGAAACCGAGGCGGGATATCTTACAATGAGCCTCCACAAGATTCGCCCAAGACTAACCCAGCACGGGTTCCCCAGATGTCCCGACCCTTTTCCCCAGGGCCGGCTCGATGGTCCTGGAGGAACAGGAGGAGGAGCAAGAGGGTGAGGAAGAAAAGCAGGATGAGAAGGAGGAGGAGGAGGAGAAGCAGGGGGAGGAGGAGGAGGAGGAGGAGGAGAAGGAGGAGGAGGAGGAGGAGGAGGAGGAGGAGGAGGAGGAGGAGGAGAGGGAGGGGGAGGAGGAGGAGGAGGAGGAGGAGGAGGAGGAGGAGGAGGGGCCCAGGGAGGGCCCCCACGAGCCGAGAACAGCGGCCGGGCGTCGTTCACGACGCCAGGGGGCCCCCAGCCTCCAGGCCTGTCGGGCTGCACCTCGGGCCTCCAGCGGCCGCTCGGGACTCCAGGAGCGACAGAAGGACGTACACGCACAGGAGTCCACGCTGGTTTCGAGAGCACGCGTTGCGCAAATGTTCGTATCGCGCGGCCGGTCTCGCGGATCGAGGGGCCGTGCTCATGCACATAGCTGGGCGCGTGCGTCCTCTGTGGACTCCCAGGGGGACCATCCGAGCGACCCCCCTGGAGAGCTCTCGACGAGGCGCCGCCGCCGAGCAGCATCCCGAGGGGCCCCCCGAGGCCGAAGAGAGCAGGAAGCCTTACGTCTCGATCCTTCCACGCGGCGCGGGGGGGGGGTCCGGGAATCGGTGGCGCGGCGCGGCCTCCGGGCACCGCCTCGCCCCTGTCGGCGGCGAGCCCAAGGGGGGGATCGGACGGGGCTCGGACGAGGATAAATCCGTTCCAGAGCGTTCCAGAACGCTTTGAAAAAACACAACAACAACAACAACAACAACAACAACAACAACAATCACTTTACCCGAACGCTCAGTGTTCTCACCAGTGCCTGGGTTTTCATGCGACGCCAGCCAATACCCCCACTTTGTGGGGGGGCAGTGCAAGCTCTACCAAATATCCACACGACTCTTCGCCACCACCCACACCCAGCTTCCCGCCCTATGACGTTCGGACACTTCACTTCGTGGCCTGCGGACGACCGTGGCTACTACACTGGCGTGGAGTACACACCCACAGAAGTTGTTAGGACAGCGCGCGCGGGTAGAAATTTTGAAAAGTCGTGCAGGTGTTTTTCGAGGACCTACGGTGCGATTCGTGTGATTTTATGATGCGCGGTGCTAAAATTCTTAAGAAGCCCAATGGTTTTTGGAGATTTCGGCGTGCGCGCGCGAAGAAAAAACGAATGTGTCCCGCATGGTATTATTTGACAGGGATGATGGCCCTGGCAGGTGCGCAACCGTTGTCGCAGAAGTTCGAAAAAGTTGCTCGCAAAAGCCCGTTTGACAGAAATGTTTAAAAAGTGTTGGGTTTCCTACGAATCCGCAAGAGCGCGCGGGATGAGATTTTGACATTTTTTTGTTGAAAAACCATTGGTTTTTTGATGTTTTTATGTTAAAATCGCTCCGAACACTAAGCTTTTGGAAGGATTTCGTCTTGCGCGCGCGAATGTCCACTTTACCTTATTTTTTGCAAGGGATTCTTGAAATTTGATTATATTAGAACAAGAAATGTCATTTTATAGTGTTTTTTGCAAGGGAAAACGGATTACAACAAAACAACCGGATCTTGATGACATCGTATTACCTGAGGCTTCCTCACGAAAATGATGAAAATGTAGCTGCGGCCTAGGCGGCGCAGGGGGGCCGTGCACCAGGGGCCCCAACAATAATTATTCTTTAGAATTAATAATGTTCAACAACAACAACAACAACAACAACAACAACAATTACTAGCACGTGGGGACACTCCGTTCTCACCAGTGCCAGGGTTTTCATAGGAGGCGGGCAATACCCCCACTTTGTGGGGGGGCCGGTTCAAGCTCTACCAAATTTCCAAACGACTCTTCGCCACCACCCACACCCAGCTTCCCGCCCTATGACGTTCGGACACTTCACTTCGTGGCATGCGGACGACCGTGGCTACTATTCAGGGCCCCGCGGCCGACGACGACGGCGTGCGCGCGCGAAGAAAAAACGAATGTGTCCCGCATGGTATTATTTGACAGGGATGATGGCCCTGGCAGGTGCGCAACCGTTGTTGCAGAAGTTCGAAAAAGTTGCTCGCAAAAGCCCGTTTGACAGAAATGATTAAAAAGTGTTGGGTTTCCTACGAATCCGCAAGAGCGCGCGGGATGAAATTTTGACATTTTTTTTTGAAAAACCATTGGTTTTTTGATGTTTTTATGTTAAAATCGCTACGAAAACTAAGGTTTTGGAAGGATTTCGTCTTGCGCGCGCGAATGTCCACTTTACCTTTTTTTTTGCAAGGGATTCTTGAAGTTTGGTTATGTTAGAACAAGAAATGTCCACTTTAGCTTATTTTTTGCAAGGGAAAACGGGGGACAACAAAACAACCGGATCCGGACACCCACGTTTTGCCTGAGACTTCCTCACGAAAATGATGAAAATGTGGCTGCGGCCTAGGCGCGGCGAGGGGGGCCGCGCACCAGGGGCCCCAACAATAATTATTCTTTAGAAGTAATAATGTTCAACAACAACAACAACAACAACAACAACAACAACAACAACAACAACAACAACAACAACAACAACAACAATCATCTTAAGACTGATCGCTCTTATATGCGCGCGCGTCACTCAATATGTAAATCCCAAACCCTCGATACCCACCCTCTTCGTCTTCGGTCATACCCCTTTGGGGGTATATCTTTTTTACTCGCCACGTGTAGTTGGCGCAGCCCCTAAAACAGGAAGAGCAGGGGGAAGGAGGAAGGGAGAGCGAGGAGGAAAAGAGTGGGGGGAGGGAGGGAGGAGGGAAGGGGCAAGGGGGGGAGGATGGATGGAGGACGAAAGAGGTTAGCAGGAGGGGAGGGGGGCAAAAGAGGAGGTAAACAAACGGACGAACCAGACAGACGGGTCGAGCGGCGGACTCTGAGGGGCGGGTCGGGCTGGCGGGGCGGGCGGACGCCAACGGACGGGTCGGGCGGCGGACCCTCGCTGGCGGGTCGGGCGGGCGGTGGCTTAAAGCGGGCGGGCGAGATGCCAAGAGAGCGAACGGGCGGGCTGTAACAGGCGGATCGGGCGGGCGAAACCTGGCGGGCGGGTGACTAAAGGGTGAATCCTGAATGAATCACGAGGCACACCCTCGATACCCGCCCTCTTAGTATTCGAACGTACCCCCTTTAGGGGGATTATTTCTCTTTGGAAGGGCGGGCGGAGGGACGAGGGAGGAGGGAAGGGAGCAGGGAGGGACGAGGGAGGAGGGAAGATGCTAGGAGGGACGGGACGCGGAGGGGGGAGGACGATTTAGAGGGAGAGAGAGAGAGAGAGAGAGGGAGAGAAAGAGAGAGGGGGGAGGAAGGGAGGGAGGAGGGAGTTTGGAGGAGGGACGAGGAAGGAGAGAGGAGAAACAGGAGGGAGGAGGGAGGAGGCAGGAGAGGGGAGGGAGGAGGCAGACGGGAGGACGGAGGAGGGAGGCAGGAGAGGGGAGGGAGAAGGGAGGAGGAGGGAGGGAGGGAGGAGGGGAGGGAGGAGGGAGGAGGGAGGAGGGAGGAGGGAGGAGGGAGGAGGGAGGAGGGAGGGAGGTGGGAGGCCGACCCGGGGAGGACGCCCGGGGACCGGCCGTGGAAAGACCGCGGGGGTCCGGAGTAATTTGCGAGGAAGTCTCAGGCGGGAGCGCCTCCGCCTGAGTAAACTGCGAGGAAGTCCCAGGCGGGGGCGGGGGTCCTGAGTAAATTTCGAGGAAGTATCAGGCGGGAGCCGTTGTTGTTGTTGTTGTTGTTGTCCGGGGGGCCAACAACGCAGTTTGATGCCCACGACTTTCCCTGATAAAAAACAGGGTGCGAGCCCCGGAAGGGGCACTTCAATTGAAAAAATACAATGTCCGCCGGAGGGGGGGATCAACAATAATTATTCTTCAGTAATTAGAGTTCAACCATTTTAAGGCTGTACGCTCTTACTTGCCCGCGAGTCATTCAACACATATACCCTACACCCTCGAAACCCGCCCTCTTCGTCTTCGATCACACCCCTTTCGGGGGGATTATTTCTCTTTGCTGGGGCCGGCGGGCTTAGACGTACGGGCAAACCGGAACGGGCGGACAATCCTTCGGGGGCGTACATCTCTCTGCCCGCCATTGGAATTGGCGCGGGCCCTGCAAGAGGAGGAGGGGAAGAACGAGGGAGAGTGGGAGGAAGGGGAGGGGGAAGGACGAAGGAAGAGGGAAGATACCACGTTGTGAAGGCGTCCTTGGCGCGCGCGTGGTTCCTGAGCGCCGAAACGCAATTCCAGAATAATTTGTGAGGACGTCGCACGCGAGAGCGCAGTCCTGAGTACATTGTGAGGAAATCTCGGCGGGAGCGGGGGCCCTGACTAAGTTGCGAGGAAGTCTCAAGCGGGAGCGCCGTTCCTGAGCAAATTGCACGGAAGTCTCAGGCGGGAGCGGGGGTCCTCACTAAATTGCGAGGAAGTCTCAGGCGGGAGCGCCGTTCCTGAGTCAATTGCGCGGAAATGTCAAGCAGGAGCGGGGGTCCTGAGTAAAATTCGAAGAAGTCTCAGGCGGGAGCGCCGTTCCCATGTAAATTGCACGGAAGTCTCAGGCGGGAGCGGGGGTCTTGATTACATGGCGAGGAAGTCTCAGATGGGAGCGCCTTTCCTGAGTAAATTGCGCGGAAGTCTCAGGCGGGAGCGGGGGTCCTGAGCAAAAATCGAGGAAGTCTCAGGCGGGAGCCGTTGTTGTTGTAGCCCGGGGGGCAGGGGCATAGTTTGAGCAGGAAGACTTTCTTTGAGAAAAAACAAGGTGCGAGCCCCGGGGGTGGCACTTCAATTGAAAAAAACAATGTGCACCGGCGGGGGGGGATCAACAATAATTATTCTTCAAGAATGAGAGTTCAACAACAACAACAACAACAACAACAACAACAACAACAACAACAACAACAACAACAACAACAACAACAACAACAACAAAATATAGCCGGAGTGCAGTATCCCTAAACAGGGTTTTTAGACCCACTGCGGGTTCTAAGGTCGATTGCGTGCCCGTCCAGTGCGGGCTGGTATGGCATGTTAAAACATGCCTCCTCCTCCTCCTCCTCCTCCTCCTCCTTCTCCTCCTCCTCCTCCTTCCTCTTCATCCCGAACGGCATCTCGGAGCCCAGGGTTGCGAGGATGTCTCCAGCGTGACGGGCCGGACCACCTCGCGCGCGGCATTTCGGACCCTAGAGTTGCGACGATGTCTCGGGCGAAACGTGCTGCGAGGAAGTCTCAGGCGAAACGGGCCGGACCACCTCGAGCGCGGCGTCTCAGAGCTCCGCGTTGCGGGGGCCTCCTGGGGCCTCCTGGGACCTCCTGGTGACTGGGGCTTCCTCCTGGGCCTCCTGTGGCCTCCTGGACCCCACCTGGAGCTTCCTGAAGCCTCTTGGGGCTCCCAGGGGGGGATGTCTAACATGTGGCCGTCGGGGCCCCCCAAAATGGGGGAGGGGGCCACAAGTGCACGAAAAATCAACGAATCGGCATCGGATGCGTATTAACTTGACACATTCTGATCGGGGGCCTCCTGGGAGCCTCCTGGGAGCCTCCTGGGAATCTCCTGCGGACCCCTGGGGCCTGTCCTGGGCGTCCTGCGGCCTCCTGAAGCTCTCTGGGGCCTCCTGGGGCTCCCAGGGTCCCAGGGGGGATATGTAACATGTGGTCTTCTGGGCCCCCAGGCTGGACCACCTCTTGCGCAGCATCTGAGAGCTCAGAGTTGCGAGAATGTTTTGTGCGAAACGGGCCGGACCACCTTGCGCACGGCATCTCAGAGCCCAGAGTTGCGAGGATGTCTCAGGAGAGATGGGCCGGACCAACTCGCGCAGGGCATCTCGGATCCCAGAGTTGCGAGGAAGTCTCAGGCGAAACGGGCTGGACCACCTCGCGCGCGGCATCTCGGACCCCAGAGTTGCGACGATGTCTCGGGCGAAACGTGCTGTGAGAAAGTCTCAGGCGAAACGGGCCGGACCACCTCGAGCGCGGCGTCTCAGAGTTCCGAGTTGCGGGGTAAGGGGCCTCCTGGGGCCTCCTGGGAGCCTCCTGGGAATCTCCTGCGGACCCCTGGGGCCTGTCCTGGGCGTCCTGCGGCCTCCTGAAGCTCTCTGGGGCCTGCTGGGGCTCCCAGGGTCCCAGGGGGGATATGTAACATGTGGTCTTCTGGGCCCCCAGGCTGGACCACCCCTTGCGCGGCATCTGAGAGCTCAGAGTTGCGAGGATGTCTTGTGCGAAACGGGCCGGACCAACTTGCGCACGGCATCTCAGAGCTCAGAGTTGCGAGGATGTCTCAGGCGAGACGGGCCGGTGTCTCGGGCGAAACGTATTGTGAGGAAGTCTCAGGCGAAACGGGCCGGACCACCTCGAGCGCGGCGTCTCAGAGCTCCGAGTTGCGGGGGCCTCCTGGGGCCTCCTGGGGACCTCCTGGGGCTTCCTCCTGTGCCTCCTGTGGCCTCCTGAGCTCCACCTGGGGTTTCCTGAAGCCTCTTGGGGCTCCCAGGGGAGATATCTAACCTGTCGCCGTTTGGGCCTCTCAAAATGGAGGGGGAGCACAAGAGCAGGAAAAATCAACGAATCGGCACCGGATGTGTATTAACTTGACACGTTCTGATAAGGGGCCTCCTGGGGCCTCCTGGGAGCCTCCTGGGAATCTCTTGGGAACCCCTGGGGCCTGTCCTGGGCGTCCTGCGGCCTCCTGATCTCTGGGGCCTCCCGGGGCTCCCAGGGTCCCAGGGGGGACATGTAACATGTGGTCTTCTGGGCCCCGAGGCTGGACCACCTCTTGCGCGGCATCTGGGAGCTCAGAGTTGCGAGAATGTCTTATGCGAAACAGGCCGGACCACCTTGCGCACGGCATCTCAGAGCTCAGAGTTGCGAGGATGTCTCAGGCGAGACGGGCCGGACCACCTCGCGCAGGGCATTTCAGAGTTCAGAAGTTCGAGGATGTCTCAGGCGGGCTCCCAGGGTCCCAGGGAGGATATGTGACATGTAGTCTTCTGGGCCCCCAGGCTGGACCACCTCTTGCGCGGCATCTGGGAGCTCAGAGTTGCGAGAATGTCTTGCGCGAAACAGGCAGGACCACCTTGCGCACGGCATCTCAGAGCTCAGAGTTGCGAGGATGTCTCAGGCGAGACGGGCCAGACCAACTCGCGCAGTGCATCTCAGAGCTCAGAAGTTCGAGGATGTCTCAGGCGAAACGGGCCGGACCACCTCTCGCGCGGCATCTCCGAGGTCAGAGTTTCGAGGATGTCTCAGGCGAAACGGGCCGGACCACCTCGCGCGCGGCGTCTCAGAGTTCAGAGTTTCGAGGATGTCTCAGGCGAAACGGCCCGGACCACCTCTCGCACGGCACCTCGGGGCTCAGAGTTTCGAGGATGTCTCAAGCGAAACGGCCCGGACCACCTCTCGCGCGGCGTCCCGGAGCGCAACTTTTCGAGGATGTCTCAGGCGAAACGGCCAATCCCAGCCAACTCAGAAACGAGAGTTGTGAGGATGTCTCAAGCGAAACGGCCCGGACCATAAAATTGTTGTGAGGATGTCTCTGCTCCGCGTTCCCTCGGCCGGAGTTAGTTTCTATCACAACAGCACCCCGTTCAGCAAGCTGTTTGGGGAACAAAAAAAACGTCAATGGTAAGGATCAATCCGTTCCAGAGCGTTCCGGAACGCTGAGAGCGTGCCCGAGCGCCCTGAGAAGTTGCATCGTCAATGGCAAGGATACAAGTGAATGCCAGAAAACGGCGGTCACAAGTGCGGGTACGAGGGCAGCCAGATCCTCAAGCATGTGTGATCTGATCGAGGGCCTCTCGCGGCAGCCTTTGTTTCTTTCTGTTTACGGGTCCCTGATATTTCCGCACATTGGCAGGTGTTGTTCCCCATGCCGAGGCAAATCCTGATCTGCATCGTCGTCTCTCCTCCTCCTTCTCTCCTTCGTTGTCCTCCTCACCCTCCCCAGGCGTCTCGCCTCCCCCCTTCTTTCCATCCCTCCCTGCCTCCTGCCTCCCATGCCCCCCCGCTCGTTCGCTCCCTCGCCCTGGGGGCTGGGGGGGGGGTAGGGGGAGGGGGGGGGGAAGACAGGGGAGGTGGACGGGGGGCAAGGGGGGCTGGCGAGGAGGAAAGGAGTGAGGATGGGTGGGGAAGGGAGCAGGAGAGGAGAGGGGCGGGCAGGCGAGGGGAGCGAATGGGGAGGGGGGGCCGGCGAGGGAATGGGGGTGGAGGCGAGGGGGAGGGGAGGCAAGAGGGAAGGGGTATGCTCAGGCTTGTCCTGCGAACGTGGCTGGAGCTCTTGGGGCTCGAGCGGCGACGGTGAGGACGACTGGCGTTACGACGACGACGCTGACGAGCATTACGACGATGTGTGTTACGACGACGAGGGCGACGAGCGTTACGACGAGGACGGCGACGACCGTTGCGATGACAACGGTGACGAGTGTTATGACGACGGTGGCGACGAGCGTTACGGGGACGATTGCAACGAGCGTTACGGCGACGAGCGCTACGTCGAGGGCGACGAGCGTTACAACGACGATGACAAGAGTTACGAGGACGACGAGTGTTACGACGACGCGGGCGACGGGCGTTACGACGACGACGGCGACGAGTGTTACGACTACGAATGTTACTACGACGCGGGCGACGAGCGTTACGGCGATGACGGCGACGAGCGTTACGGCGACGACGACAAGCATTGCCACGATGATGGCGACGAGCGTTACGACGACGGCGACGAGCGGAGCGCTTCGCCGTCGACAAGGGACTGAAGAGAGAGGGGGAGCCAGGGATGGGATGAGGCACGTCGTCGAATGCTCGGCAGCCCTGTTGGCAGCTTCCTTGCAGCGCGGGACTGGTGGCCGGTGGTCAAGGGTCGAGGCGCTGTGCGCTGAAACTCCTGTGGGCTGACTGGGTAAACCCTGCGTGATGTGCCGCGTCCTGGCGGCTCTAGGCTTTTGGGGGGTCCCAGGAGGTTTGCAGACCACGCACTTGTAACCCAGGGTAGGGCCGTTTTTTCATCCCTCAAGGTGGGTTTCGCCACGCGGCGTGCGCTGCAAGCGGCGTGGCGAAACCGTTTCGCCCCGTCCTCTGCAGCGAACCTTCGCGCGGCAGAGGGGCTGGCCAGCAGGGCGCCAGGCTTTTCGGGCCCTGGGCCCTCCGAGGCGGCAAAAAACGCCCGCCTCTCAACCCCGGCCAGGGCTCGTCCCCGAGAGCCACGCGTCGTGGCATTTTCGGTTCTCTTGCTCGGGTCGTTCTCTTCGTGGTGCTCCTCTCCCTCCTGGACGTCCACCTGGTCAAGTGGCACGTCCTCCCCTGCAGTGCTTGAGGCTGGTGTTCACGACGTGCCGTTGACGGCAACACCACACCGCTCACCCTGTCCGCGGCGTGCCTTTTCCTGTGCAAGCTCTTCGGCACCGCCTGCACCCCAGGCCCGCCCTCTCCGGCCGCCTGAGGCCCCGCCCGCCTGTGCCCTGTCTCCCTAATTAGAGCTGTGCGTCGCCCGCCTACCTTTCAGCGGAAGAGGTTCGTTCTCGCCCCGCCGACCAAAAATTGTTCGGGTCGTTCTGGGGGTCGGCTCTGCACTGGGAGAGAGGGGTGCCATTGGTTCGCGGAGGGCCCCACGACCGCGGCGAAGGTTGGTTCCAGAGCAGAAGATCACTACCACGTGGCAAGCCAGCACATGTGTACACACTGCGCTACCGGCGTTAGACATGCGATGCGTATGGTTCAGCGAGTGGAACATTGTAAGACAAGGGTGAACCAGCGTATCAGAAAGACAGTTTTTGGGTTGGGAGGATGGGTTATGAGAATTGATCATATCATTTGTATTGTCGCGTATGTTGGAAGTACTTACTTGACTTGCATGTGCACGGGCATTGGCCAGTGCATCCTCCAACCCCCTTGCAGCTTGAATTGCCTGCCGATTGCGCTGGTATTTCTGCTTGACCTCGGGTTGGTTTTTCGTTTTCATATCGCTGGACACGACGTTCCCGCTCATCGCATTCACGCGTCTCTCGTTCATCGGCAGCTGCTCCTCCTGAAGAACCTTGCTCTCCGCGTCACCGTCTTGGCCTCTATAGTTTGGAGTTTCCTCTGGGGTCCGATCGGCAGCGATGCTGCACTGCCGGTGCCAACGATTCACGCGGAAATCATGGCGCAACCCATGTAGAATGGAAGCGGACCAACGCAGTAGTGATTCCGCATCGCGAACTGGACGCAATTTCGAATTCACTCTTACTTCCGCCTCAGGAACGGAACGCAATACGGATCTTGTTGCGGCCCCGCGACCTCTCAAAAAGTGTTCGAGTATAGGGCCAATTCATTTGTGAATTCCGCAATGGATCGCAGTACGCGACCCCATTCGGAATTCGTTCTTCATTGGGCAGTTGCCAGACGCCCGTTGCATTGCTCATGTCTTTGGTCCACCTCCAGTGGTTGCCGCGTCGCTTCTGCACCTGAAATGGTCCAAGATGGCTCCGAGAGCGCCCAGAACACACACAAGAGGGCTCGTGGACGGCCCTACCGAAGGCCTCTGGGGCCTCGAAATAGGCTGCAAGCTGCAACCTACTTCTTGGGAAGTTCCCAGGGGTCCAAGATGGCCCCGAGAGGGCCACGAAGGAGGCTGCAGGTTGAAACCCGCTTCTTAGGAAGATTGCGCGGTGTTGGATTGGCGGCCCATGCGCTGCGGTGACAACACGTTTCCCCTTCGCTAGACGCAGGCGGCCGAAGGTATCGTTCATTGCATCCGGACGCTTTTGCTCATACCTTGCATTCTCCCAACCCTTTCCTCCCAAAATGATAGTTGTTTTCTTCGGTGGAACGCAGGTGTAAGCCAGTGGAATGCACATGTTAACCAGTGTAAGCACGTGTGAACCCGTGTACAACACATGCAAGCAAGTGTAAAGCACGCGTGAACGAGTGTACAACACGTTTAAACCAGTGTAAAACATGTGTGAACCAGTGCAAGCCACGTTTGAACCACTTGCAAGCCACGTGTACACCAGTATGACCATGTGTAAAACATTAAGTAGAGCAGTCCACACCATATATATACAACATTTATATCGCACGACCAGCACTGTGTAGAAGACTCTTTCGCCAGCCATGCCAAAGCCACCCTGCGTGCACGGTCGGCAAATGGCTCTCAACGAGATGACACAGCTTGCGTAAATCGAGCAAGCAACGTGAAGACAGCAATGACCAGAGCCCTCATGCGCACACCCACCAGAGCCTAGCATGTGCAATGTTGCAACCCATGGAGGTGATGTGGAGTACGGCGGCGCCCTCTTTGGTCTGGGTTTGCCCTTGGGGGGGGGCCTCGGAGAAGCGTTTCGGAACCATGAGTTGAGAAACAATTCAGAGACCATTATTTCATAATGTTGATAGATGGTGTTGCTACGTGGCGCGCGTATCCATGGGGGCTGCAGATTCATATTGTTGGTGAGACGGCTTCTGAACTGTAGTATTTCACGTACTGAGAGCACGGCGTTCTGCGAAGAGCGCTGCTCCGTTGTGGATGGGGCGACGTCGTTCGAAACAGAACCTCCGCGGTCCATATCACGAATCGGTGGGTGCATAGGAAATGCAACTGCAAGTTGCCAAAATACGCGCAAGCAAACGATTTGGAAACGAATGGGCGCATGAGAAGTTTGTTTTCCAAACGCCAACCACAGACAAAGACGGGGAGAACACCAGGGCAAGCACGTTGCCATGACAGCGCAACGATAGTGGCATAGCATCTGGCTAGTTTCTGGCACCATTTCCGCCCCACCCCCAGGCAAGTTAACGTTATAGTCACCATTTACTTTTCAACTGAGAAGGCCGCGGCGCCCGAGACGTCCTCCAGAGCCGCCAGATCTCAGAGATTCCCGCTTCATTCTCACCCGATGTTATCCTCGTCCCAGCTTCGTCCTGAAGTGCGAAGGGGCGGACCCTCTCACGGCGACAACACAGGGTGCGGCTACGCCAGGGGTGGTCTGCGATCGGCGCCGTCGGGGGCACGGCACGGTCCTCGTCGGGCCTCCTCGGGGCGCGGCGGGGAGCTCTGTCGAGGTCCCAACCTCCCAACCCGCCCCCCCCCCCCGGGTGCTTGTTGCAAACCACACCCTTCGGAGTCGCCGATTTTCATCATCGAAGACGAAGTAACGGCATAACCATAAGCTTTCGACGGTCCGCGCGGACTTCTTGGACCTGCGGCGGGCCCCCTTGGCGGCGCCTCTAGCGCCGCCCCTGGCGCACTCCGCGCGCCAGGGGCGGGGTTCAGCGCAGATCCAAGACATCCGCACGCACGGACCGTCGAAATGTTATGCTTCTGCAGCTTCTTCTCATATACAGGAGGCTGCGGGGCTTCTCAGAAGCCATCGCGCCTTCGGAGAAGCCGTCCGCGCCCTCGGACGCGGCTTATAACTAATAGAAGGCTTCTGCGGAGGCCGACCCCTTCTCGCTTCCCCCCCGGGCGCTCCACCGAGAGTAGGAATGTGCGTCTGATCGGGCTGCATTTGCACGGAGTCGAAGTCGACTCGCATCGACCGCGCCAGGATGCACAACGGCGTGTGCAAGGTCTGACGGGCCGCACCAGATCGTCGGAAGATCGGGGTCAGATCAAATCGAGCCAAGGACAGACCACAGCGCTGCTCGGCTTGGTGTGGGGCATTTGTTCTGGTGTTCGTTATGCTTTTTGTTTTTGTGTCGTTTAGTTGTTCGTTTTCGTGCTCAACGCATGGTGTGGTTTTGTTGTCTCGTTAGGCACCGGTTTCCTTTCAGACGCTCGTGTCAAGCGTGCGGTTGTTCGTCTCGTTTTCCGTCGCAATCGCCATGTCTTGTTCAACACCGTTGTGGTCGGTCCTTGGAGCGAGCCTCCCAGAATCGGCGTCGACCCGGATCGATCGGATCTAAACCGACCTGGGCGTCGAGCAATGGGGTGCGATTAATGTGGGGGTGAAGAGGGGTGCACGTTTCTCCCCCCCATTCCCAGACCCCCGACGTCATGATGTTTTCACCGTGGAGCATCACGACTGAAGCCTTAGACCCCATCTCACCGCGGCATTTTTCTACCGGATCGATCTGTGATGGCCCTGGGGTAAAAAGATTGCGACGCCCAGCTCTCAGGAGGACGACAACGGCCCAAAACCCTTCGTCGTAACTTTTTCACGACGCGAGCATGCCTGGCACGGCCCAGTCCCAGACACCCGGCGTCATGGTGTTCTCACAGCGCCAACCCCAAGAAGATCTCCCGCTCCCCCGGGGCTGGCTTCTCACCCTGTGCCGCTTGGTGGACGGCCCCGGGGCCCGGGTTAACGGCCTCGGGGCCCGGGTTAACGGCCCCGGGGCCCGGGTTAAGGGCCCCAAGGGCCGAAAGTAGTGAAAAATCTCCCGTCGTCGGACGGGGTTGGGACGTTCGGAGGTCCGCGCGGATCACTGAAGAGTGTCTTGGCGTTCAGCGTGGGGGAGGGCGGCGTGTTCGGCTTCGGCGCTTCTGTTTGGTCTGGGTTTTGTGGGGGTGGGGTGGGGGGGGGGGGGGCAAGGGCAGGGTGCTGTGGAAACTGGTGTCGGGCGAGGCTCGGACGAGGATGGATCCGTTCCAGAGCGTTCCAGAACGCTCTCAGAGCGTTCCGGAGCGCTTTGAGAAGGCTGCGGCGCCCGATACATCATCCTCCAGAGCCGCCAGATCTCAGAGATTTTCGATTTATCCCCACCCGATGGTATAATCGTCCTGGCTTCGTCTCACGTCGAACTTTTTTCATGCCTCGGGATCTGGGTGTCTCGCGTCCCCATTGCCCATCGGTCGTTCAGAGCTCGGTTGTTCCTAAATATGCCCAGGACGTTTTTTCCTGATTTTTGTTACCCGGCGCGTTGGACATCATCTTTTCGCGTGTTGAGGCCCCACACGAGACAACGAAAAGCGCTAAAACAACGATCGATTATTTTGCGTGTACAGCCACGTTTCTCCAGCGTTTCCAGATCGGTTGGCTGCATTGTTCAACATTGCCGTCTACGACGTCCTCAGTCCAGTTTCCTGGCGTGCAGTGATCGGCCCTCTGGCTCTCTACGTCCCACTGCTCGCCGTCCTCGGAGCCCCTCCTTGGGCGTCGGGCCTCCAGGCCCGATGGCCGACTGCCCCTCTTGGGGCCATCGGGCCTCTGGGCCTGGTTCGGGCTGGTGTCAGACCGGTGTTCGAGCTTTAGCTCTGCGAGGGAGAACGGCGGCAGAAACGAAGAATGATAGTGTTCGAAGACAACAGGGAAAACAAGGAACAGCCTTCGACCGTGAGACGAACAAGCGATAAAAATATGATCCATAGCGACGGGCCTAAAAACGCTACAAAACGGAGCTACAAACGCGAAAACACCGTCGCGCTTTTCGTTGGCGCTCTTAGCTTCCCAAGAGCCCAAAGTGCAGAACTGCAAGTACAATTAGCAAACGACAACAAATAAACGCCCAGGGCGCTTTTGAGAAGAACCAAGGTTGAGAGTACACGTTGTTCATTCCTATTTCTTCGAGTTCTTTGATTTTTTGGGGGGGTCCGGATCCTTTCGTCTCTAATTGTTCTGTCTTGGGCCTCTTCCTGGCCACCAGGGGGCCAGGAAAACAATTGGCAACGAGCACACTTGGAAATGAGCACGATGAGGAACGAACGAGGCGTAGGCACTCTTGGATGCCCAGGTTCCAGGTCCGTCTGCGGCGCCTTCCTGCTTCAGGAGTGGAAGGGGCCTTCCCTCGCCCCTCGACCTCGTAGGGGCGGGCGGAGGCCCAGTCTACCTTCGACGCCCTCCCCACGGCGGGGGGGGCGTCCTTCGAGGAACGTGCCCGGGAGGCCTCGGGCCCCGGAGGGTCCCTTCTCTGACGAGGGCGGCGGTCGCATCCATGGCCAAACCTCGATTGGTGTTTGCACCGGCTTTCAGACCCTGGGTTCCTCATCCAACGGCTCCTGGTTTGATGCCTTCCTTCACCGTGCTGCATTTGTCTCCACCCGAGGCCCTGGCTCAGGGCCCGCAGAGGCTCACGGTTGCGAGATTTCCCCGCCGTATTTTGGTTCGTGGCTCGAGCAGAAGTTGCCGCCCCTGAGCCAATTGAGGGCCATGTAAAGTCAAGGGTAAGAGACGACACCTCGAGCGAAAACCAACAACAGCGACAAACCACACATCAACGACGACGACGACGACGACGACGCCAAGCGTAATGGGGGGGGCGAGAGGCGAGAAATTGGGAGGCAGCGAGGGCTCCTGAAGGGGCCCTCTGGGGCGCAAAAGGGGCCCTTGGGGACCCGAGGAGTGCACCCATCTTCCCCCCCTCCGTGTAGCGCCCCCTCATTCCCAGACGTGCGACGACCTCGGATACTCCCCGATTTTTCCCCTACGGGGCCCCTGGAAGTCCCGACCCTTTCCCTGCGACTGGCTTCTCATCCGGAGCCGTTCCGTTGACGGTCCCGAGGCTTGGCGAGGGCCTTCCGACGGCCAAGAACTTCCCGTCCTGAGTTGTTTACGACGAGATCTTCTCTAGGATTGAGCGACGCCCCATCGAGGGGGTCTAGGCTTCTCGTCCCCTGCCACCCCCTTCTCATGGCGCCAACATCGCAGAGCGGATTTCGTTCGGAAAACGATCGGATGGGCTCAGAGTGTCATGGTGAATTTCGTTCCAGATTTCGAGGTGAATTTCGTGCGGATTTTTTTGGCCAGGAATGAAGACTAAACAAAAAATCATGCGAAATTCACTGCGTTTTTCACTCGCCGTTGTGTGGTCTTGCATCGACAGAAATGCACGCCAAAAATCCGCTGCAGCACGTCTGCAAGGTCGGTGCAGTGACCTTTCATAACCGCCCCACCGACCCTGGCCGCAGCGGTGTCCAGCAGCGGGGAGCCAGTCACCCTGCACGTGTACAACGTCACATGCACGCCGGGGGGTGGTGGTCGACTACACGTAAAAGTGACCGTGACCCTTCGCCGGAGTGACCTTCGGTGCGGGCTTATCGGGGCCCCCCCGATCGCTGAGCGCGGTGCGATAGCAGCTGTCGGGGGTGGACAGAACCCCCACCCTGACACGTCGATTAGTGGATTATCCGTTCTCGGTTCTCGAGAGGGCGCCGCGGCCGTCATTTTCCAGGCTTGCGCCCGCCAGGTTTGGGCCCGAGGTCGTCTTCACCAAACCACGTTCCGAAGCCTGTTCTTTCCACCATCCATCCTCCCCTGCCTACCCCTCCCCATCACCCACCACATCTCTTCCACGTCAGGGCTCCGACCTTCCAGGCGCCAAAGAGTCGGAGCCTGTTCCAGGGGAAGAGGAAGAGATGAAGGGTGGTGAAGGGTGGAGGAGGAGGAGGAGGAGGAGGAGGAGGAGGAAGCGCAAAAGTCCGATGAAGGGGAGGAGGAGGAGGAGGAGGAGGAGGAGGAGGAGGAGGAGGAGGAGGACTGCGCGCCTGGCTTTGGCTTCCCGCCCGCCCCGCCGACTCGGGCCGCACCTCGGCCCGGCCGCCCGCCGAGGGGCCGCCGCGGGCTCGGCGCGCCGGCCCTGCGGGGGCCGGTGGGGCGGCTGGGCGCGCTGGGCGCGGGCGCGGGGGCGGCGGCCGGGGGCGGTGCTCCGCGGTGAATGCCTCCCCCTCCTCCTCCGCCTGCTCCCCCTCCTCCTCCTCCTCCCCTCCTCCTCCTCCTCCTCCTCCTCCTCCTCCTCCTCCCTCCTCCTTCCTCCTCCTCCTCCTCCTCCTCCCCTCCTCTTCCTCCTCATCCTCCTCCTCCTCCTCCTCCTCTCCTTCCCCTTCCTCCCCCTTCCTCCTTCCTCCCTCCTCCTCCTCCTCCTCCTCCTCCTCTCCTCCTCCTCCTCCTCCTCCTCCTCCTCCTTCCTCCTCCCCCTTCCTCCCCCTTCCTCCTCATCCTCCTTCCTCCTACTCCCCTTCCTCCCCCTCCTCTTCCTCCTCATCCTCCTCCTCCTCCTCCTCCTTCTCCGTCCTCCTCCTCCTCCTGCCCATCCCCTGATCCTGGCATCTCAATGTTGTCGGGCCAGGCCTTTTCGCGTTGTTTCGTGCCCAGGGACCCTCACAGATTAGTCCGGCTCGAAACATGACGCAGAAAGATGGGGTCTAGGGCTTTGGGCGTGTTTTTCTATATTACAGTTGTTCCGTCACGTCGGATCTCAGGGTCCATTCCTAATTAAACTCGTTGAAGGCCAAATCAACCTGCATCTTGAAGACGAATATCGTTGCATCGCTCGGGCGTGAGCGTTTTTTTCTCGGCGAGGACCATCGAGAAGCATCCTGGATCACCTTGCGAAGAATACGCGTGCGAAAAATACACGCTCGAAGCCGAAACATGCACGGGGAATGGACGTCCGACATGGTCGCAATGTGAAGAAAAAAGTCAGGACGGGAGATTTTCGGCCGTCTTCGGTCCCTGGGAGCCCTCGCCGGGCCTTAGGCCCGTCCAAAAGCGACTCTGGAGGAAAAGCCGGTCTCAGGGAAAGGGCAGCGGCCGAACGGTCGGCCACGCTCAGTCTTGGAGGGCCACGTCTATTTGGCATCGCTCGGACGTGTGCATTTTTTCCAAAGGGGGCGCATCGAGGAGCATGTTGGGTCATCTTACGGATTTGAAAAACGCACGAAACCAAAAATGTATCGGGGAATGGACGTGCGAGCGATGGCCAGTCGACTTGCGTAGAAGACGAAAGTATGGGGGCAGTGTCACACACTGCTCTCACGATCTAGCCCAAAACGTCTATGGAAGCATTGGGTGCCGTGGCGCCTTTCGACGCATTCGGGGTGGATACGTCTATGGACAGCGCGGCCGTTGCGTTCGGCGCAGTACAAAGGTCGGAGAAAGGGTGGGTCCGTCTACGTCATGTTCTTGTTATATGGCAGGTCCCACATGGCACTCCAAGCGCAGTCCATCCCCATCCATCCGCCCCGCGCAGACCCAGACCCCATCGGGCAATGACAAAAACACCAGACGGGAGGTTCCCCGCTACTTTCGGCCCCTTGAGGCCCACACGGGGCCTAGGGACCGTCAACAAAACGATTCAGGATGAAGAACCCGTCCTGGAGGATGGGTCGAAACCTCTGGGGGTCGACGCCATGAAAAAATCATGTCGGGGATCTGGGGGGAAGTGCCTCTGCTTCTTGGAAGGCGCGGGCCTTGTCTACAGATGTAGGGCCCGCGCCTTTTAAGAAGCAGCCTCCTTCTGAGAAGCGTTCCGCCCTCTGCCTACCCCCTCTGCGCGCCGCCAACCATCCCCATCCCCCCCCACACACACACGCACACACACCCTAGACCTTCTCCCAGACATGCTCGCGTCGTGAAAAAAAACAGGACGCAAGGTTTTTGGTTACTTTCGGCGCATACAGGCCCCCGCCGGCGACCGCTGGTTTCGCCGACGGCTGGTTTCGCCTGGCTGGTTTCGCCCAGCTGGTTTCGCCCAGCTGGTTTCGCCGCCCGGCAAAACCAGCTCTGTCGGCGAAACCAGCTGCCGTCGGCAAAACCAGCTGCCGTCGGCGAAGCCAGCTGCCGTCGGCGAAACTGCCCGACCCGACCCGCCCGCTAAGGTCTGCCCGCCACATTCGACCCGCCCATTAGAGTTCGCGCGTGATCGGTCGAACGTGCCCCACACTTTATTAATGTCCCGCCCGCCCGACCCGACCCGCCCGTTAGGGTCCGTCCGCCCGACCCGACCGGACCCGCCCGATAGGGTCCGCCCGCCCGACCCGACCCACCCGTTAGGGTTCGCGCGTGCTCGGTCGAGCGCGCCCCACACTTTATTGTTCCGCCCGACCCGACCCGTCCCGCCCGCTAGGGTCCGCCCGCCGGACCCGACCCGCCCGTTAGGGTTCACGCGTGCTTCGTCGAGCGCGCCCCACACGTTACTGTCCCGCCCGCCCGACCCGACCCGCCCGTTAGGGTCCGCCCGCCCAACCCGACCCGTCCCGCCCGCTAGGGTCCGCCCACCCGAACCGACCCAGCCGTTTTTTTCAAGGCCGATAGACGCGCGGAGCGCGGCCCGCGGGGTCAACAAACAAAGTGCAGCCGACGGCATCGGCGTCAGCATTGAAGTGGGGGGTCCTGGGGCGTCGCCACGTCGTGGGGAAACAAACTTGCGGTTGATTTCGAGGAGGGATGTGGGAATCGGCTCGGCGAACGCCCAGGCGGGGCGAAGGCCGCGCTGGTGGGCCTCTGGGCGAAGAGCGGCCTGGGGCCCCTGCTGATCACGGCCTGGGCGGCGCTCTCGCCCTATCCGCCGTTCTCCCTGGCGCAGTGGCTGGCCCTGCAGCTGGCCGCGGCCCCGAGGTTCTGGCCCTCCCAGATGAGCGACGCCAGCAGAAAACGGAGTCGTCTGCGCCGACATTGGCGCGTAAGCTGCCCGCGTCAGGTCGCGCGTCAGCGCCCTCGTCTCCAGTGTGGTGTGCCGCGCTGGCGGTCCGCGTGAGCCACCGCGCAATGTCGTTGTACCATCTCGGATCAGACCCGTTTCTGTTCGTCGCTCAGATGCGGTCCGAGCAGATGGGGCCGGATCGCCAACGCATCGATGATTCGTCTCGTTGTGAGGCGATCCAGACTGGGCCCCGCCTTCGAGGATCGAAGGAGTTACCGTTGCTTCCTCGGCGGAAGGCGGTGGAAGGCTTGCGGAGTGCGGGGGAAGCAAAGCGAAGCTGCCTCCGCCAGCCGAATCTCGGCTGAAGCTGGCGGGAGTAAAAATCGCCGCCCAAGAGATCGCAATATTTTAAGTTATGGGTTTTTGAACCCGCCATGTGGAAACCGATTTTCTCCACGCCATGTGGAAACTGATTATTGAATCGCTTCGCTCATTCCGCCGGCCCGTATTGTGCCATCGCGGGCGTTTGCTTGCGCGGTCGCGAGCCAGGCGGCGCTGGTGGGCCGTGGTCGTTTCCCAGAGGCGTTGCGGCAGAACGCATGGGGATGAAGCAGTTTGTTTGGAGCTTGTTGTGGGGGGTTCGGCCTCTACTGTCTTACGAGGTGGCTATCGAAGACGCCTACGGCGAATCACCGCCGCCCCCTGCCTTTTTGGAAGCGCCTATGTGGCCGAACGTTGAGGCCAGACCTGCCAAGCTATCGGACCACGTGTTCCCCGAATCGGTTTGGAAAGCCTTCGGGGAACACGTGGGCATCTTGAAGGTCATCTTGGCCGTCTTGGAGGCCTCTTGGGCAAGCTTTGGGCGATCTTTGGGGCTTTTTGGGCCGTCTCGGGCCAGCTTCGAGCCAACTTCGGCCATCTTGGTGGGTTCCTGGCACGTCTGAAGCCGTCGGAAGCCGTTTGGGGGGCCTCTATGGGCCGACTTGGGGCCCGCTTGGAATGCTCCAGGGCCGTCTTGGAGGCCATCTTGGGCGTCTTGGAGGCCATCTTGGGCGTGTTGGAGGCCTCTTGGGCCCTCTTGGGGCCCTCTAGGGGCCATCTTGGAGGCCACTTGGGCCATCATGGGGCTCTCTTGGGGGCCTCTTGGGCGATCTTGGGGGCTTCTTGGGCCGTCTTGAGCCGTCGGAGAGCCGAAAAGGCGCAAATGCCAAAATCCTTCGGAAAATCAATGATTTTGGCCTCTTCGGACTCTCCTGGAGGACCTCTTGGAGGCCTCTTGGGCCGTCTGGGAGGCCTCTGGGGGGCCTCTTGGGCCGTCTTGGGCCGTCTTGGACTCTCTTGGGCCGTTTTGGAGGCCGTCGTGGACCACCTCGGGCGGACTTGGAGGCCATCTTGGGCCATCGTCGCGATTTTTTGAGGATGTCCCGAGCGAAACGGCCGTTTTTGGGCATTGAGAGATGGGTTTTCGGCAATTTGCGGGTGGCCGGCGGGACGGGCCGAAGCCCACTAGGGAGTTGTTTTAGAAAAAGAACCAAAACAAAACCTGAATCATCCAGCACGCCGTGCACCCCTGCCAGCAGGGGGCGGCGGATCTAGTGGTTTTCGGCCCATCCGGCCACCGCGCCTGAGTTGTAGGTCAGAGGCCTCTTGGACGTTCGTTGAGATATCGTGGCAGGCCTTTCGAGGGTTTCTTTGGAGGCAGTTTTGAGGGCTCTTGGGGGCCGTCGGGGGGGTTCTTGGGGCTTCTGTTTAGGCCTCTTGGGGTCTCTTGCAGGCCTCTCGGGGCCTCATGGGGGCTGCTTGGGGCGGAAGTCTCGAATTGTCGGTTCGTGTTCCCTTTCTTGGGTCCTTCTTGGGGCCCTCTTGGGGCTCTCTTGGGCCGTTCGGGCGTCTCGTGGGCCGTTATGTTGCTGCTGCTGCTACTGTTCCTCCTCCTCCTCCTCCTCCTCCTCCTCCTCCTCCTCCTCCTGCTCCTCCTCGTCCTCCTCCTCGTCGTCCTCCTCCTCCTCCTCCTCCTCCTCCTCCTCCTCCTCCTCGAAGCTTTGCAGGGATTCCTGCATGTCGTCGGGGTTCCTGAAGGTTCGCCCGGGGTCCGCCCCACCCCACTGCGGGAGGAAATATGAGGAGGAAGAGGAGAAAATGGAGGAGAGGGAGGTGGGGCAGGGATATGAGGGAGGGAGGGACGGATAGAAGGAGGTGGAGGCGGAGGATGATGAGGGCGACCACTTCGAGGAGGATGGGGCCAGTCGTGCTTGACATCCCACATCATACACGTTGCCGAATGCATGCGCATGTGGGCCGTTTGGGGGTCGGTGAGGTATGTGCGGTCCTTCCATTATTCATGTCGTTGGTTTTGTTTCAACCTCTCAGAATTCACGCTGACCTCCAGAGCCCCCCACACATTTCCAGGACCATCCCAAGCTCATCCTCATCCAATCGAAATTGGAGGAAAACGCAGTGAAGGATCCAAGGGTGAGGGACGCGAGAAAAACTGAGCGTTGGGGATCTGGGGAGGGGGCATCTCGGAGAGCTCATGGATGCTTCCGGGAGTCTCTTCTGGGAGCATGAAGGAGCTTCTCAGGAGGAGTACTTGTGACCCTCTTGGGAGCCCTTGGAGGCTTCTGGGAAGCTTCTTGGGAGCTCTTGGAGGCCTCGTAGGGGTCTTGGGAGCCCTTGGAAGCTTCGTGGGAGCTTCTTGGGAACTTTGGGAAGCCTCGTGGATGGCTCTGGGTGGGCCCTCTTGGTGGTCTCTTGGGGGGGTCTGCATGGCCTCTTGGGGGCCTCCTGGGAGCTTCCTGGAGGTCTTTTGGGGGCCTCCTGGGGCTTTATTGCGGCCTGTTGGGGGCCTCTTGGGGCTCTCTTCGGGGCTTCGTGGGGCTATTTGGGGCCTTGTAGGAGCCTTTCGGGGGCGTGTTTGGGCGGGAGGCTCAAAATTTCCGTTCAGGTTGCCCTTGTGGACCTCAATCATGGGGCCGTCTTGGGGCTTCTTGGACCGTCTTGAGGGTTTCTTGGGCCTTCTTGGAGCGCTCTTGGGCCGTCTTTGAGCGGTCTTGAGGGTCTTTCGGGCCGTCTTGGGGTGATCTTGGGGGCCTCTTGTACCGCCTTGAAAGGTGTGAAAGACGAAGAGGCGGATATGTTCAAACAGTGCACGTTTTCCTAAGGGAATGGGACGATTTTTGCTTGTGGGAGCCCTCTCGGGACGCCGCTTAGGGACCTCTTGGGGCGTCTTGAAGGCTTGTTGGGCCGTCTTGAGGCCATCGTCCGCGTTTGGGGGTGATATTTTGGCGTCTCCCGACTCTCTTGGACCGTCTGGAGGGTTTCTCGGGCCTCTCTTGGACCGATTTGGAGCCCTCCTGGGCTCCGAAAAAGAGTTCTTGAGGGTTTCTCGGGCCTTCTCGGATCGCTCTTGGGCCGTCTTTGACCGGTCTTGACGGTCTCTCGGGCCGTCTTGGGGTGATCTTGGGGGCCTCTTGGACCGCCTTGAAAGGTATGAAAGAGAGGCGGATATGTTAAAAATGCACGTTGTCCTAAGGGAATGGAGCGATGTTTGCTTGTGGGGGCCCTCTTGGGACGCCGCTTAGGGGCCTCTTAGGAACCTCTTGGGGCGTCTTGAAGGCCTGTTGGGCCGTCTTGAGGCCATCGTAGGCGCTTGGGAGTGATATTTCGGCGTCTCCCGGCTCTCTTGGACCGTCTGGAGGGCTTCTCGGGCCCCTTTTGGACCGATTTGGAGCCATCCTGGGCTCCGAAAAAAAAATGTTGAGGGTTTCTTGGGCCTTCTTGGAGCGCTCTTGGGCCGTCTTTGAGCGGTCTTGAAGGTCTCTCGGGCCGTCTTGGGGTGATCTTGGGGGCCTCTTGGACCGCCTTGAAAGGTGTGAAAGACGAAGAGGCGGATATGTTCAAACAGTGCACGTTTTCCTAAGGGAATGGGACGATTTTTGCTTGTGGGAGCCCTCTCGGGGTGCCGCTTAGGGACCTCTTCGGGCGTCTTGAAGGCCGGTTGGGCCGTCTTGAGGCCATCGCAGGCGCTTGGGAGTGATATTCCGGCGTCTCCCGGCTCTCTTGGACCGTCTGGAGGACCTTGCCGGGGTACTTTTCGTCCGGGGACCCCAGGGCCCGCCCCGCGCGCGCGAACTAGAAATATTGTTGAGCAGTTACCGGAGATCTTAGCACGCCTCTGGCCCGTTGGGCCGGCGAATTTTCTCCACGTTAATGTCGCCGATACATGGCCGACCGATGCATCGCCGATGCGTCGGCTATGCGACGCCATCCTCCGACCCCATCTACTCGGACTTCATTCGGGAGGACTCCAGAGGTTCGTGCGCTTCATGATCCTGTACAACCTGGGGGACCACGCTCGGGTCATTCAGAAATTACGGCGGGCGGGTTTTGCCAATGTTCGGCCTCGGGGGCCCTCGCCAGGCACAAGGACCGCAAATTAGCCTGACGAAGGACCCAACCATTTGCAGCTGCGAGCATCGCGAGGCAGGTGGGGCGAAGGAGGGAGCCATCAAGTGGACTACGGCGTGGATGAGGGTGAGAAAAGCTGACGCGGGCGAGCGGGGAGGGGGGTCGTAAAGGGCGCGGCGGTGCCATGCGGGCGCTGCCACTGGTGCCTTCGGTGGATCTTTCTATGGGGCCCGAGACGTGTGAGGGGCGTGCCGAAACATGCGCGGTGGTGCCATGCTGGCGCTGCCACGGGGGCTTTCGGTGGATCTATCTCTGGGGCCCGCAACATGTGATGACTGTGCCGAAGCGGGCGCGGTGGTGCCATGCGGGCGCCACCATTGGGGCCTTCGGTGGAGCTCCCTCAGGGGCCCGAAACGTGTGAGAGATTACCGAAACGGGCGCGGTGGTGCCATGCGGGCGCTGCCACTGGTGCCTTCGGTGGATCTCTCTATGGGGCCCGAAACGCGTGCCGACACGTGTGCGGTGGTGCCACACGGGCGCTGCCACTGGGGCCTTCGGTGGAGCTCCCAATGGGACTACGAAACGTGTGAGGGGTGTGCCGAAATGGGCGCGGTCGTGCCATGCGTGCGCTGCCACTGGCGCCTCAGGATGAGCCCCTTATGCGGCCACGACGCGCGTGATGGGTGTGCCGAAATGGGCATGCGGAGTGCAGAGGCACGATGCTGCTGATGATGGTGATACTAATGATGATGATGATGATGATGATGATGATGATGATGATGATGATGCTGATGCTGCTGATGATGATGATGATGATGATGATGATGATGACGATGACGATGGCGATGGCGATGGCGATGGCGATGGCGAAGATAATGGTGGTGGTGATGGTGATGCAGATGGTGATGATTCTGATGATTGTGCTGATCATAATGATCATATGGTGACGATGATGACAAGAGTGGTGATGATGGTGCTGATGGTGATGGTGATGGGGATGATGACGGTGATGGTGATGATTATGATGATGATGATGTTGACGATGGTTATGGTGATGATGATGATGATGATGGCCACGATGATGCTGATGATGGTGCTGGTGGTGATGGTGATGAGGATGATGACGGTGATGATGATGATGATGATGATGATGATTATGATAATGACGATGATGATGATGATGATGATGATGATGGTGATGATGATCATGGTGATGGTGATGGTGATGTTGATGGTGATGGTGATGATGATGATGCTGTGGATGATGGTGATGATGATGGTGATGGTGATGGTGATGGTGATGATGATGATGATGATGATGATGATGATGATGATGATGAGGATGGGGATGGCGATGATGATGCCGAAGCGCGTGAGGTGTTTGCCGAAATGGACATGCGGAGAGCAGAGGCACGATGATGACCATGGCGATGATGATAATGTTGATGATGCTGATACTGATGATGTGGATGATTGGGATGGCGATGATGATGGCGATGATGTTGACGATGATGATGACGATGATGATACTGTCGACGAGGACACTGGTGATGATGGCACGCGGAGAGCAGAGACAGGGATGGGAGGAGGAAGGGGAGGAGGTGAGGTGAGGAACGCGGAACGCTGTCTGTTCAAAACGAGGACCCCACACCACAGGATGGCTGAGAACAAAAAACAAGATGAAAAGAAGGTCCCAGGGAATGGGTCGAGACCTCCAGGGTTCGAAGTCATGAAGAAAACATGGCGTCGCGGGTCTGCGTCCCTTGTCATGAGATCTGGGTTTTACATTTTTGTCACGCCTGGCGTTTTCGCCCGGTTGCGGACCACAGCACCATCACAGATCGATCCAGTGAGAAAAATTCCGAAGACAGACGGGGTCTAGGGTTCCAAGCACGATGCTCCTCGATGTTGCATGTTTTCGCGATGTCGGATCTCAAGGAGGCCGTGGCCAAGCGGCTCATTCCTGGCCTGTACACGCAGCTGTTCACTGGCACCATGCTCGGGCTCACGAAGACGGTGAACTACGACGCTTACCTCTACTCAGTGGCCACGCGCCTGCAGCAACTCCTCGCGAAGCAGGCCAAGCTGCGTGGCGTGGCGGCTCCTGCGGCGTCCAGGGACGCGCTGGCGGCCCTGCAGGAGCGGCTGAAAGCCGACCAGCCGCTTGCAGAGGCTCTGGGCTCCACCACCACGCTCGGGATCTGGCACCACCTGGAGCGCACACAGCTTGACGACAAGGCCCTGCTGGAGCGTTTCGCCGAGGGCTCCCAACCCCGGTGGGTGGTCGAGTCGCTGCAGTCGGGGTTCTTGGGCGATGTCGAGGTGCTCGGGCGCGAGAGCGCCGTGGCCTCTGCCGCGAAAGAGGCAGCCAGGCAGATGCGCGCGCTCACCGAAGCGGTGGACGCGGCTGCCTTCGGCGCCGCGCAGCGCGCCTACGGTGCGGGCGACAGGGGAGCCATGACGCAGGTCCAGAAGGCCGCCGACGCCGCGGCGGCGGCCATGCGCCAGCTGGAGAAGGCCTCCCAGCGGCCCGCCGTGGAGATCGCGGCGGACCGCACCGCCTGGGAGGCCAAGCTCGTGGGGCTGGAGCGCGAGCACGCCGGCGTGCCCGCCGTCGCCGCGGAGCTCCGGAGGCTCCGCGCCGCGGCGGCCTAGGCGCCTCCGCCCGGGCCCCGAGCTCGAGCCCGAGCCCGAGCCTCCTCCTCCTCGCTCCTCCTCCTCCTCCTCCTCCTCCTCCTCCTCCTCCTCCTCTCCTCCTCCTCCTCCTCCTCCTCCTCCTCCTCCTCCTCCTCCTCCTCCTCTCCTCCTCCTCCCTCCTCCTCCTCCTCCTCCTCCTCCTCCTCCTCCTCCTCCTCCTCCTCCTCCTCCTCCCTCCTGCGGTCAGCGGTCAGCGGGCAGGCGCGCGCCCCGATGCCGCAGCGCCCGCGCCCGCGGCGCGGCGCTGCAAGGCCGGCGCCGGCGGCGCCTCCGATTTTGATCGCCATGCGTTTGGCATCGCTCGGACGTGCGTACTCCAGATTTCGTAACAAAAGGGAGGGGGTCTCATTTCGGGGGGGGTCTCTTCCAGGCTATCTTGGAGGGCCTGGGGGGGTCTGGGGACGATGTTTTGGAGGGTTCTCCCAGGGGGGGGGTCTAAAACTTTTCGTCTGGGAGGGTTGAGACCCCCTCCCTTTTATTACGAAGTCTGGAGTATTTTTGTCCGGCGAGGCCAGCGCCAAAACATCTGGACCATTTTGAAGCATCTTGGATCACGTCGAGAAATGAAAAAGCACGCACGTAACCAAACACCGCACGGAGAGTGGACGTCCGAGCGATGGCAGGTGGAGCAAGCGGGTTCACAGGGAAACGGGTCTCGAGGTCTTTCGCGGTTGTCGGGCCCCGGGGCCGCCCGCAAACGGGCCCCGGGGCAATCCACAGCACGGCTCAGGACGAAGAGCTGGTCCTGGGCGGCAGCCCTGAGGGTCGAGTAGGAGATCGACCACAGAATGGTTCACACCGACGGTGACGTGTTCGTCGAATCCACTAGAAAATACGTAGCGCCCCGCAGTTGCGGAGAAGAGTGAGGGGGCGGGCGCGGGGCGGCTCGCGGGTGGGTCGCGGGCGGGTCGCGGGGTGGGTCGCGGGGTGGGTCGCGGGGTGGGTCGCGGGGTGGGTCGCGGGCGGGTCGCGGGCTGGGTCACGAGTGGGATGACGACAACAACCACAACATCATCAACAACATCATCATCAACAACAACAACATTATCATCTTATCGGAGTGGTCGGTGATTCTTTATGCAGCAAGCATGCATCATGATAGCTCCCCCCTTGATGGGGGATATGTTTTTGCACAGGGGGTCCGAAATTCCTTCACCCAGATCTCCCACCCGAGGAGGTTTTGACAACACCTCTTCCGAGGCACCTCCACATCTCCAGCCTGGTTGGCACATCGCCTTTGCAATCGCCCTGCCCAGGTTTTGCTTCTAGGTGTCATTACGCCCGAGTGGCCCAAAACCTTTCGGAGAGGTCCCACAGCCACTTGGAAAGCCCCCAGAGCCCCCTGGATCCCCTTGGAGAGCCCCCACAGAGCCTTTCAGAACTTTCAGTGAAACTTCAACTCCATTGTGAACTGGAGGATTTCGGGGCATCTTGAAGGAGGCATCAGGACATTTTTGGGCAGGCTTGAATCAGAGGACCTTCTGGGTTTCGGGCAAGGAAGAAGACGAGGGAGCAGAAGGGAGAGGACGAGGACGAGGACGAGCAGGAAGGAGGATGGAGAACGAAGGAGGAGGAGGAGGAGGAGGAGGAAAACTAGCAGGAGGAGGAGGAGGAGGAAAAGGAGGAGGAGGAAGAGGATGAAGAGGAGGAGGAGGAGGACAAAAAGGAGGAGGAGGAGGAGGAGGAGGAAGAGGATAACGACGACGACGACGACGACGACGACGGCGACGACGACGGCGACGACGGGGTCGCCGCCGCGGGCTCCCGGGCCGCCCCTGGCACGCGGAGCGCGCCAGGGAGGCGCCGGCGCAGACCTCCGACAGCGCATGTTGCATTCTTGAGGATCTGCACTGCCGACAAGGGAAGCCCCAGGGCCCCTGGGAGTCTCGAGAAGTAAAGGACGCATCGAGCGGTAACGTCGTTGTCTGCAGGAAGGGGGGCCGCGCGCGGCGCCGAGGCGGGGGCGCCCGTCCTAGGTAAAAACTGGGGAGGTATCGAGCAGGAGCGCCAGTTTTGTTGGAGAGCTGGCTTCGGCGGCGGGCAGTGACCCGGTCCCGATTAGAAAGGGATGAAGTGTCAAGCGGGAGCGCTGTTGCTGTTGAGCTCTCACTAGTGAAAACTGATCATTGTTGATCCCCCACTCCAGTGACCGCTGTTGTGTTTTTACGATGTGAAGTGCCCCCCCCGGAGCTCGCATTATGTTTGAATCCTGGAAAGTCACGGGGCTCAAACAGGGCCCTTGGCCCCCAGTTTACAACAACAGCGGCTCCTGCCGGATACTTCCTCGCAATGTATTCCCAAATCGCGCTGTCGCGCACGACTTCCTCACAATTCATGTACGCATCGCGCTATCGCGTGGGACTTGTCCACACCTTATTCAAAAGATGCGCCTTCGGCGCTCAGGAATCGCGCTTTCGCCGTTGTTTCTCTCACGTTTTATTTAGGAATCGCGCTATCGCTTGAGACTTCCTCGCGATTCATGCAGGACCCATGCTTCAGCAACCCGCCCCTCGACCTCGTCGCCTGGGCCCGCCTTCCCAAGCTGCCCGCTATGGGTCTGCCCACCCGATCTGCCCGTCTGGTTATACCAGTTGTTTTCTGCTACTGGCCCCCTCTCCTGCGAATTTCTCTCGTGATCCATTCTTCTCTCTCCCACTTTCACCCGTTTTCTCTTCCCTTGCTTAGGGGCTGCACTACATGCACGTGGCAGGCAAGTAAAATATACCCCCAAGGGGGAACGATCGAAGACGACGAGGGCGATGCCGAGGGTTTGGGCTATTCGTATTGACTAGCACGTGGGAAGACAGGACAGTCTTAAAATAATTGTTTTTGTTGTTGTTGTTGAGCTCTCACTTTTAAAGAATAATTATCGTTGGTCCCCCCCGCCCGGTGCACACTGTATTTTTTCAATTGAAATTCCCGCTTCGGGGGCTCGCACACTGTTGCCTATTAGGGAAAATCTTGAGGCTCAAACTGTGTCGTTGGCCTCCGGTTTACAACAACAACGGTTCCCGCCTGATACTTCCTCACCATGTCTTGAAGAATCGCGTTCTCGCGTGGGACTCGTTGGCAATTTACCACCGAATCGCGGCTCCCGTTGGATATTTCTTGACAGTGTATTGCAGAATCGCGTCTTCGCTGGGGACTTCCTCGCAACTTACCACCGAAACGCTTCGTTTGACATTTCTTCACAATGTATTCTAACGCCGGTCTTCGACACTCAGGAACCGCGATCCCGCTACAGATTGCCTGGCGGTTCAAGCAGGATTCACGCTTCAACGACCCGCCCGCTCGACCCGCCCGTCGGGGCCTGCCCGCCCGACTAGCCCGTTAATGGCTGCAGTCGCCGCTCGCTGCCCTTCGCCCGCCTTCGATGCCCCTTGCTGCCCGTCCTGGTTCCGCGGTCGCCTTCGCTCGGTGCCCTTCGTGGCCCAATTGCTGCCCTCAGTGGCTCCGTCGCTGCCTCTTGTGGCCACGCATTATATGCCCTTCGTGGCCCCCGCTCGCACGCGCCCGTCGTGGCCCCATACGCATGCCCTTCGTAGCCCCGCTGTCGCCCTTCGTGGCTCCCTCGCTGCCCTTCGTGGCCCCTTTGCTGCCCTCAGTGGCCTCGCTGTCGCCCTTTGCGGCCCCGTATACGAATGCTCTTCGTGGCCCCCGCTCGCTCGCGCCCGTCGTGGCCCTATATGCATGCCCTTCGTGGCCCCGCTGTCGCCCTTTGTGGCCCCTTCGCTGCCCTTCGTGGCCCCGGTGCTGCCCTCAGCGGCCCCGTCGCTGCCTTCTGTGGCCTCGGATGTTATGCCTTTCGTGGCCCACGCTGGCTGTCTCACGATTTGCTCAGAAATCGCGCTATCGCTTGAGACTTCCTCGCGATTCATGCAGGACCCACGCTTCAGCAACCCGCCTGCTCGACCTCGTCGCCTGGGCCCGCCGTCCCGACCTGCCCGCTATGGGTCTGCCCACCCGACCTGCCGTGGTTATACCATTTGTTTTCTGCTCCCCCCTCCTGCTAATTTCTCTCGCGTTCCATTATTATCCTCCCCCTTTCGACCCGTCCTCTCTTCCCTTGTTTTAGGGGTTGCACTAAATACGCGTGTAAGGTAAGGAAGATATGCCCCCAAGGGGGTATGATCGAAAACGACGAGGGCGGATACCGAGGGTCTGGGATAGACGTATTGGTTAGCTCGTGAGCAGATAGGAACGAACACTCTTAAAATTGTTGTTGTTGGCTTCTCGCTATTGCCAAATAGGTATTGTTGGTCCCCCCTCTCCAGTGACCATTGTTTTTTTTTGCAATTGCAGTGCTTCACCCTGAGCTCGCACCCTGTTTTTTTTTAAACAAAAAAATCTGGGAAAGTCGCTAGGCTCAAACTGTGCCCCTGCCCCCCCAGGTTACAACAACAACGGCCCCCGCTTCAGATTTCCTTACAATTTAGCCAGGCCCTTCGCTCCCGCCTCAGATTTCCTCGCATTTTACTCGGGGGTCGCGTTTTCGCTTGGGACTCCCTTGCAATTCATTCCGGACTCGCTCTCTCGGCGCTCTGAACTCGCGCTCTCGCTGGAGACCTGCTTGCAATGTGTTCAACATCGCGCTGTTGCATTGGAGCTCCTTGCAATTTACTCCAGCGCTTCGTCCAGACACTCAGGCACCCAGGAGTCGCGCTCACGCTTAGGATTCCTTCACAGCTGATTTAGGAATCGGGATCTCGTTGCCCTTCGTGGCCCCGCTGCAGCACTTCATTGCCCTTTCGCTGCCCTTCGTGGCCCCTTCGCTGCATTTCGTGGGCCCGTTGCACCCTTCGTGGCCCCCTCGCTGCCCTTCGTGGCCCCGTGGCAGCCCTTCGTGGCCCCCTCGCTGCCCTTCGTGGCCCCGTTGCAGCTCTTCGTGGCCAATTCGCTGCCCTTCGTGGCTCCACATTTTTTATATATATATATATAATATATATATATATATATATATATATATATATATATATATATATATATACTCTTCGTGGCCCCCGCACGTTCGCGCCCGTCGTGGCCCCATATGCGTGCGCTTCGTGGCCCCGTTGTCGCCCTTCGTGGCCCCCTTCGCTGCCTTTTGTGGCCCCGTTGCTGCCGTCAGTGGCCCCGTCCTTGCCTTTTGCACCCCAATATACGTATGCCCTTCGTGGCCCCCGCTCGTTCGCGCCCCTCGTGGCACCATATCGTGGCCCCTTTGTCGCCTTTTGTTACCCCCTCGCTGTCCTACGTGGCCCTGTTGCTACCCTCTGTGGCCCCGTCGTTGCCCTCTGTGGCCCCGCATGATCTGCCCTTCGTGGCCCCCGCTCGTTCGCGCCCGTCGTGGCCGCATACGCGTGCCCTTCGTGGCTCCGCTGTCGCCCTTCGTGGCCCCCTTCCTGCCCTTCGTGGCCCCGCTGTTGCTCTCGCTCCTGGTTTCGCCCGTCGTCGTCTTCGCCGTCGTCGTCGTCGTCGTCGTCGTCGTGGTCGGTCCCCTGTCCGTCCCTTTTGGGGTCGGGTTGCCGCCGATCAGCGCTGCCGCTGGCCAGGCCGACGGTCCGAGGCCGCCCCGCCGCTTGCCGGGGCCCAGCCTGCAGGGAGGAAAAATATTCCCCCCAAAAAAAGGTACGATCGAAAACGAAAAGGGCGGGTACCGAGGGCTTGGGAAATACACTTTGGATGACACTCGAGCAGATAAGAGCGAACAGTCTTAAAGTGATTGCTGTTGTTGTAGTAGTTGAATTCTCATTTCTGAATAAATATCGCTGATCCCCCCATACACTAAACGTTGTTTTTCTATGAACGTGCCCCTTCCCGGGGTTCGCACCCTGTTTTCTTTCATCCGGGGACGTCTTGAGCCTCAAACTGAACGGCGGGCCCCCGAGTTAAAACAACAACGGTTCCCGCCGGATGCTTCCTCACAAACTATTGAGATATAGTTGTCGTTTGAGCTTTCCTCGCAATGTACCCAAGAATCGCATTATCGCTCAAGACTTCCTCACAATTTATTCAGATGCCGATCCTCGACACTCAGGAATAACGCTGTCGCTTTGGCCTATCTCACGCTTTACTTGGGAATCGCGCTATCGGTCGAGACTTCTTCGCGATTTACGCAGGACGCACGTTTCAGCAACCCGCCTGCTCGACCTGGTTGCCTGGGCCCTCCTTCCCGTCCCGCCTGTTAGGGTCTAGCCGTCCGATCTGCCCGTCTGGTTCTGCCTCGTGATTGCTGTTCCTAGCCCCGTCTTCTGCTAGTCATTCTCTCTCGTGTTCCATCCTCCTTCCCTCGCCCGTGTCCCTTTCTTCCATCCGTCCTTTTTTTCCCCTGGCTTAGGGGCTGCATGAAACACATGTTGCAGGTAAGAAAGGTATACCCCCAAGGGGGCACGATCGAAGACGAACGGAGCGGGTATCGAGGGTTTGGGAATACGTGCTGAGCGGCACGCGGGCAGATACGAGCGAACAGTTTTAAAACGATTAGTGTTGTTGTTATTCGTACTCTTGGGGTTGTTGGGGGGCTGGTTCCGGCGCAACCCCCAAACGCTTGAGCGTGAGTTTGATTTTCAAACGAATTGCAGCCGGCGCTGAGGCGAGATCTCCAGTGCGGATTTGGACGCCCGAAATGGGTACGGAAAGAATGGGCACAATGCCCAACAGCAATTCTTGTTCATTTTGAACAGGACTCGCTGTCGGCGCCGCCGCGGCCTGTGTACATTTGAGACAGAAGGCCGCCTGCCCAACAGCGGCCGCTGTTGGTTTGGGACAACATTTGCTGTTGGGCATCGTACCCATTTTTTCGGTACCCATGGCGGGCGTCCAAAGCGGATTCGCCAGGAAGTCTCGGGCGAGAGCGCGATTCCTAAGTCAGTGATTCGGAAGTCCCAGGCGAGAGCGCGATTATCCTGAATGGCGAGAGCGTGGCGCGCGAATCAGTCTCGAGAAAGGCAAAGGCGAGAGCGCGATTTTTTTTTATAAATTGCAAGGAGGAGGAGGAGGAGGAGGAGGAGGTCTCCAGCGAGAGCGCGATTCTTCCGTAAATTGCAAGGGAGTGTCAAGCGGGAGCGGCTGTTGTTGTGAACCGGTGGCCAGGGGCACGCTTTGAGGAAGAAGACGTTCCCTGATTGAAAACAGGGTGCGAGCTCTGGCAGGGGCATCTCACTTGAAAAACACCATATGTTTCCGGAGGGGGGAATCAACAATAATTATTCTTCAGTAGTGAGATCGCAACAACAGCAACAACAACACGACTAGTTAATATTATTACGAATAATAATAATCATAATAATACTCATAATAATAATGATAAGAATAATAATAATCATAATCATAATAATAATAATAATAATGATAATAACCAATATGAATAGTAATAATGATACTAATAATAATGGTAATTAAAATAATAGTAATAACAACGCTAATAACACTAATAAGAATACGATTTATCATCATAGTACTCACAAGAAAATGCCAATAATAATAACAAGCATCATCAACAACACCAGCAATAACAACAACGAAAAAAAACAATCATGGTAAGAATGGTCGCTCTTGTCTGTTTGCGTGCCGCTCGATACGTATATCCCAAACCCTCGATACCCGCCCCCTTCGTCTTCGGAGGTGCCCCCTTGGGGGTATATGCTTCTGACCTGCAACGTGTACTTCGCGCAGCCTCGAAGGCAGGGAAAACGAGGACGGATGGAAGGAAGGGGCGAGGGCGAGGGAGGAGGATGGAACACGAGAGAGAGCGACTAGCATGAGAGGGGGCCAGGAACAGAAATCACGTGGCAGAGCCAGCCGGGCTGCTCGGGCCGGTGGACCCTGACGGGCGGGTCGGGAAGGCGGGCCCGAGCGGCCGGGTCGATCAGGCGGGTTGCTGAAGCGTGCGTCCTGCATGGATCGCGAAGCAATATCGAACGATAGCGCGATTCCCAAACTCGCCGGCCCAACGGGCCAGAGGCGTGCTAAGATCTCCAGTGACTGGTTCAGAAGTTCCTAGTTCGCGCGCGCGGGGCCGTCCCTGGGGGTCCCCAGCGAAAAATAGCGTGGCAAGATCCGATAAGACATGGTTTTGCTCCTGGGCGCCACCCCCTGGGCCCCCCATAAAGCCCCCAAACGGGCCAAGAGGCCCCCAAAAGGCCCCCAAAATGGTCCAACAGGCGTCCAGGACGCACAAGATCGCTCCAAGACGCCCAGGATGACCCCCAGACGGCCCCAAAAGCCTTCCAAGAGCACTCCCCAGAGGGCCCCAAAAGGCAAAATTCATCGATGTCCCTTCGGTTTGTGTAAGATTTTGGCATTCTTGCCCTTGCGGCTTCCCAGCGCTCGAAGACGGCCCAAGAGGCCTCCAGGATCGCGCCAACACGGCCCAAGAGGCCCCCAAGCGGGCCCCAAGACGGCCCAAGAGGGCTTGCCTCCAAGACGGCTTTAGAAGGCCCCAAGGACGCCCCAAGAAAGGCTGCAGAGGGGGAACACGAAACTACATTTCAAGCCCTCAGCCTTCAGAGGCCCCCAGGAGGCCCCAAGAGGCCTTCAAAAACCCAAGGGCCACGAGCTTTTCTGTTCTGGCCGACCCGACCCCGCCACGGGTCGGTGGCGGAATGCGCCGCATGGACCACACAAACGCGGGCAAGCGCCAGCGATGGCATATTCATCGCGGGCCGGCGGAATGAGCGAAGCGATTAAATCAATCGTGAGAAATCTATAGCGAGAACATGATTTTTGAGCGTCGATGGCGCAGCGTCTGAGTAAATTGTGAGGATGTCTCACGCGAAAGCGCGATTCCTGTATACATTGTAAGGAAGTCCCTTCCCTCGCGAAACCGCGATGTAGGATTTAATTGTGAGGAAGTATCAGGCGGGAGCCGCGGTTGCTGTAAATTGGGACCCCGCAGCAGAATTCGGAGATTCAAACTTTCCCCTGACTAAACGCCGGGCGCGAGCCCTGGGAAGGGCATGTCATTTGAAAAAATACCATATGCCCCGGAGGGGGGATCAACAATAATCATTGTTTAGAGATGAAAAAAACAACAGCAGCAGCAGCAACAACAACAACAATAATTTTAAGACTGCTCGCTCCTATCTGTTCACGTGCTACTCAATACGAATATCACAGACCCTCGGTGCCCGCCTTCGTCGTCTTCGTTCGTACCCCCTTGGGGCTGTTTGTTTTACCTGCTACGTGCATTTAGTGCAGACCCTAAAACAAGGGAAGAGAGGACGGGTGGAAGGGGGAGGGAGAATAATGGAGCACGAGAGAAATTAGCAGGAGGGGGGCAAGGAGCAGAAAACAAGTGGTATTAACCAGACGGGCAGATCGGGTGGGCAGACCCATAGCGGGCAGGTCGGGAAGGCGGGCCCAGTCGACGAGGTCGAGCAGGCGGGTTGCTGAAGCGTGGGCCCTGCATGAATCGCGAGGAAGTCTCGAGCGATAGCGCGATTCCTAAGTAAATCGTAAGAAAAGCCAGCGTGGGCCACGAAGGGCATAACATCCGAGGCCACAGAGGGCAGCGGCCGGGCCGCTGAGGGCAGCACCGGGGCCACGAAGGGCAGCGAAGGGGCCACAAAGGGCGACAGCGGGGTCACGAAGTGCATGCATATGGGGCCACGACGGGCGCGAGCGAGCGGGGGCCACGAAAGGCATTCGCATACGGGGCCGCAAAGGGCGACAGCGGGGCCACTGAGGGCAGCAAAGGGGCCACGAAGGGCACCGAGGGGGCCACGAAGGTCGACAGCGGGGATACGAAGGGCATGCGTATGGGGCCACGACGGGCGCGTGCGAGCGGGGGCCACGAAGGGCATCTAATGCGGGGCCACAATGGGCAGCGACGGAGCCACTGAGGGCAGCAACGGGGCCACAAAGGGCAGCGAGCGCAGGCGACCGCGGAATTAGTACGGGCAGCGAGAGACATCGAAGGCGGGCGAAGGGCCGCGAGCGGCGACTGCAGCCATTAACGGGCTAGTCGGGCGGGCAGGCCCCGACGGGCGGGTCGAGCGGGCGGGTCGTTGAAGCGTGAATCCTGCTTGAACCGCCAGGCAATATGTAGCGGGAGCGCGATTCCTCAAGGACCGGCATCTGAATAAATTGTGAGGAAATATCAAGCGAAGCGGTTCGGTGGGAAGTTGCGAGGAAGTCCCAAGCGAGAACGCGATTCTGCAATAAATTGTCGAGAAGTATCACGCGGGTGCCGCGATTCGGTGGTAAATTGTTAGGAAGTCCAAAGCAAGAGCGCGATTCTTCAATAAGTTGTGAGTAAGTATCAGGCGGGAGCCGTTGTTGTTGTTGTTGTAAACCGGGGGCCAACGACACAGTTTGAGCTTCAATATTTTCCCTTGTAAAAAACCGGGTGCGAGCCCCAGGAGGGGCACTTCAATCGAAAAAGTACAATGTTCACCAGGCGGGGGGGATCAACAATAATTATTTTTCAGAGATGGGAGTTCGACGACAACGACAACGAGCGACAACGACTGCAACAACAACGACAACAACAACGACACACAACAATTATAACAAGAACAACAGCATCAACAACAATCCGCACCGCGGAACACCACCCCAGCCACGCACCCAGGGACAGCGAACGACTGTTCAGCCCCCTCCCTCTGAGGTAGACTGCCGGCAGACCCTCGAGCAAAATACGTCGCTTCCGTAGGCCCGACGTAACATCGACCACTCTTGGGTGCATAAGCTTTGTGGTCGACCCGTTTCCCTCGAGGCCCTTCGGGGGTGGACAGAACCCCCCAACAGTGACACGTCGATCTGTGAATTGTCCGTTTTCGGTTCTCGAGATGGCGCCGCGGCCGTTATTTTCCAGGCTTGCGCCCGCCAGGTTTGGGCCTCAGGTCGTTTTCACTAAACCACGTTTTACTAAAGGGGGTCTGTCAAGAGGAAAAGAAACACTCAGACACAATTAATCCTCGCTTCCCAGGAAAATATGGGAAAATATGGGAAGTGGGGGGAAGACCAAACCCAGAAAATATAGGAAATGATGGGGAGTCTTTTTATTTGTGTGCATCGATTTGTGTATCCTGGGGCCCCTTCCGTCTGTCCATCCCCGAGCCCTGCCCCGCGCCAGTTTGCGGCAGCCCTGGGCCGAGCGCGCCGGTGGAGGGTTCGCAAAAAGGGTTTTTTTGCAATCGTTTTTTTTGCCAATCCGGTTTTTTTGCAATCCTGGTTTTTCTTGCAATCCTTTTTTTACTAAAGGGGGTCTGTCCATCCCCGAGCCCTGCCCCGCGCCAGTTTGCGGCAGCCCTGGGCCGAGCGCGCCGGCGGAGGGCTCGCGAGGCCCTCCCGCGAAGAAAAGGCAGGGCCGGAGAGCTCGGCACGCCCGCGGAGCTGCCGAAAGAGAGCGCCGGCGCGCGCGAGGGCGTGGCCGCAGGAGGGCCCCGGAGCGGGAGCCCCGAAGGAGGGAGGAGGGAGGAGGGAGGGGGGAGGGAGGAGGGAGGAGACAGGAGGGAGGAGAGGGAGGAGAGGACAGGACGGAGTAGACAGGAGGAGGGAGGGAGGGAGAGAGGAGGAGAGAGGAGGAGGGAGGAGGGAGGAGACAGGAGGGAGGAGGGAGGAGGAGAGGAGGGAGGGAGAGGGAGGAGGGAGGGTGGAGGGAGGAGGGAGGGAGGAGGAGGAGGGAGGACGCAGCTCCCAGGGCGCGACAAAGCCCCCAAGGGCAGGGGCGGCGGCCGGGGGCAGCCACGCGCAGAGGGGGGGGGAGGGGGAGGGCTTCTTAGAAGCACCCCTGCCTCTGAGGAGGCGCGGGCCTCAGCTGCAGATGTGGGGCCAGCGCCTTCTGAGTAGCAGCCTCCCTCTCAGAGGCCCTCCCACCTCTCTCCAGCCCCCTCGTGCGCGCCACCAAAATTGGGAGTCCCAGAGTTGGAGGTTGGTACGGATTCCCTTCGATCATCATCCGTTGAAGTTGGAACGACACAGAGAAGACTAGCATGGCCCCTGCGCAAGGATGACAGGCGCAAACCGAGAAGTGCATGCAAGTCTGAAGTTGGAGGTTGATAGTGTGGGGGCGTTCGTCAAGGGATGTTCCGAGGAGGCTCCAGACCCTGGGGCACCCCTTCTCTGCTGAGGGCGGCGGTGCTATCCACCGGCTTCCAGCCAGCGGATTCTTGTCTCAGGGTTCCTTGCCCAGTGCCCTCGCCGTGGGGCCCCCGCCTGACCCGGTGGACGGCCGCATTGCCCTCAGTCTGGGCTCTCGAGGGGGCGTCGAGGTCGCAGTTTGTCCAATGCCCCCACCGTATACTCGGCCCGGATTAGTAGGTCGACCCTGCCAGCTCAAGGGTACCCTTGTGTCCTGTGTCTCGCGACCCATGCCTCCTACATTCCTATGGCAGTGTGCCCCTTGGAAAGGGTCTTTCGTTCTCTCGCGTGTCCTGTCCAATGAAGTCCAACTGTAGAGAACCCGCCTGGCCAGGTCGACGGCCAGATCGCCTTTTGCTTGGGCTCTCCAGGGGAGCGTCGAGGTCGCAGTTTGTTGCGTGGCTGGCGCCCGCCAGGGCTGGCTCCAAGTCGTTGTTGCGGGCTGGGGTTTTGCCTCAGGGGGGCTTGTTGTCTACCCCTGGCGAGGCGGTGCGGTGACCGCGCTGTCGGACGAGTCAGTGGGGATGCGGGGCTCGACAAGCAGAGAGCGGCAGTAACAGAAACCGGTGGCGCTCCGCCGGATTTCCTGGGTCGGCTCTGAGCTCCCCCCCTCACCCCTGGAAAAGCGCTGAAGTGACGTAGCAGCCGCACCGCCCGAAGAGAAGAGAGGTCGCAATATCGTTATCTGATACTTCAGCATGTGCGTCTGTGCCGAAGAGTGTTTCCAAGACTCGCAAATCTTCATCCGTAGCCAGTTTGGCTCAAGTTCTGACCGCGTGGAATCGGCGGCTAGAGTCCGTGAGGTCTGGCTCCAAGCCCCGGGCCATCAGGTTCCTTGACCCTTTTTTTCACAATCCTTGCTGGGAGCCCTCGTGCGACAGCAAGCCTTTTTGCCAAATTCATTCCTTCCGAACCTTTTTCACACCACGGTCCGCATTACCCCAGTTGACCCAATGGGTGGGAGCTCCGGTTTTAGCACTAGGGTGAAACAAAACAGGAGAAGCGTGAGACTCGCCGAACCAGCCAAGCGCTGCATCCGAGATCCCCATAGATGAAGGATGAGAGTTAGAGCCCCCCCCGACTTGCGCCCCCTTATCGAGATCATTTGCGCCGAGAAGACGACATGAGCCCAAGACAATTTCGGAGCAAGCGGATCACCAGCTCATATTCGGACCTCAAGTACTCCGATTGTACACACTCCAGGAGTGATAGGATTGATACGCCATCGATGGATGTGGCCCCTCTTGATCCGCCCAGCTGGATGACGTAGCTGATCGTAGGCATCAAGGACTCAAACAATAGGATTGTCTCTATCGAGCAGAGGTTTACTCAGGAAGTCCAAGCTATTGAGTCAGCCATGTACGGCACGGACCAAAGCGAGCAGAAACTCAACCTCCGCATCGCCAACATCGAACCCAGCCAGACCGAACCCATCAACAACGCAGTTGTCACCACGACTGGCTCCAATCGACAGCGAGCGCATCACCGACGACTCAGCCAAGCTCAAGAGCCACCCCACCCCAGTTCAATCATCGCGCGCGGGCCTCCTCCTCCTCCTCCTCCTCCTCCTCCTCCTCCTCCTCCTCCTCCTCCTCCTTCGGACGTGAAGCTTAACGTGCTGAGCTGTTCCTCGCGAGTCCCACAATCAACACGGGCGGCGACGGAGAGAGCCCATCGAGCTATCGCTGTCGGGTTCCCTCCGAAGATGACGCAGGCAACTTTGTAGCGGGCGGCTGACACGGCGCCGACGGCTGGCGTGCCACAGGGCAGACAGGGACCGATTGTTCGAACATGAGGTAGCCTCAGAAGATCACGCTCGATGTTGCTGACTCGCTAAAAACAGCCGAGTTCCTCAACGCGATCAGTTCCCAGGCTCCGATTGCTCTCCCTGGCCCGAGCTACCCGAAGAAGCAGGTCATTTTGCGCGCCAAGAGAGACCTTGAGCCTGGCGCTCGCCGCCTCTTTCTGGCCACGCGCGCGGTCCGCGGCGCTCTTTCTGGAGCCTGCCCAAAGACTCGGCAAGGAGACGGGGCCCAACGGGTTTGGAGGAGATGCGCATGTCCTGCGGGCCCTCGAAGACCCGGCGCCCCTGCGCCACCCTGCGCCCTCTTCTCCACAGACGGCCAAGCCAGAGATTGTCCTCCTTTTCTTGATCGATGAGTGCCACGCGGCAGCCCCCCCCATTGGTCGACTCGCAGCCCTTCTCAGGATGACCGCCGCAGGCTGCGGGCCATGGGAGCGACGCCTGCGACGCCTCGCAGAACGCGCCCTCGCGCTGCGAGCCCGCTCGGCCTCCGCAGCTGTCCGCCGCGCCGATTGATTATTTGCCTTCGGCCGCCCTGGGCCGTCGGTCTGAGGATGGCCCCCCTCTGCGTTTCCTCCTCCTCCTTCTCCTCCCCCTTCCCCCTCTGCCCCCCGCCAAGTGCCCCCGACCCTGGGGGCGCCCGCTGTCTCGGCCCCATCGGGTCTCCCAGATGACCGCCGTGGCCCGCCCGGTTTCGCCCCCGCCCTGGGCAGGGCCCGCCCCCCCCCCCCCCCTCTGAGGATTGGCTCCTGGATCTTGGAAGGCACGTGCTCTCGTTTCTGTTGCTGCTGCTGTGCGGGAGCCGCTCCACGCCGCGCTGGACACTGCAAGCTCGCGAAGCCGTTCGCGATTGTCCGCGCCCGGGCAACGCGGGCAGATAGGGGAAATCACTGAGCTACGGCGAGCTCCGCCATTTCGAGATCGGCCACTCTTTCGTTTTTTTGCTCGCTCTGCGACAAGGGGCGCGATTGCTGAGCTTTCCCCCTCCATCTCCCGCGCCGATGTCATCGAGGGCCGCGTCCTCAAACCGCATTTGGATGGGCCTCAAGGGAGCCTCGTGCATCATCAACGCCCACGTGCCTAATGCGAATGATCTTAATTGCTCTTCGCGAAATCCTACGCGCCATTTCTGGTCCCGCTGTCTGTTTTGCGGCATTGACCGGCGGCGGGAACTTCGCAATCTCTGCGGACGGCAGACTTCGCGCGGATGGCAGCGGGCGGCCACCCAGAGATAACCGCCACGCGGCCCCCGCGGGTCGCGGCTTGAATTCCACCAGCGGGACGACGCGAGACCGGGGGCGATGGGGAGCGAAGGCGCGCGCATCTAAGCTCGACCGCGCACGCGGCGCGGCCCCGTCTGCGACGGTCGTTGACCTGGCGACCAACGGAGAAGTTCCAGGACAGCTCAAGGCTGACCCGGTCTCGGATCATCCACCGATCGCCATTTCCACCAACACCTCTTGGCTGGACACTGCGGAATTTTAGCCCCGCTTGGAATTTTGCGCTTCCCTCTCGGCTTCCAGAGAGGGGGCATCTGAGGATGTCTGAAGCGAAACTTCAGTTGTTCCTCTTCGCTGTTAGGTTTCTTCCAGAGCCACGCGCAAGTGCCCCAAGAGGGAAGAGGGCACCCGACAGGCTGGGCCCGAAGCGGGCCCAGGAAAGGCCCAATATGGCCGCAGATGGGACTGCGCCTCCGAGGAGGCTCTCCCGAGAGGGCCCCGAGTCGGGCCCAGGAGGGGCCCAGGATGGCCCAGGGGGGCGCCTGGGGGCCCTTCCGCGAGCCCCGGCCCGCCCCTCCCCGCCCCCCCCCCGGGGGGCGTTCCCGGGTGCGTTCCCCCACATGAGGGACGCACGAGGAGCTCCTTACTTTCAGAAAAGGGGGTAACTCTGAAAGCGAGGGGCTTTTTGCCGCCGAGGGCGGCATTTTGAGGCCCCCCCGCCCGCCCGCCCGGGGAGGAGGGCATTTTGACGCCCAGGGCGGCATTTTGATTCCGAAAGTCAGGCCCAGGCCCGTTCCCCCAGCCCCCCCGCGACGAGGGAGGGGTCGGCGCTCGCCCGACCGAACTGCGCCATCGAGGCGCGCCGCGTGGCCAAACCTTTTGTCACATTAGTGAGTTTGACCTTCTCGCCGAGGTCTCTTGGGGCGTCTTGGGTGCATCCTCGAGGCATCTTGGGGTTCTTGGGGGCGTCTCGGGGGCCCCTGAGCGCCTCCCGGGGCAGTCTCGGGGCGCACTTGGGAGCCAATGGGCGGCGTGAATCAGTTCGGCCCCCTCTTGGCGATATGCGCGGGCACGCATATACACGGCGCAAAACAATGGACAACAATGCCTGGATTGGGGGGGGGGTAGGAAGCGGAGGAGAGAGGTTACGAGAAGAAATTGGAGGAGGAAGTGGTTCCTGGACATAGCCCCGAGGGAACCATCATACGCTTTGAGGGGCAAGGCGTCGCAAGAAGAGGGGGAGCAGGGGCAATCCGTCTCAGGAAGAGGAGGGGGATGAGACCGGCGCAGGGCGGAGGCGGGGAGGATGGGGAGAAATGGGAAATTATAAGAACAGGGAGAAACGATGACCGAGGCAAGGGCGGGAAGGAACAAGGGGAAGGAGGAGGCGAAGAGGATCAGGAGCAGTGGGGGAGGTGGGGCAGGGAGAAGCGGGAGGAAGATCAGGACGAGGCCATTTCAGCAGCAGCAGCAACTGAAGCATCAGTGGGGCAGGAAAGAGAGGAACAAGTGTGCAGTGAAAGCTGTATAGATGGATTTGCTCGCCCCAGGCGTCACGTTGCTCTCGATGGGCCGAGGTAACCAGGGCAAGGCAAGGCAAGGCAAGGTCAGGCACGGCAATACAAGGTGAGGCAAGGTAAGGCAAGGCAAGGCAAGGTGACCCATCCAAGGCGAGGCTCGGCAAGGGAAGGCATTGCAAGGCAATGCGAGGCGAACAAAACAGACGCATCCAACTTCAACAGTCTGACCGAAACCATGTCGGCTCAAACCTGCAGGGGCACCCGGACCCCGTAAGCGAACTTCAATTTTGGCACGATGGCGCCTAAGAGGGTTGCCAGGAAGGCACCCGACGCTGCTTCGGCAACAAACCTGAGGAATCTGCACGGCGACGAGGCTCTCAACGCGGAGTACGTGGGCGACTTTGAAGCGATGATGCAGCGCCTGCAGGGCATTGAAGAGCTGGACAACATCGCGGCCGTGGACCCCCAGGTGGCCTCGGAGGGAGGCCACGGACAGCCGATCGTGCCGAAAGACGCCCAGATCATCTTGGAGCGCGGCGAGCAAGCTGAGGGGACTGGCTCACTGTACTTGCACAACATCCGCTGGCGGCCCCAGGTGTGCTTGCCCTACAACGTCAAGGGCATCAAAGACATGCAGGACCACTCGTTCAGAGTTCCGCCGACGGGTACCACCAGGATCACGGTTCACATTGCCTTGGAGAAGCCCGAGGACGCCAAAGAGATATTGACGACGAAGCGAGGCACATTGCACAGGATCTCACCAGAAGAGCAGGTGCACGCGCTCTTGTGGGCAGTCGACACCTACTTCAGCCTGCCGTCTAATAAGAAGTCGGAGGATATAACCAAGAGATGGGTGAATGCCCTCCGGAACGTCAACTATGTATTTCACAGCATCAGCAGCGTGGACAGGATGATCAAAGAATCGATCGTTCTTCGGAAAGACTGGACGCAGCGCGGTGTAGTCAGCCATCGCTCACCCTTTGGCGCTCCTACTGATGGCGATTGGCCAGCGCAAGGCTCTGGAGAAGCAGAGCGGCAAGATCGCCACCGATGCGCTCTACAAGTTCTACGAGGGAATCAAGTGGGCGACCACATCTGAAAAGATTTCAAAGAACTTGCTGGAGAACGCGAGCGCCATTGCAACCAAGTGGCACCTTTGCACGGATACGAATTGCCGGGCAGTTGTGAAAAAGTCAGAAGAGATGTATGGTTCGGAGGGCCCCTTCCAATCTGTTTTGGCAATCTACCTCATGTGCCTCAAGGCCGGCAAGCACCCCGACGCAATCGGCTGGATGTTCGAAATGATCTTAGACCAGTTCCGGGCCAGGATTGCATATTCCCCAAATGCCCTGATCGAGTCGAGCGGGGAGTCGGATTGGTAGTGGGAAGCGGGGGCTGGGATATCTCGCTCCGCATCCCCCCCGTGCCCCCTCTCATCCCCCCCCCCCTCTTCTCGATCAAAGCATGGGTCGGGGATGACGTTTCAAGGAACATCACGCGCGACAGTGTTGGCTCCAAACAGATGCAGACGAGGGGCCGGGTAACCGACGTCGACGTAGTTGCGTTCAAGAAAGATGATCGATTGGCTCACTTGCTGGACGAGGAGCTGAACAGTTTCAATTTCACCGCGAGCAGGAAGAGCCTCATGCGGTCCTACCTCAGATCGCCAAAACATTTCCGCAGCAAGGAGGGTTTCATGGACAACGAGTTCGCCAAGCACGCTGGCGCTCCAGACCTCAGCCACAAGCACGATTTCCAAGCCACAAGCGCGAGCTCACTCATCTACGGCAGAGCGTACGACCCCGTCATCAAGCAGTGCCTGAAGCAGAGCAAGTCTGTCAAGGACACTTTCGGCCATGGCCAGATCGGGACCGACTTGCAGCAGGTCGGTTGATGTTGCTGGTGTTGATGGTGGAAAGGTTGTTGCTGTTGCTGTTGCTCTTGTTGTTGTTGTTGATGGTGTTTGTGTAGTTGTTGTCATTGATATTGATGTGGATGCTGCTGTTGGTGTTGTTAATGGCAAGGTTAGCTTGACTGCTGTTGTTGGTGATGTTGTTATGGCTGGTGTTGTGGTGGTTGTGATTGTGGTTGTTGGTGGTGGTGGTGTTGTTGCTGTTGTTGTTGGTGGTGTTGGCGCTGTTGTCGCTGATGTTGAGGGCGAGGAGGTAGGGGGGCGAGAAAATGAGGAGGGGGAGGAGGAGGGCGAGCAGGAGGCCAGAGGCCTCTTGGATGCTTGGGGGCTCCTTTGGAGGCCTCTGAGGCCGTCTCGGATGCCCCTCGGCGGTTTCGGGGGCCCCTTGGGGCGTCTTCGGTGCCGTTGGCGGGTGCCTTTTGAGGCCTCTTGGGGCCGTTTAGGCACCGCTCTGGGGCCCTTTGGGGGCCTCTGGAGGCTCTCTCGGGAGCCCTGGGGGCCATGTTGAGACCATCTCGTTGGACATCAATCAAAGGAAGGAGGGATTCTTCCTTGCCGGCGCCCCTCTAGAGTTTTTAAAATCGCCAATTGGGGCCCTCTTGGAATGCTCTTGGGGCCGCATCGGCGGCTCCCTGGGCCTCGGTTTTGGGCCATTTTGAGGCTTCGGAAGGCCATCGGAAGCGAGAAGGCGAGAGAACCACATGCGTGGATTTCCCTAACTGAGGTTTTGAAGGATTTGGGGGGCCAGTTAGGGGATCTGTTGGGGGTGCTCCGAGCCCTCTCGGGGCCGTCTTGAGGCGGTCTTGGAGCCTCTTAGGTGCTCCAGGACCGCCTCTTAGAGGCTCCGACATCTTGGGGGGGACCTTGAGTCATCTTAAGCCGTCTTGGAGGCCAACTTGGGATTTCTGAGGCCCACGTAGAGGGCTGGCGGGATTGAGTGGGTGGATTCGGGGCGGTTCGCACAACGTATGTCTGCGCGGTCAAGGTCCATGACGCGACCTCGGAGGACGCGAGCGCCGCCAAGTCCACCGACGAGGGGAAGGACGACAAGCAGGAGGAGGCCGCCGACAAGAAGGATGCTGAGCAGGTTGACGAGTCTGATGATGGAATGTACGTGGACGACGAATACGACGAGGCGAAGGCCCGCTGGTGGCAGCACGCAAACCAGCTCGTATCCACCTTCGTCCGCACAGCGGCTCCGGGCCCCAACGAGGCGGCCGTGATTTCTGCTGTGAAAGAGACACCTGCTTGCAAAGCGGTCGACGCCGCTAACTCGGACAGGGTGGTCATCATCTACAACAGCAAGCAAGAGGGGCAGTGCAAAACGCAACCGCATATCAGGATGCCAGTGCACCGCCAGCACTACATGGCCCGCCGCGTCCAGAGCTTGCTGAAGATCATGACGGACGGTGACTGGGGGGCTGACCCCGACCTGATCAGTATCCACCCGAAGGCGATCTATTTATTTCTGGACGCTTTTAAAAATGACAACGTCGAGGGGTTCAACAAGTGTTTCAGCACGGGGGATTCAAGGCTTCAGAGGGCCACGGCGAAGTACTTCCTGACGTACGAAGAGAGCAGCCTTAAGAAGCGGAAGTCTCGGGAGAACGAAGCAGCATTCGCAGTGGTGGAGCTGATGACGGCCATTAGTTCGGAGCCATTGGACCTCGTTCCAAAGGCGTGCTTAACGTTCCCCAACAGCTCCAACCTCAACAACCACGTCGGCCCGCTGGTGACGACGGACCCGCGCGACCCAGACGAGCGGACCCTCAGCGTGATGGAGAAGCGGCAACTCCTCGGAGACGCGCTGGTAGAGGGAGGTGGCCGGGCTGCTGGATGCACTCAGGCCCGCGCGGCACCAAGCTAAAATTCATGGCGAATGAGAGGGGGGGAGGGGGAGGGGGATCAGGAGGATCAGGACGGCCAGAGGGAGTAGGATGCGGAGGGGAAGGATAATCGGGGCGAGGAGGACGAGAAGGAGGAAGGAATAATGGGAGGAACGTTCTGGAAGGAGAGGAGTAGGTAGATGAAAAAGGAGAGGGATAATGATGACATGGAGGATGACGACGAGCTCGACAGGCTAAGACGAAGGATGTCGTGATGAGGAAGCCCACCGACATTGAGCGCGTGTCATTTCACGCCAACTCTGTCGACTTCTACAAACAAATCACTCATTCCTTTTGTGCGAGTGGCGTGGTGGACTGCACTCCTCTGAGCGAGAATTGCGCCATGGCGTCGATAATGCCCAAGAAGCCCTGCACGTTGATTTGCTACACAGAAGCTCACGCGCAGATGATCGAGAAGAGGCTGCGCCAGCGTGTATTCGCTGCGCTGACGAAGGAGAGCTGCGAGGAGCTGCACGGGCCCATGGCTGCGTCAGACCTCGCAGGCAACCCGGCGGAGACCGCTGCCGAAGGCGAAGGCGCCCCCGAGGAGAAGAAATCTGCGGCCAAGAAGAAGGCCCAGAAGCGCGCCGCCCCCGAGGGCACAGCTGGCGAGAAGCCCCTCAAGATGACCAAGGATGATGCTACAGGCGCGGAGGGAGGCGCCGCTGGCAAGCTGAGCGAGTTACTGAAAGCCCTCGACGCTGGCGGGGAGAAGCTAGGGGAGACCTCGGGCGCTGCCGGGGATGAAGTCGGCGAGGCAGCGTAGGTAGCCTTGGCCCATGTGCAAGCGTTAGGAGCCATGACCATAGCGATGCACGCAACGAACAAAACATAAACAAACGTAGCATCTGCGTTTTCGGAAGGCACGGCGCCTCACCTTCAAACTGCGAGCCAATTTTCTTCCAGATTTCAAGCAATGCGATTTTGCATTCAACTCGCTTGGACCAATCGCTGGGCGCGGAGATTTCGAACTAGGCATCCCAACCTATTGGCAGTGAGGGATCGAGGCGGCGACTGCACGCCGGTGTGCTTCACTGCGCGCGAAGCTGCAAGGCAAAGCAGATGCATGAGTCGCTGTTTTTCGTGCGCCAGATGTGTTTATGTACATCTAGACTCTGGTGCTTTCTGAAGCGACGAAGACAGTTGGCTCTGCCTCTTAGAGCCTGCAGCGAAGGGAGATGGTGGCACGACGAAGATGTGGGCGAGAAATAGAAGGTCAGGACGAGCACTTACCCGAGCTAGAAAGGATGATATCAAGGAGGAGGACGATGATGGGTCGCGGGGTGGGTCGCGGGATGGGTCGCTGGTGGTTCGACGCCATGCAAAGACAAAAAAACATTCAACAACAACCGCAACAAGAACAACAACAACAACCCCAGCAACAACAAACACAAGACAACAACGACAACAACAACAACAACAACGACGACAGCAACAACGACTACGACAACAACAACAACAACAACGACGACAACAACAGCACAGCCAGCCGCAACACCAACAACAACAGCAGCAACAACAACACCAACAATAGCATCAACAGCGGCAGCAACAACCACAACAACAACAAGTAATTACTACCACAGCAACATCAACCACGACAACAACATCAACTACAACAACAACGATAATCCGCATAACGGAATCCCACTTCAGCCACGCACCCAGTGACAGAGACTGACCGTTCGGCCCCCTCACTCTGACGATGGTGATGATGACGATGATGGTGGTGGTGATGATGACGGTGATGATGACAGGGAGGGGCGCGATGATGGGGCCTGAGGGTGGGCCCACCGACCTGGCCTAAGGCCATATTCCAAAAGGCGTCGCTTCTGTCTCTCAGTCGGAAGGGCTCCTAACATCCGCTTGCGTTCTATATGTTTGGTTGCCGCTCCCGCGGCGGCGCTCGATCGCATTTAGTTTGGGCTTTGCTCAGAGACAACGAATGATGTGGCGACTCGCTTACTTCATGTCCACATTCTCCTGTTCGCCACATTATTATTCCTCCTTCCTCTAGGCCACTCGGCGTTGCATCCCGCGTTCCGTCTCTCATGGCTTCTGGCGCATCCCGCCGCCGCGCCTGGCCCCGCAGCTCCATTCGGTCTGAGGCATATCTGGGAGGCGTCTTCGGGTGTCTTGGAGGGCCTGAGGATGCTCTACCGCGGGGGGCATCATGACCGCTGGCCCCGAGCCCGAGGGTCCAAACCCCGACCCGGGCAGCCCCCGAGCGGCATTGGGGCGAGCCCAGGGATGCGGATTCCACGGGCGCCCCCGCGCTGGCGGTGTGTGCTGTGATGTTTGCACGGTGGCGTGTGCGATGTGATTTGTTGCTGGTGGTGTGAGATGTGAGTTGTGCTGCTGGTGGTGTTTGCTGTGCGGTTTTTGTCGTTGGTGGCGCGTGCTGTTTGATTGTTGGCGCCGGCGACGTGTGCTGGGAGCTTCTCGGACCATCTGGCGCCCAAAGCTTCTACTCTACATGTGTATGGAATGGCGCGAATGGCTCTCTCGAGGCACTCTCGTGGGCCATCCGGGCGCCCCCCCCCCGGATAAATCTTAATGCTTTCGCGCAATGGGGAGGTGATTCCGCCTCAACGCCGGCCGCGCATGCGCGTCAGGGCAGAGGCCCATTCCCCCCAATAATGACGCCACTGTCAGCACATAGCACCGCGTTCCATCATCGGCGTTTTCTAAAGCGAGCAAATACTTTTGTGATCATCGATACCGGCACCACGTTGCAGTTTCCCCCAGAATATCCAGCACATCTCATCTGCACAACGGCCGTTTTGGCTCAACCTCCATATGTTTAGGCGCGTGGTCAAGATGCCAGCGCATCCTAAGCCACAGTGGTCAGACCAAGAACTCAGATGCGGTTTCGCCCCACTTAGGCCAACGACTGCTTCGCGCAAATCAGCACCCAGGGGGCGTGAGAGGAGCCGGTCTCCACGAGGCGCAGCGGCAGGTCCGACAATCACCACCATCGACGATTGTGTAGGCATTCAATCGATTAGTCATGCAGCGTCTGGCTTGGGAGTCTGGCACAAGTGCCTCGCCGTGAGCGACAGCGACCCAACGGTGCTAAAATTATGGAAGGGGAACTACGCCAACGGTGAGACCAGGTTTTTCCCAGATCTCACCAAGCGGGACCTCTCGGCCATGAAGAGCCCGGGCCCGGTGGACGTGTATTCGGCTGGTTTTCCATGCCAGCCATTTTCGTGTGCCGGTAACAATTGCGGCGCTCAGGATGACCGGGCACATGTGCTACCGCATATCGCGAAGTATCTGCGGACTGGCCTCCCCAAGACGTTCCTGCTGGAGAACGTGGGGGCCTGGCAACTACGCACCAGGACACGCTAAAATGGCTCCTGGCCCAGCTGAAGGCAGCTGCAGACAAAGCGTACTACGTCACCGCCTCCATCATGAAGACGGGGGATCACGGCATACCCCAACATAGGAACAGGATCATCATCGTCGGCATTAAGAAGTCATGCATGCAGGTGGAGTTCAAATTTCCCTCGCCCATTGGGTGCCCATCTCTGGACGCGGTTTTGTCTCCCAAGCAACACGATGCGACAGTCAATCACATGCCTCCGGAGAGCGCGACTGTCGCGCGCAAGAACTTTCTGCAGATGTTCGAAACCATCATTCGAGATATGAACATGAATCCTTTGAGAGAAGACTTCATTGGAGATATCGACAGTTCGAAACCCACAATCATGCACAACATGTCCCCCTGCATTACACAGCGCAGAGGTGGCGCAGGCGGCCACTGGGTTTTCAGCAGGGGTCGCCGCATGGAGTCTGATGAGGTGTGCCGATTTTTCGGCATGTCGTATAAGGCATTCCGAAATCCTCGTGCAATCACAGATCGTCAATTGAAAGCTTTGTGCGGCAACTCGATACCCGTGAATCTGCTGGAGCGCGTGCTCCTGCGCGTGCTCACCGTAGCTGGCATCTGTCGCCGAAGTGACTTGACTACTCGGTGGGAGAATGAGTCGATGGCAGCTGCCACGTTGCGGGCATTGCACTAGGCGAACAGTTAGCAAGGCGACGATACACAAAGCCTGCATCCTTATAGCTGCGCAGTTCCAGGGTAAGCGAGATTGCAATCATCATCAGCAGCATCATCGTCATCACCTTCATCAATACCACCATCATCATCAACAACAACACCATCAGCATCAACATATTTACCCATTGTCGTCGCAAGGCGTCCCAGAGGGGGTGGGGAGGACTCGATAATTCGATATCTCGATATCGGGGGCGGCGCCGGGCGGGGACTCGATATTTCGATATTTCGATACCTCGATATCGGGGGTTGGGATCGATTTCGCGATATCTCGATATCGGGATGCGGGGACTCGGAGTCGAGATATCTCGATGTCTCGATATCGGGGTGCGGGGACTCGAATAGGAGATATCTCGATATCTCGATATTGGGGGCGGGGCCAAAGCGGGGACTCGACATCTCGATACCTCGATACCTCTATATCGGGGGGGAGTTGTTCGGGGTGGTCTCGATGCGCGGCGCCTCGCCTGCCCCCGACCCTCGCCCTGCTTCGCAGGGGTGCCCGCAAGGCCTCCAATGGCCCCTCTGGTCCTGGTGAGCGCGCACGTCCTGCTGCGTTGCGCCATTCGGACATTTCCCAACCGACCCCCAAAAAACTTCCTGCTGACGTTGACGATGATGATTATAATGATGGTGGTGATGATGATGGTGATGGTGGCGAAAATTATGTGTACGCGGATAACGCTGATGATGATGGTGATGATGACCATGAAGTTGGTGATGTTGATGATGAGGTTTTTGATATAAAGGATGGTGGCGATGATTCTGCTGATGTTCACGGTTATGATGATGGTGATATTGATTTTGCTGGCAATGGTGGTGATCATGGTGATGACGACGAGGAACATGAACACCATGAGGGTGATGATTATGGCAGGAGTGATGACGACGAGGATGACGATGGTGTTGATGATGGTGGTGCTGGTGATGAATTATGACGGTGCGTGTTATGGCGGTGATGAACATGATGATGATGATGATGATGATGATGATGAGTATGATGATGATGATGATGAGGAGGAAAAGGAGGATGACGATGCGGATGCTGATGCTGACGCTGCTGCTGATGGTGATACTGATACTGATGCTGCTGCTGCTGATGATGATGGTGATGATGGTCTGGGGAGTTAAGTGCGGGGCCCAGGTGGCATGAGGGTGTTGGTCGGGGCCTGGGCCCTAATTTCCACATGCACCGCCTGTGGGCCCGTACGGGTCCGCTCAAGTTCGGCCCGTCCACGGCGGAAGGCGTGCATGGGTACTGCTCCCTGTCTCCTGAGCGTGGGCCAAAGGGGGTGTACGGGGGTCGGAGGGGCACGCGAAAGTCCAGACGAGGAGGATGACGACGACGACGACGTTGACAATGATGACGCTAACGATGGTGGTGATTGAGATGGTGGTGATGGTTATGGAAAGCGGATGATGCTACGGATGATGATAGGGATGATGATGGGGATGGTGATGGAGGTGATGATGATGAGAATGATGATGATGACGATGATGATGATGATGATGATGATGATGATGATGATGATGATAATGATGATGATGATGATGGTGATGATGATGATGGTGATGATGATGATTCTTATGATGACGATGATGATGATGATGATGATGATGATGATGATGATGATGATGCTGATGCTGATGCTGACGATGATGGGAATGATGATGATGATGATGATGATGATGATGGTGGTGGTGATGATGATGATGATTACGATGATTATCAGGATGATGGTGAAGATGATGAAGATGATGCTGCTGCTGATGATGAGGAGTTTGATGGTTATTCGATGATGATGATGATGATTAGGAGGATGAGGAGGAGGAGGAGGAGGAGGAGGACCCGCGAACTGCCCCAGAGGGGTCCAAGAGGGCTTCAAGAAGGCTCCAAGAAGGCTCCAAGAGGGGTCCCAGAGGCCGCTGGGAGGTCTCATCCAAACGCGCTGTTCGATGCGACCTACCACCCGTTTCTTGGGGCCCTCTTGGGGCTCTTTTGGGCCGCTCCGAAGGTCCTGGAAAGGGCACAGGAGGACCCGTGAAATGCCCGAGAGGGGTTCAAGAGGGCTTCAAGAAGGCTCCAAAAAGGCTCCAAGAGGGGTCCCAGAGGCCGCTGGGAGGTCTCATCCAAACGCGCTGTTCCATGCGACCTACCACCGGTTTCTTGGGGCCCTCTTGGGGCTCTTTTGGGCCCCTCGGAAAGCCCTGGGAAGGGCACAGGAGGACCCGCGAGATGCTCGAGAGGGGTCCAAGAGGGCTTCAAGAAGGCTCCAAGAAGGCTCCAAGAGGGGTCTGGTGCTGATGATGATTCTGATTATGATGGTAATGATGCTGGCGGTGGTGACGACGATGGTGATGATGATGGTGGAGGTGGTGATGATGATTGTGCTGGTGCTGGTTATGAAAATGATGATGATGATGATGATGATGATTGTGACGGAGGAGGAGGACGACGACGAGCGCTCGTGGGAGGGCGGGGTTCGATATCTCGATTTGTAATTCGACTGCAGCCCTGTGGATGTCATTCGCCTGCGCCTCCGATATCAAGATATCGAGATATCGAGTCTGACCCCGCTACCGCCTTCCAATATCGAGAGTTCGAGATAGCGAGATATCGTGTCCCTGCCCCTGGTATCGATATATCGAGATATCGAGTCCCCACCCCCGATAACGAGATATCAGGATATCGAGATATCGAGTCCCCGCCCGGCCCCGCCCCCGACATCGAGATATCGAGATATCGAGTCCCTGCCCAACCACGCCCGCGGATATCGAGATATCGATCTATCGAGATATCGAGTCCAGGCGAAAATAACACATTGGTTTACCGGGACGCCTGGCCCCCACGCTGTCTTTACCTGGAGAACCACAATCATGGGCAACAGACGTAGGCAGCGGTTTAGGGGGGCAGTTTAGTTGATATCAATATGTCTAGGACCTATTATGCGTGTGGTCAAACAGGCCAGAAACAACTACAAATCCTATCGAGACGCGTTTTGCCGAAACCCAGTTCATATCGAGACACGTCTTGGCACTGCGCAGTTTTGTAACATGATGGTGAAACTTGCGAGCAGCAAGCATCAGTCTGAATGCCCTGAGGTCGCAAACTTCAACGCATCCTGGATCCCGTTAGGCCTGCCCCGCTAATCGCCCCGCGGAGGTCCCAAGATGGCTCCCCCAGAGGTCCTGAGAGACTCCAAGGACGCCCACTATTGCCCAACGCGTCTGGCTCCGACAATAACGCCAAAAACGATAATATGGCAACAAGAGCACCCAAAACGTTGGCCCCCATACGTCTCGAGAAGCCATCCAGGCCGTCCCTAGAGGACCCCACATGCCACCAGAAGGTCCCAAAACAGGCCATCAAGATCCCATGATGGCCCCACAAAACCTTCGACTGGCAAAAGGGGGTAGCCCCGAGAATCCGACAGAGGAAGCGGTGCTCACCGCGCCGCCCACATGGGCGCCAGGACTTCTGAGAACTCGGATCTCTGAGCGCTCGGAAATCTGGGCGCGCATGGCGACCGCCGAGGGATTGGCGTACGAGCCAGGGCCACCGCGGCACTATAAGCATGATATGAGCGCTGAGATGGTGACCACCACTGCTTATGTCAGTCCGCAAGGGGTGGGAATCAATCCCTTAAGATAGATCTTAGCGCTCAGATCTATCTTAAGGGGTGGTGGGGGCCACCACCCCTTATGTCAGTCCCTCAGCGGCGGCGCTCACGCCCGCGTGGACACTGAGGAATTTCTGAGCGCTCGGAAATCTCAATGTTCGGAAATCGCAGCGCTCGGATTTCTGAACGCTCGGAAATACAAGCCCTGCGACAGCGGCGGCCATGCCCCTTGCGCCAGTCCCCCGACGGTCGCCATGCGCGCCATGATTTCCGAGCGCTCAGAAATCCGAGCGCTCAGAAATCATGGTCAACACGTGTGGACCAATAACACTTAACAAGAATAACACCACCCACATCCGTGTCTGATCCTCCTTGTCCTCGACTGAAGACCGCCATGGCGATCCGCCCTGCAACGGGCTGGGCGGTCGCCATCCCTCCCCCATCTCCCACAACGCGGGGGTGTTCGCAACGCCGCAGGGGGAGGAAAACGGCTGCCAGAGGCCAGAGCCAACGACCGACTCCTCTCTGACCCCGTGTCTGGCTTTTCCCCGGCATACTCCACTGGGGGAGACCATAATGAATGGGTTCCTTCTTGGTTTTGAGCCTGGCCCCGGGAGGGGGGGGGGGGGGGCATCGCCGCCGCAGCTGGGTTAGCCTGGAAGTCCTGGTCGAAAAGCGCCGCGAGAGAGGTTCCAGGAAGCATCGTTCTCCCACTAAGAAGTTTGCGTGCGTGTGCTCGATGGGTAAGTTTGGTTCAAGCGCTCTTCCGGGTGAGCGATGTCCAAACACCAGAGCGTTAAGACCAACATCGATAACGTAAAGGCGGCTAGTAGTCTGATCAGGGCAAATCTGACATGGTCGAGGCTAAGCACACCATGGCAACGCAACTTTACCATGTCTATTGACGGCGAGACTTTCCCCTGGATGTTTTGGCGGGGGGGCGTTGGCTGCGTGGCATGTCATGTGGCTGGCTGCGACAATTCATGCGCTGAGTTTAGCGCGCGATCGCCGTCGACTATGCAGGCAGTTAATTTCCCCCCCAAAAAAAAAAAAAAAAAAAAAAAAAATCATACTCGCATTCGAGGGCAGTGAAGCATGTGTGCAGCGTCATTGCTGGTGACGGAGCTGAAGAAAAGCAAAGCATGACGAGCCCGACGTTTGATGAGTTCAAAGCTGTCTGGCACGCGTGCCATTCGTCTCCCCTAGGCGACGTGCCATCACATGACTCGAGGCTTCGGAAGAAAAGTCGTAGAATGGAGTTCTGCCTGGCAGAATCATGTCGGGACCAGTTTATATCATTCATGCGGCGTGCAACTAGCATGACGTTTAGCCAAGATGGAAGCAAAGGCAGGCAGCTCGCACGATTTACTGCATCAAACTCAAGGCTCGAGACGTGCAGCGGAGTGTTTGGTTTGAAGTTCAGCCCACGCGGGGACCATAAGAGCATCGTAGCGACAACGAAAGACATGCACACAACGTTTGCAACGAAACTTCGCGGGGCACCTTCCAGGGGGGATTGGTTCGAGCAACCGGAGCCGCCAGTGCCCGATGAGCCCCTCGTCAAACATTGCTTGGATATCGCGCATGTCTGGAACACCGATGCTGCCCAGAACGAACTTCTTGCAGGGCAGGAAGCGCCCCGCACGTCTGGCGCCGCTGCGCGGCCTTTGCTGCCGAATCTGAGGTTTATCAACCGTGATCGGGCACGTGCTTCTCGGAGGACCCTCGTTTCAACGTTTCCTCGTAAGCCGCGGCTGGAATGAGCTCCGATTTTTCAGTAGATCCCCCCCATCCACGCTTCCCCTCCCCCCGGGCCACCCCCGCCTGATTTTGCAAACAAGGTGTCTGTGCAGTTTCGGAATCGCTGGCGGGCTTCGCGGGACATGCGGGGAGGGGTGGTGGCAGTTGTTTCTGAACGTCGCCTCAGGGTCGTCAAGCGGCCACGGTATGCCGACGAGTATTTAGCAGATGTTTACCAGAAATACGTTCTCAACAAGAACCCGACGGTCGCTATTATTCAGTATTCGGACGCATTGAAACATGCATACAAAAATATCAGGCAGACATGCCGAATAAGCTTGTGCAAGTGCAATCTTCTCTAGGATTGGCCAGGCACCGATTCGATTCCACATCGAAGCCTGGTGTAATTTTCGCACTCACAATGCTTCCAATACACATGTTCGCGATCCATGTCTGGAATATCCGCAAGGCCGAAGCGAGCGGCAAAGCTGCAAGAACCCATCTGGATTATTCTAGCGGGGCAGAAGAATAGGGATGTTAGCTGATGCAGCGGACGAAGGTTTACTCTTTACCAGGGCGTTCGACGACGAGGTTTCTGTGTCGGGCCCAAACTCGCTCACTTCCACTTTCGATTCCTGAAGGCCCTCTGGCCCTCTCCAGAGCCCAATGGGCCCCCTGCGCCTGCTGGCCTTCCTGGATGCACGAGTGACGCCCCGAGGCCCGAAATCGAATTGGCGGTCAAGAGCGAGCTTCGGTCCCGAGGCAGGCGTCCGATACCGCGCTGCTTGTGTCGCAGACTACGAACTTCCTGCCCACTCTCAAGATGTTGTTCATCGATGGCAAAGCCATCGAGACAGGCCCCTTTCCCTCTCCGTCCCATTCTCCCTCCCTTCATCCCCATGTCCACCTCCGCCCCCCCCCCTGCTCGACCCCGAGGGTTCACCGCGGTTGCCCTCGCAACCGTCCAGCACGAGCTTGCGTGGTTTGACAATGACGGGAAGCTGAGGCATATCGGATCGGCCCACGGTGCTTCTGGCGTCATCGTGGGCAAGTGCATGCAGCGGATGATGGCATGGGTTGGTCTTGTCTGCCGGGTCGTGGAAACAGAGTTCCCGAGTTTTGATGTCACGGGTGCGTTCGCAGCGTTGAATCTCAACTCTGACGCCTGCCCAGTCGAGGAACCCTCGGCGCACTCAAGGCAAAACTCAAGTAACAACTGATTTGTTGTTGCTGCTGGCGCGGGCGACTTCGTCGCTGCAGAAGGATGGCTTCGAAATCCAGGTCTCGCCGTGCATGCCCGTCGCATGCCCGTTTGCGCGCCGTGGATTGATCGACGAAAGGATTTCATGTACCAGAGGTCTCTGGAGCGACTGGCGAGCGCATTTCAAGTCGATAAAGGTGGACTCCAGCTCGAACTCAAGAAACTGTACCCCGTAGCCCGGCACTTGTCCAGGCATGAGCGGCTCGCATCCAACTTAGCTGCTTGGCAACGGGCTGCGGCAGCAACAGTGCGTAGTAGGGACGCATACACGCTCAACGCATTGGGCCCGTTCTGGAAGCATATGCAGCTTGGAGGATGAGTACAAGCGGCGTGGAACAGAACTTCAGCATCCGGGAGCTTCGGTTTTCGAACGTAGTGCTTTTCTGGGGTCATGTGTTCCATGCGTTTAAGCCGCCGGGCTGCAGTGCACATCTACGCTTTCCCGACATATGCATGCCATGCCCTGCGTGCACACGCGCGCCCACGCACGCGCGCGCGCAGACACGCGCACACACACACACACACACACACACACACACACACACACGCACGCACGCACGCACGCACGCACACACGCGCACGCACACACACACACACACACACACACACACACACACCAAGCACGTTTTGGCCTGCTCTCAGGACTGGGCGAAGAACAACATGAGCTTGACCTGATGCAGATCCGGACCCACCAGCTAACTGAGTCCTCAACTATCAAAGCCATTATTTCTGGTGCCCAGCGCGTGTGGACTGAGTTGCATGGGATACCACGCGCATCTCATGCACGGCCCAAGGGGTGGAAACGCACGCATAGAGAGGCTGAGTTGCAGAGTGTGCCCGACTTCGTCGCAAAAAGGCGGAAGCGAGTCCATGAGCTGATGGCTGAGAGCGGTAACAAGTTGCCCCGCGAGGATGTGCACAGCGCAGCAATGTCAGGGCGTGGCCCAGCATGGACTGCTAAACACACTAAAGAGGACGCCAGACAACAAGGCCTGCGACACGTGCGCTTGCTCGAAGCCGGACATCAGGGCTTCTTAGTAGATCCATGGGCATCGCCATTCCGCGGATTGCAGCGTCGACCCATTGGTTAAAGTTGAGCGCTAAATGGTTGACCTTTCGCGCGTCGCCGCCAGACCATCCAGAGACGACGCCCGGGAGAATGGGGGTGACCAGGGAAGTATAGGAGAAGGATAAGGGGGCGGGCGTTATCTGTCGAATGAGGAGGAGGATGGGAGAGCACATGGAGGAGGATGAAGATATGATATAAAAGGGAGAAGGTATAGGCAGATGAGAAGCAGGAGGAGTAGACGGAGGAGGAGGAGGACGACGACGACAAGGGAGAGCAGAAGGCCAGAGGCCTCTTGCCCGGCGGCTTCCCTGGAGGCCTCTCAGGCCGTTTTGAAATGCCGAAAGGCGGTCTTGGGATCCCTTGGGGCGTCTTGGGTAGGGCCGTTTAGGCACCTCCTGGGCATGTACCTCTCGCGGGCTTTTTGGGGGTCTCTTGAGAGCCCTGGAGGCCATCTTGTAGGACATTGATCAAAGAGGGTGGGTCCTCAATTACCGGCGCCTCTCTGGAGCATCTACAATCGCCTCCCGGGGCCCTCTTGGAGCATTCTTGGAATGCCCCTTAGCGCTTGGGGAGCCGTCTTGGGGCGCTCTTGGGCCCATTGGCGCCCTCTTGCGCCATCTTGGAACCATCTTGAGGTTCCGGAGGGCCATCGGAAGCGAACGGTAGCAGGGCGCGGCCTCTGAGCCGATCGTGAGTTCGTTCGTTCGTTGGGGCCATCTGGAAGCGATCTTGGAGCCAGTAAGAGCACCTTGGAAACCATATTGAGCAATCTTGAGCCATCTTGAGCCGTCTCGGAGGCTATCTCGGGCTCTGAGAGGCCATCTTGGAGCCGCCATGGGCCATCCTGGACGCGGGGCGCCAAATCCAGGTCCAGGGGGGCGGGGCGGGAGGGGCTGGGAGAGGACACTCACCAAACCAGAGGGCGACGGGAGGTTGGAAGAGGAAACTCACCAGACCACTCACGCCCAGAGGGCTGGTGGGATTGCAAATATTGGCTTGCATTTGCAATGCGTTATGTTTGACATTTGGTCGCGGCGCAACTGGTGTCTGCGGGAAGTTCCACGGTCCGCCTTCGTCCTCTTTGCAATTGGCCAAGTGGATTCTGAAAAACCAGACGATTGGACTGCGCAGCTCCAGGTGTGCACGGCATACAATGATCAGAAGCGAGGCGTGCGGGATCGCGCAGATCAGCGGATCGATGAGGCTCTGGGCTGTAATTGCCCCGCCAATCTGTTTGGACTAACAGTTTTTGTGGAGCAGGGGGCCCTCTCCCCATCCGAAGAATCGGCGGGGTTATGCCGCAATCACATGCGGCGAGCTACTGGTAAGTTCAATGCCCACATGTTCGTCGTTTCGAATGTAGGTCAAGCGAAGTTTGCTTTCACATGGCATGCCGTGCTGGGGGGTGCAATGATTGCGTCGACGCAGTATTTCATAAGCGGTGGAGGACTAGGCCCAGCTGCGCAGCACAAGCCTGCGTTGCAGACAGACCGGAGCCTTTACATTTCACCGAGGTTTATGGGTGAGAGGCGTCCTTTAGTTGATGCGTTGTTATTTTTCTTGCGCGATCGGAAGCATAAGTGGCGCATCATGCCAAGCATGGAGGAGTTTGAGAAAGCAGGCCGAGCAACCGCATCAGAGATCGCGATTTGTGGCTCTCATTACTGAGTCTGACAAAGTTGCGCTCCCGGACCTTGCTGGCCTAAAGTTCGCTTGCACTGCCGAGCAATTTGTTAGCGCGGTTGCCAACGGGGACGCTGCGCAGTCGCGGTTTTGGGCACGCCGTCGATAACCATACGCATAGGCGTATTCTTGAGCGGACAGTCGCAATGCCAGGGAACATGATCAGTGGCAACGTGACAGATAAACGCCATCGTCTTATAACAATCAACGCGCGTTGCCATCGCAGTAGTTACACGCAAGCAAGCACCATGAGCAAAACAACAAACACAATAACGAGGCAAACGTCTGTTCAAGCGGATGTGCATGGGAACCGGCAACATGATTTAAGTGCAATAGAACCACTGCTCAGGTGCAAGTAGGAATAGGCCTAGCCATTACCGAACAACTGCAACTACTTACAATGCAAACGTATACGCAACAGAATTCACGCAAGCCAGTACTCAGCTCGAACGGTCGCCTGCAGTGAAACAAGCCAATGGTTCCATTCCACGGATTTCTTTTCCAGCAAGGCTGCGCTTGGCGGTTTCCCCGCCCCCGCTACATGCATCCTCGCAACCCTTCTGTCGTCCGAAGACTGCCCGCCGACGAGCTTGCCCAGTCAGCGAGCAATCCCATTCTGTGGGCCGACTTGCGTTTCTCCTCTCCCCCACCCCCGCGCGCTCCCCCCCCCCCCCCCATGCCCTTCTGTTTTCTCGATCTCCGCCTATCCGCATTGGCCGCCTCAGCTGTTTCAGCTATCTCATTATTTTCTGATTTTCCGCAGGCGGGGCACTCTTGGGCGGAGATGTCAGCCCGCCCCAGGTCGCGCAGCCGCCAACCGTACCGATACACCAGGAGAAGCGACGACGCTGCCAAACGCATCCAGATCGTTTGAGCGCCGCGCCGGCCGAGTGTGATGTCGCGCCCGTCTGGATTACGACGTTAACGCATGGACTGGCGAAGGTTGCGCATCACACGCACGCTCTTGCATAATATCGGCATGTTCTTCTTTGCACCCGCTGCGGCACATGGACGAAATAGACGATTGGCAAGACGAAGTTGTGGAAGCCGTGCCCTCGTGACTTGCCGTCGTATTATGCACTTGTGGTGATAACTCGCTCGGCGGTTGGACACTACCCGCATGGCCCTGGCCCTAACACGCAGGCGTTCGACATCCCGGATGGTAGACATGTTCCAGGCAGTCAGAGGTTGGCTGCTCATCATCAATAAGCTTCTTCTTGAAATCCAGCGAAGTCGCTGTAAATAGTTCAGCCCGTTGGCCACGCAGACGGTGCTTGCCAGCGCTGCGTGGGGATATTTGGGGAACAAGCAGTTGTTAAACCGCGTGTCTTGGTTTAAAGTACTACACCAACTGTGCGCAGTTGACTGACGTAGCAACAAAGTCTCGCGGGCCCTAAGATGCTCCCAAGAGGGGTCCAGGAGGGCCCCCAAAGAGGCCCAAGACGGGCCCAAACAGTGAAAGACGCGCGCCTCCCCGTCGCTCGGGCGATTGGGCGCGGTGGCTTCACGGGCGCGCCCCTTCAGAAGTATCTAAAGGCCTTCGGCCTATCCCTCCAACATTCATGGGTTTTGGACCCTAGGCCTCGTTGTCTTGTCGCGGGAAACTCTCGGGACCCTCTTGGGGGCCGTTTTGAAGCCTCTTCGGGGGCGGTTTGGGTGCCTCCTGGGGCGTCTTCGGTGTTTTTTCTTGGGGCCTCTTGGAGCCTCCTTGGGGCGGAAAACTCTGATGTTCGGTCCCCCCCTCGGGGCTTTCTTGGGGCTGTCTCTGGGCCCTTTTGGACCGTCTTCGGCGTTTCGGTCGGGAGTTCGAGATGTCGAGGACCCCCGAAACATTGAATCACCGATGTGCAATCCATGATGTTGGCCTTTCGGGGCCCTCATGGGACTGGCGCCATCGCAGGTTATTGTTCTTGGTGCTGCGCGGTCGGCGTCGATCGGCGGAATGTCGACCACGCTCGCAGGGCAGCCTGTTGAGATGGCTTGCCGTGTTGTCTCGCTCTCGAATGTTTGTCCGTGGAGAGCGCGCTGGGGATAGCCCTCCCGAATGTACCATGGGCCCTTGTCGATTGGCAGGAGGATTCTAAAGGTCTTCGCCGCAAGGTAGATTCTGGCGATTCCCTCCTCAGCCTCTCGTCGTCGTCGTGTCGTGCTAGTGTGGTTGCCGTGTGCGGTGCCGTCTGCGCCGTGCTGTGCCTGTGGTGCCGTGCTCAGTGCCGTGCGCTGTGAGCGTCGTCTGCCGTGCAGTGTGCCGTGCTGTCTGCCGTGCCGGCAGTCGTGGCGTGCCGTGCCGTGTGGCCGCCCGCGTCCGGGGCGGGGTGCCAAGTACCGGCGGCTGAATTGCCCAGGCGGGCTGGCTGCGTCCTGTCGGGCGCAAGGAGGAGACGCTTGCAGCGTGCTCTGGCCCTGTCGGGCCCTTCACGTCCTGTCGGGCGTCGTGCGCTGCGTTGCAGCACGCGAAAGCGCTAAGGAGGGGAAGGCGCTGCAACTTTTCACTTGCCCGTTCGGTGCTGAGTCCAGCGTGCACGCCTGGCATCGCGTAGGCGATGCGTTGCAACGTATTTTGCGGCGCTTGTTTGCAATAGTTAACCCTAGATTCGTGGACGACTTTTTCGGGGTAGACGAAGATCCACCCGATCTCCACGAAGACGCTTGGAGCGTGCATCCTTCCGCCATCGCTGACACTTGCAGGTGGGTAATTCAAGACTTGCTCGGCTGGCAGCTTGACGAAGAGAAAGCCGTCACAGATGCAAGCAAGGCTGTAGTCTTGGGCGTTTCAGTGTGCTTCGAAGAAGCGGCGGGCGTCGCAGTCTTCGAGATACCCGTCGAGAAAATAGAGAAGTGGCAAATTCATATTGCGGAGATTTTAAGGCAGGGAAGTTTGAGCCCTGCGTCGGCTCGCAAGCTGGCCGGCAAGTTGAGTTGGGGCGCCACGGTAGTGTTTCAGAGAAGTGCCAGGGTCTTCCTGGTGCCAATTTTTCAGCATGCGTGCGGCAGCACTTCCCGCATTAGCGACAGGTTGCGCCGAGCACTCGCTTGGTGGAGTAGATTTTTGGCCAGTCAGCCTTCCCGCCGGGTGCCACTTGGCCCGCGGATTCTCGACAGGTTGATTCTGTACACTGACGCTACAGGTTCTGGGGCTCTCGCGTGGGTGGCGATTCTCGGCAATTTGCGAGAATTCGCTCGGGCGCAAGTCCCGCCGGCTCTCCGCCGGTGGGCTCTCCCACGCAAGCAACAAATCGGCACGTGGGAGTTGCTTGCAGCAGTCTGTGCTTTATGGCAGCTTTTCGACAAAGTCCGTGCTCCTGTCGAAATCTTGCTGTTTGTAGATAACACTGCTGCTCATGGCACAATTGTGCGCGGATCGTCGCGCCAGGAAGACTGGAACCACCTCGTCAGTGAAATCTGGTTCCAGCCAGCGTCGGTGGGCAATTGCTTCAGTGCTTGGTGGGTGCCGTCGCATTTAAACATCGCAGACGCACCTTCCAGGATCCCTGCGCCGGAGATCGTAACATGCTTGACGGCGCAAGGTTTTCAAGAGATCGATTTTCAGTGGCCGTGCCATTTGGCATGGTTGCCTCGTCTGGATGTCGTTTGCTAGCAGCGGCAAAAAGAGATTGGCCCGCGTGGACCCCAAACAGGACATTTTCACCCGGAAGCAGCCAGTGCCCAGAGCTTACTGGTGTGATGCTGTGGAAAGGCAAGCAACGTACGTCGTGATATGACTGCGCCGCACATTGATGCGGTTTTCTGCTTGCGCAAACTCAGCCGTAGCATTTTGGTTCGAAATGCTTGACTTCCTCAGGACACACCGCCAGGCTGTCGAAGCGGCCGAGCGCCAGCAGCGCGCATTCCACGATGTTCCTCCCGGGCCGGAGGCCTCGTGCGTGTACGTGCCGCCGAGAGCAAAGACCCGGGCAGCTCCGGGGTACGTTCCGCCTCGGTCAAAAGCAAAGGCGTCGCACCCGACAGAGAGCGTCGACTCTCGCGTGCGCGCCTGGGTTCAAACAGCGCTGGCAATGACGGCGCCGCAAGACCATCCACCAGGGTCTCTGCCCGACCTCGTGCTAGAGCTGCGATCAGCTGGAATCACGGGCCCTTGGGATCTGCAAGGTTTGGGCCGTGACGAGATCGGACGAGTATTCCCGATCTTGGGATCGTTCCCTGCTTCCTTTGTCAGTAGCCTGCAGCAAGCACGTCTCCACGCAGAAGCTCAACAGCAAGTGCCGGCCATCGCTGGGCCTGCTGCTCATGCAATTGGCGCTGCGCGTCTTGACGTGTCCACAGCCGGCGCCGCCCGAGCTGCTCTGCGAATCCTGGCGATCGCGCGTCGAGACGGCCAGCTGTTGGCGCCGGAGCTCCTTGCCGAGGCAATCGTGGCGCTCTCCAAGGTGCCGGCCGCGAATTTGCAGACGCTGCAGCACGGCGACCACGATGAGATGCCGGAGCGGCCAGCAGATCGGGCATCTTGGCTTCAGGGCCACGACTGTCGGGACACATCTTGGCTTATCCAAGAGCTTGTGGTGCGCGAGCTCCAGAGCTGGCACCGCAGTGCGCTGAAATACGTTTCCCCGGTAAGGCTGTGGGGCCGCGTGGCTGCTGGCGTACGGCAAGCGCCGTGGCCGCCAACAGAAGCCGTTCTGGGCGCTTTCGCGTTCACAGTGCAGAACGGCAACACGCTCATCAAGTACGTCTCCCAGATCCGCTCCGTGCTGCGGCTCGTGCGTGCTCCGTTAGGAGCAATTTCCGATACGGCTGCCTTGGCTCGGGGAGCGGGAAAAAGCGCAGAACCTCGGTTTAAGGCCAGGGCATCCGCGAGGCAGACACGGGACCTGGCCCGATACATTCGCAATGAATTAGGGGAGCACGTCATTGCGGACAGCTTTGTTGTCGCACGGCATTTTTGCTTGCGCTATGGTTCGGAAGTTTTGCCGCTTTCGTGGAAATCCGACCATTCTTGCATAGAGATTGCCACCAAAGATGGGGTGGCAGAAGCTACAGTGCACCTCCACAAGGTGCATATGTGCGCAGCAAACGCGAGAACTGTGCGGCGTATGCATTTTGAAAAAATGCTCATCGCAGCCCTTGGTTTTCCCTGGCGCCAGCTACGGCGCAGCTCTGGCAACGCTCAAGGTGGCAGCCATTGCTCTCGATTTCCCCAAAGCTGCTCTTTGGGGCACGCACGCTTTTCGGCGAGGCTGGGCCGACGAAGCTTTAGCGCACGGCGGCGTCCCTGCCTTGTTCTTCAGCGGAGGCTGGAGAGGCGTGGCTGCGTTCGGATATGCTTCTGCGCAGGCTGTGGGGGCAGTGCAGGCGGCCGAATGGCTTGTGGAGTTCACCGAATCTAGTGGCAGCGAGTGAAAAACATATCATCCGCTCTGCTCTGCTCTGCCCTGCCGGGCTGCCGCCAACCCCACCGTGCAAGGCCCTTGCGGGCCGGCGTGTGGCCGAAGGGCGCGCCCTTTCCCCCTCTCGGCAAACTTTGGGGTCGTCTCCGAGGTTCCCGTCTCCACATGGGGGAGGGGCCAGAGAAGGGCCGACAGGAGTCCGACATTGGGGCGAGCTACAGCAGTGGCTCCGTCTGCCCGAACCGACGCGCCCTGTGTCTGGCCCACTGTTGGCGCGACGACGCACGGGGCGAAGGCGAGGGCTAGGAGAATCCTCATGTACCATGGGCCCTTGTCGATTGGCAGGAGGATTCTAAAGGTCTTCGCCGCAAGGTAGATTCTGGCGATTCCCTCCTCAGCCTCTCGTCGTCGTCGTGTCGTGCTAGTGTGGTTGCCGTGTGCGGTGCCGTCTGCGCCGTGCTGTGCCTGTGGTGCCGTGCTCAGTGCCGTGCGCTGTGAGCGTCGTCTGCCGTGCAGTGTGCCGTGCTGTCTGCCGTGCCGGCAGTCGTGGCGTGCCGTGCCGTGTGGCCGCCCGCGTCCGGGGCGGGGTACCAAGTACCGGCGGCTGAATTGCCCAGGCGGGCTGGCTGCGTCCTGTCGGGCGCAAGGAGGAGACGCTTGCAGCGTGCTCTGGCCCTGTCGGGCCCTTCACGTCCTGTCGGGCGTCGTGCGCTGCGTTGCAGCACGCGAAAGCGCTAAGGAGGGGAAGGCGCTGCAACTTTTCACTTGCCCGTTCGGTGCTGAGTCCAGCGTGCACGCCTGGCATCGCGTAGGCGATGCGTTGCAACGTATTTTGCGGCGCTTGTTTGCAATAGTTAACCCTAGATTCGTGGACGACTTTTTCGGGGTAGACGAAGATCCACCCGATCTCCACGAAGACGCTTGGAGCGTGCATCCTTCCGCCATCGCTGACACTTGCAGGTGGGTAATTCAAGACTTGCTCGGCTGGCAGCTTGACGAAGAGAAAGCCGTCACAGATGCAAGCAAGGCTGTAGTCTTGGGCGTTTCAGTGTGCTTCGAAGAAGCGGCGGGCGTCGCAGTCTTCGAGATACCCGTCGAGAAAATAGAGAAGTGGCAAATTCATATTGCGGAGATTTTAAGGCAGGGAAGTTTGAGCCCTGCGTCGGCTCGTAAGCTGGCCGGCAAGTTGAGTTGGGGCGCCACGGTAGTGTTTCAGAGAAGTGCCAGGGTCTTCCTGGTGCCAATTTTTCAGCATGCGTGCGGCAGCACTTCCCGCATTAGCGACAGGTTGCGCCGAGCACTCGCTTGGTGGAGTAGATTTTTGGCCAGTCAGCCTTCCCGCCGGGTGCCACTTGGCCCGCGGATTCTCGACAGGTTGATTCTGTACACTGACGCTACAGGTTCTGGGGCTCTCGCGTGGGTGGCGATTCTCGGCAATTTGCGAGAATTCGCTCGGGCGCAAGTCCCGCCGGCTCTCCGCCGGTGGGCTCTCCCACGCAAGCAACAAATCGGCACGCGGGAGTTGCTTGCAGCAGTCTGTGCTTTATGGCAGCTTTTCGACAAAGTCCGTGCTCCTGTCGAAATCTTGCTGTTTGTAGATAACACTGCTGCTCATGGCACAATTGTGCGCGGATCGTCGCGCCAGGAAGACTGGAACCACCTCGTCAGTGAAATCTGGTTCCAGCCAGCGTCGGTGGGCAATTGCTTCAGTGCTTGGTGGGTGCCGTCGCATTTAAACATCGCAGACGCACCTTCCAGGATCCCTGCGCCGGAGATCGTAACATGCTTGACGGCGCAAGGTTTTCAAGAGATCGATTTTCAGTGGCCGTGCCATTTGGCATGGTTGCCTCGTCTGGATGTCGTTTGCTAGCAGCGGCAAAAAGAGATTGGCCCGCGTGGACCCCAAACAGGACATTTTCACACGGAAGCAGCCAGTGCCCAGAGCTTACTGGTGTGATGCTGTGGAAAGGCAAGCAACGTACGTTGTGATATGACTGCGCCGCACATTGATGCGGTTTTCTGCTTGCGCAAACTCAGCCGTAGCATTTTGGTTCGAAATGCTTGACTTCCTCAGGACACACCGCCAGGCTGTCGAAGCGGCCGAGCGCCAGCAGCGCGCATTCCACGATGTTCCTCCCGGGCCGGAGGCCTCGTGCGTGTACGTGCCGCCGAGAGCAAAGACCCGGGCAGCTCCGGGGTACGTTCCGCCTCGGTCAAAAGCAAAGGCGTCGCACCCGACAGAGAGCGTCGACTCTCGCGTGCGCGCCTGGGTTCAAACAGCGCTGGCAATGACGGCGCCGCAAGACCATCCACCAGGGTCTCTGCCCGACCTCGTGCTAGAGCTGCGATCAGCTGGAATCACGGGCCCTTGGGATCTGCAAGGTTTGGGCCGTGACGAGATCGGACGAGTATTCCCGATCTTGGGATCGTTCCCTGCTTCCTTTGTCAGTAGCCTGCAGCAAGCACGTCTCCACGCAGAAGCTCAACAGCAAGTGCCGGCCATCGCTGGGCCTGCTGCTCATGCAATTGGCGCTGCGCGTCTTGACGTGTCCACAGCCGGCGCCGCCCGAGCTGCTCTGCGAATCCTGGCGATCGCGCGTCGAGACGGCCAGCTGTTGGCGCCGGAGCTCCTTGCCGAGGCAATCGTGGCGCTCTCCAAGGTGCCGGCCGCGAATTTGCAGACGCTGCAGCACGGCGACCACGATGAGATGCCGGAGCGGCCAGCAGATCGGGCATCTTGGCTTCAGGGCCACGACTGTCGGGACACATCTTGGCTTATCCAAGAGCTTGTGGTGCGCGAGCTCCAGAGCTGGCACCGCAGTGCGCTGAAATACGTTTCCCCGGTAAGGCTGTGGGGCCGCGTGGCTGCTGGCGTACGGCAAGCGCCGTGGCCGCCAACAGAAGCCGTTCTGGGCGCTTTCGCGTTCACAGTGCAGAACGGCAACACGCTCATCAAGTACGTCTCCCAGATCCGCTCCGTGCTGCGGCTCGTGCGTGCTCCGTTAGGAGCAATTTCCGATACGGCTGCCTTGGCTCGGGGAGCGGGAAAAAGCGCAGAACCTCGGTTTAAGGCCAGGGCATCCGCGAGGCAGACACGGGACCTGGCCCGATACATTCGCAATGAATTAGGGGAGCACGTCATTGCGGACAGCTTTGTTGTCGCACGGCATTTTTGCTTGCGCTATGGTTCGGAAGTTTTGCCGCTTTCGTGGAAATCCGACCATTCTTGCAGAGAGATTGCCACCAAAGATGGGGTGGCAGAAGCTACAGTGCACCTCCACAAGGTGCATATGTGCGCAGCAAACGCGAGAACTGTGCGGCGTATGCATTTTGAAAAAATGCTCATCGCAGCCCTTGGTTTTCCCTGGCGCCAGCTACGGCGCAGCTCTGGCAACGCTCAAGGTGGCAGCCATTGCTCTCGATTTCCCCAAAGCTGCTCTTTGGGGCACGCACGCTTTTCGGCGAGGCTGGGCCGACGAAGCTTTAGCGCACGGCGGCGTCCCTGCCTTGTTCTTCAGCGGAGGCTGGAGAGGCGTGGCTGCGTTCGGATATGCTTCTGCGCAGGCTGTGGGGGCAGTGCAGGCGGCCGAATGGCTTGTGGAGTTCACCGAATCTAGTGGCAGCGAGTGAAAAACATATCATCCGCTCTGCTCTGCTCTGCCCTGCCGGGCTGCCGCCAACCCCACCGTACAAGGCCCTTGCGGGCCGGCGTGTGGCCGAAGGGCGCGCCCTTTCCCCCTCTCGGCAAACTTTGGGGTCGTCTCCGAGGTTCCCGTCTCCACATGGGGGAGGGGCCAGAGAAGGGCCGACAGGAGCCTCGACATTGGGGCGAGCTACAGCAGTGGCTCCGTCTGCCCGAACCGACGCGCCCTGTGTCTGGCCCAGTTGGCGCGACGACGCACGGGGCGAAGGCGAGGGCTCCTCATGTACCATGGGCCCTTGTCGATTGGCAGGAGGATTCTAAAGGTCTTCGCCGCAAGGTAGATTCTGGCGATTCCCTCCTCAGCCTCTCGTCGTCGTCGTGTCGTGCTAGTGTGGTTGCCGTGTGCGGTGCCGTCTGCGCCGTGCTGTGCCTGTGGTGCCGTGCTCAGTGCCGTGCGCTGTGAGCGTCGTCTGCCGTGCAGTGTGCCGTGCTGTCTGCCGTGCCGGCAGTCGTGGCGTGCCGTGCCGTGTGGCCGCCCGCGTCCGGGGCGGGGTACCAAGTACCGGCGGCTGAATTGCCCAGGCGGGCTGGCTGCGTCCTGTCGGGCGCAAGGAGGAGACGCTTGCAGCGTGCTCTGGCCCTGTCGGGCCCTTCACGTCCTGTCGGGCGTCGTGCGCTGCGTTGCAGCACGCGAAAGCGCTAAGGAGGGGAAGGCGCTGCAACTTTTCACTTGCCCGTTCGGTGCTGAGTCCAGCGTGCACGCCTGGCATCGCGTAGGCGATGCGTTGCAACGTATTTTGCGGCGCTTGTTTGCAATAGTTAACCCTAGATTCGTGGACGACTTTTTCGGGGTAGACGAAGATCCACCCGATCTCCACGAAGACGCTTGGAGCGTGCATCCTTCCGCCATCGCTGACACTTGCAGGTGGGTAATTCAAGACTTGCTCGGCTGGCAGCTTGACGAAGAGAAAGCCGTCACAGATGCAAGCAAGGCTGTAGTCTTGGGCGTTTCAGTGTGCTTCGAAGAAGCGGCAGGCGTCGCAGTCTTCGAGATACCCGTCGAGAAAATAGAGAAGTGGCAAATTCATATTGCGGAGATTTTAAGGCAGGGAAGTTTGAGCCCTGCGTCGGCTCGTAAGCTGGCCGGCAAGTTGAGTTGGGGCGCCACGGTAGTGTTTCAGAGAAGTGCCAGGGTCTTCCTGGTGCCAATTTTTCAGCATGCGTGCGGCAGCACTTCCCGCATTAGCGACAGGTTGCGCCGAGCACTCGCTTGGTGGAGTAGATTTTTGGCCAGTCAGCCTTCCCGCCGGGTGCCACTTGGCCCGCGGATTCTCGACAGGTTGATTCTGTACACTGACGCTACAGGTTCTGGGGCTCTCGCGTGGGTGGCGATTCTCGGCAATTTGCGAGAATTCGCTCGGGCGCAAGTCCCGCCGGCTCTCCGCCGGTGGGCTCTCCCACGCAAGCAACAAATCGGCACGCGGGAGTTGCTTGCAGCAGTCTGTGCTTTATGGCAGCTTTTCGACAAAGTCCGTGCTCCTGTCGAAATCTTGCTGTTTGTAGATAACACTGCTGCTCATGGCACAATTGTGCGCGGATCGTCGCGCCAGGAAGACTGGAACCACCTCGTCAGTGAAATCTGGTTCCAGCCAGCGTCGGTGGGCAATTGCTTCAGTGCTTGGTGGGTGCCGTCGCATTTAAACATCGCAGACGCACCTTCCAGGATCCCTGCGCCGGAGATCGTAACATGCTTGACGGCGCAAGGTTTTCAAGAGATCGATTTTCAGTGGCCGTGCCATTTGGCATGGTTGCCTCGTCTGGATGTCGTTTGCTAGCAGCGGCAAAAAGAGATTGGCCCGCGTGGACCCCAAACAGGACATTTTCACCCGGAAGCAGCCAGTGCCCAGAGCTTACTGGTGTGATGCTGTGGAAAGGCAAGCAACGTACGTTGTGATATGACTGCGCCGCACATTGATGCGGTTTTCTGCTTGCGCAAACTCAGCCGTAGCATTTTGGTTCGAAATGCTTGACTTCCTCAGGACACACCGCCAGGCTGTCGAAGCGGCCGAGCGCCAGCAGCGCGCATTCCACGATGTTCCTCCCGGGCCGGAGGCCTCGTGCGTGTACGTGCCGCCGAGAGCAAAGACCCGGGCAGCTCCGGGGTACGTTCCGCCTCGGTCAAAAGCAAAGGCGTCGCACCCGACAGAGAGCGTCGACTCTCGCGTGCGCGCCTGGGTTCAAACAGCGCTGGCAATGACGGCGCCGCAAGACCATCCACCAGGGTCTCTGCCCGACCTCGTGCTAGAGCTGCGATCAGCTGGAATCACGGGCCCTTGGGATCTGCAAGGTTTGGGCCGTGACGAGATCGGACGAGTATTCCCGATCTTGGGATCGTTCCCTGCTTCCTTTGTCAGTAGCCTGCAGCAAGCACGTCTCCACGCAGAAGCTCAACAGCAAGTGCCGGCCATCGCTGGGCCTGCTGCTCATGCAATTGGCGCTGCGCGTCTTGACGTGTCCACAGCCGGCGCCGCCCGAGCTGCTCTGCGAATCCTGGCGATCGCGCGTCGAGACGGCCAGCTGTTGGCGCCGGAGCTCCTTGCCGAGGCAATCGTGGCGCTCTCCAAGGTGCCGGCCGCGAATTTGCAGACGCTGCAGCACGGCGACCACGATGAGATGCCGGAGCGGCCAGCAGATCGGGCATCTTGGCTTCAGGGCCACGACTGTCGGGACACATCTTGGCTTATCCAAGAGCTTGTGGTGCGCGAGCTCCAGAGCTGGCACCGCAGTGCGCTGAAATACGTTTCCCCGGTAAGGCTGTGGGGCCGCGTGGCTGCTGGCGTACGGCAAGCGCCGTGGCCGCCAACAGAAGCCGTTCTGGGCGCTTTCGCGTTCACAGTGCAGAACGGCAACACGCTCATCAAGTACGTCTCCCAGATCCGCTCCGTGCTGCGGCTCGCGCGTGCTCCGTTAGGAGCAATTTCCGATACGGCTGCCTTGGCTCGGGGAGCGGGAAAAAGCGCAGAACCTCGGTTTAAGGCCAGGGCATCCGCGAGGCAGACACGGGACCTGGCCCGATACATTCGCAATGAATTAGGGGAGCACGTCATTGCGGACAGCTTTGTTGTCGCACGGCATTTTTGCTTGCGCTATGGTTCGGAAGTTTTGCCGCTTTCGTGGAAATCCGACCATTCTTGCATAGAGATTGCCACCAAAGATGGGGTGGCAGAAGCTACAGTGCACCTCCACAAGGTGCATATGTGCGCAGCAAACGCGAGAACTGTGCGGCGTATGCATTTTGAAAAAATGCTCATCGCAGCCCTTGGTTTTCCCTGGCGCCAGCTACGGCGCAGCTCTGGCAACGCTCAAGGTGGCAGCCATTGCTCTCGATTTCCCCAAAGCTGCTCTTTGGGGCACGCACGCTTTTCGGCGAGGCTGGGCCGACGAAGCTTTAGCGCACGGCGGCGTCCCTGCCTTGTTCTTCAGCGGAGGCTGGAGAGGCGTGGCTGCGTTCGGATATGCTTCTGCGCAGGCTGTGGGGGCAGTGCAGGCGGCCGAATGGCTTGTGGAGTTCACCGAATCTAGTGGCAGCGAGTGAAAAACATATCATCCGCTCTGCTCTGCTCTGCCCTGCCGGGCTGCCGCCAACCCCACCGTGCAAGGCCCTTGCGGGCCGGCGTGTGGCCGAAGGGCGCGCCCTTTCCCCCTCTCGGCAAACTTTGGGGTCGTCTCCGAGGTTCCCGTCTCCACATGGGGGAGGGGCCAGAGAAGGGCCGACAGGAGCCTCGACATTGGGGCGAGCTACAGCAGTGGCTCCGTCTGCCCGAACCGACGCGCCCTGTGTCTGGCCCACTGTTGGCGCGACGACGCACGGGGCGAAGGCGAGGGCTAGGAGAATCCTCATGTACCATGGGCCCTTGTCGATTGGCAGGAGGATTCTAAAGGTCTTCGCCGCAAGGTAGATTCTGGCGATTCCCTCCTCAGCCTCTCGTCGTCGTCGTGTCGTGCTAGTGTGGTTGCCGTGTGCGGTGCCGTCTGCGCCGTGCTGTGCCTGTGGTGCCGTGCTCAGTGCCGTGCGCTGTGAGCGTCGTCTGCCGTGCAGTGTGCCGTGCTGTCTGCCGTGCCGGCAGTCGTGGCGTGCCGTGCCGTGTGGCCGCCCGCGTCCGGGGCGGGGTACCAAGTACAATTGCCCAGGCGGGCTGGCTGCGTCCTGTCGGGCGCAAGGAGGAGACGCTTGCAGCGTGCTCTGGCCCTGTCGGGCCCTTCACGTCCTGTCGGGCGTCGTGCGCTGCGTTGCAGCACGCGAAACCCGCCCTCCCTCCCTTGTGCGTCGTGTGTCGGTTGGGGGGGACGGGCCACAGAGAGCTCGGGGGCGAGCTACAGCAGTGGCTCCGTCTGCCCGAACCGACGCGCCCTGTGTCTGGCCCACTGTTGGCGCGACGACGCACGGGGCGAAGGCGAGGGCTAGGAGAATCCTCTGGGCAGTGGACTCCTCTCCCTGCCTTGCCCGATACTATTGCAACACAACAAGTAACGATTGAATGATGGTGCCAAATCTTGTGATACGATGGCGATGTGGATGGCGAACAGGATTGGCCGGAGGAGGCTGTCAACTGCGCGGTCTCATTACGGTCTCTAACGTACCCACTTTATTGCCCCAGCGTGCGGGACACCCCCGTTTCGCAATCCGAATCATCGTGACGTCGCCCCGAGCGGCGATGATTTTCAAAATTATAAAGCGGAGGGCGAGGAGGATGAGGAGGAAAAACACGAGGAGGAGAAGGTACACGATCAGGCGAGGGATCGACGGGTTTGACGATTTCGTTCGCAAGATGGGGCGGGGAGGGGGGTCAGGAGGCTCGATTTTTCAAGCTTGCAAGCTCACCCGAGATTGCCCCGCGGCAAAGTTCTTCGGGCATGCCGCGCGCAGGTCCATAAAAGGCCCTAGGTTGGGACAAGAAGCCCCCAAGGAAGAGCTCAACGAACCCCAGAAAAGCACGCAAAGAGCCCCCCACACACATCAAACCCATTGCTATCTCTTGACAGGGCATCGCCGCCGGCTGGGCAGCCGAGAGCTGGTTGAAAGGCTGGCAATCGTAATCGGCGTCGTCGTAGTCGTCGACCCCAAGACTCCGCTGGCTGGCTCCCTGGGGTCGGCCCCCCGACCAAGGCCGCTCCCAGGCCAGCCCAGATGGAGGGGTCAGCGACCCAAAGAGATCGAATCGTCGGAAGCAACCCCTCCTTGAATCCCCTCTTCCTCTCCCCTTTCCTGCTCCTCCTCCTCCTCCTCCTCCTGCTCCTCCTGCTCCTCCTGCTCCTCCTGCTCCTCCTCTGCCTTGTCCTTCCTCCCTCCTCCCCCCTCCTCCTTCCCCTCCTCCTCTTCCTCCTCCTCCTCTTCCTCAGCCTTGTCCCTCCTCCCTCTTCCCCCTCCTCCTCCTCCTCCTCTTCCTCCTCCTCCTCCTCCTGCTCCTCCTCCTCCTCCTCCTCCTCGTCCGCATCCGCATCAGCATCCGCATCCGCATCCTCCTTCCTCTCGTCCACCTGTTCCACCTCCTCCCCCTCCTTCTCCCTCCTCCCCCTCCTCCTCCTCCTCCACTTCCTCCTCCTCCTCCTCCTCCACTTCCTCCTCTTCTTCCTCCTCCGGCTCCTCGTCTGGGTGCCCGAGATCCAGGCTTTGGGGCCGCTGTGTCCGACGAAGTTGCTGCGGAGCTGGCTACGTCTACGAGCCGAGACGCGCGGGGACGTCGAGGGTTTTTTCTTCTGCGTGACAGGGGTGGCCGATCTCAAGCCTGTTTCCGCCGACACATTCCGGCGCATGCTCGCTCGTCACCTCAACGACGCACAGGTGGGCAGCCACTCCCTGCGGAAAGGCGGGGCGCAGTGGTGGAAGAACGCAGCGTCCCTGCCCGAAGAGCTTGTGCAGGGCCAGGGCGGCTGGTCTTCCATCGATGTGATGCGGAACTTCTACACGAAGTTTTCCGCAGCAGCTAGGAAAGAGCGCCTGCTGGAAGCCGCCGCCCGTGCTGCGTGCTCGGTTGCACAGCCGTCTGCGTGCCGACCGGCGAATTTGGATGCATTGCCGGTCTGGCAACGTCCAATGTGATTCCTTTGTGCTGCGCAATGAAAAACATTGAGACGGCTTGGCATCCTGCGCTGGCGTCCCCGTCGGTCCACGCTTCGCGCCATCCTCCCGGACGTGTGCCTCGTGGGGGTAGGTGGCTCTCCTCTTCTGGAGGCGCTGCCGTGGCCTGCGGCAGAAGCAGCACTCCCAAAAGAGCCACATCCGTGGCAGAAGGAGTTTTGTACATTCCTTACGCTTCGCGTCCCTCCCGGCCGGGTGCCCTTGTCTTGGGTTTCCCCGGGGCCCTTGCGGCCTATGGGGGCTGACAAATATGGCGGTGTAAAGCGGAAATCGTTTTTTCTTAGGAGGCTGTGCATTCGGGAAATGTGGTTTTCGCGGCCACCCCATCTCATTCGTTTTCTACGCGCGCAGGCCTGGGTGGCGGCGCCGCGCGTCTCGCGGTCCCGCCCTCCCTCCCTGTGTGGCGTGACGTGCTGGTCGCAATCCGCTTCCCTTCGGGGGGGTAGGTGGCTCTCCTCTTCTGGAGGCGCTGCCGTGGCCTGCGGCAGAAGCAGCACTCCCAAAAGAGCCACATCCGTGGCAGAAGGAGTTCTGTACATTCCTTACGCTTCGCGTCCCTCCCGGCCGGGTGCCCTTGTCTTGGGTTTCCCCGGGGCCCTTGCGGCCTATGGGGGCTGACAAATATGGCGGTGTAAAGCGGAAAGCGGTGTGCTCCCGAGCATTCCTTTCTCTGAGTGTGCCGAGACAGCAGCTACGCTGCGGGGTCGGGCGCGTTCTCTCAACTCTGAAACGCTGCGCCGCGTGCGGCGGCCTGCCACTGTGGAGCAGTTGGTCCAGGCAGTTTTTTCACGAGAAATGCAAAAAGGAGGTCGCCGATGGTCACGCTAGGTGGCGCCCTCTGCGTGACACGTGCGTCGTCATTGCCAGGTTCCCTGTCGACGAGGGCTGGAAAGCTGCCTCAAGGAAAATCCGCTGCATCGACGATTTCACGGCGTCGCATATAAATGCAGCTGTTTTTGTAGGGGAAGCAGTCCATCACGACGGTCTAGATCAATTCGTAGCTGTACGTAGCAAGACGATCCTCGCAAGCCCTGGCGGAGCCGCGCTTCGCAAGGAGGATTTCGTGAATGCTTTCAAATCGCTCCCACTAGCGAGCTCACACTTGCAGTTTGCTGTTGTCACCTGGGCTGCAGCCGAGTCCCGCGGCCAAGGGCTTCAGCTTTTGGCGTGCCCTTTTGGCGCAGCCGCCTCTGTCTACAACTGGGAAAGGTTTGGCGCGGCTGTCCGCGCCATTCTGGCCAGGTTGTTTCACGTTGTGCTTCTTCGCTTCGTGGACGACCTTTTTGGGGCCGACCCGGTTTTGGCGGGGGCGCCGCGCTTGGGCACGCCAGCAGGCGCAAGCGACGCGGCGTGCGAGGTGGTCGCAGGCCTGCTCGGGTGGGAGCTGGACGCTTCCAAGCGGGTGTCAAATGCCACCTCTGCGCGAATTTTAGGAGTAGATTGCGAGATTGTTCAGAGCTGCTCCGCGGTGCGCATGTCGATTGGCCCGGAAAAGCTCGCGCGGTGGAGTGCGCAAATTCGCGCCATCCTGGGCCATGGCGATGTCCCCAGCTGAAGCCAAGAAATTGGCCGGCCGACTCAGCTGGGGGTCGTCAGCAGTGTTTGGTCGTGCGGCCAGAGTGCACCTGGCTCCACTTTTCAAGCACGCGTCGGAGCGCGGCTCCAAACTTTCTGGTCGTGTTACGCGCGCGCTGCAGTGATGGCTTCGCTTCCTTGAATGCGCTCCGTCCCGCACTGTGCTTTGCGCGAGGCCAGCAGCTCGCGTCCGCTGCATTGTGTATTCGGACGCCACGGGAAGTGCAATGTGGCGTGGGCCCTTTGCTTCCCCGGCGCGCGCCTGTGGTCGGCTGCCACTGCGCCCGAACCAGCGCGGAACTGGGTACACCACCGCAGGAATCAGGTAGCCACGTGGGAACTGCTCGCTGCAATTTGCGCGATCAAATCTCCTGCAGGCTGCCCTCGCAGGAGCGTTGGGCAGTGATGTCAAGCCTGCTGCTGGGCTGGGCTCCTGGGCAAACGCACCAGGCCCCCAGTCCAGCAGGGCAGCCTGCAGGAATAGCCACAGCCACAGCACATACATAGGGTGGCAGAGGGTGGGTTGCGGCGCCGCCAGCTCTCCCATCCTGTGGGCAGCGCGGCGCCGCGCGCTCCATGACGGAAAGCCTTCCCGTCCTGCGGGGGCTCTTCCTGTCACAGCGCTGCCTCCCGTCCTGCGGGAAGCTCGGCCTCGCTGCGGAGTGCCTCTCCCGTCCTGCGGGACATTCTCTCTGCTGCGGGGCGTCGCCCCGCTGCTGCGACGTGCTGAACACGGATCGGAGCATCTGCAGCGAGGAGCGCTCTCCACCGCACATCCCAGCCACCAACCAGCCAGCCAGCGAAGAGGAGGAAGACGGAGGCGAGCGGGAGGTGAGGCCGCTCGGGCGCGTGAGCCGCAGCCCCCTATTGGAGGCACCCAGGCAGAGAGCTGCGCCTGCAACTCAAAGCGCCCGACGTCGCATTCTTTGAGGGCTGCCCAAAGGCTAAGAGGCCAGGAAGCGAAAAGGCACCCATTTGGCACCGGTCACCTTGGGAGATTTTCCTGCCCCCAAAACCGCTGCGCGATTTCGGGGCTATGAAAATCTCCTGCAGGCTGCCCTCGCAGGAGCGTTGGGCAGTGATGTCAAGCCTGCTGCTGGGCTGGGCTCCTGGGCAAACGCACCAGGCCCAATGCACCCAGGGCCCAGCCAAGCAGCTGCCGAGGCAGACCCGCGTCTGAGATAACACCGGGCCCAATGCACAGACAAGGCGTTGCTTGGGAGATGCTTGGGCTGCGCGCGCGCGCGTAGAGAAGACGAGCTGTCTTCTGCGCGCACTCAGGTTGGTGCACGCCCGCGGGCCACATCGCTGTGCGGCCGGCTTCGGCTCCGCTTGACCGTTTGCGCGGCCTCGCGCATCGCCTCCGCGCGCTTCCGCCGCGCCCGCGCCTGTCTGCGCGCGCTTCCGTTTGCCTGGACGCGTAGGCGCTGGCGCTATCATTTATGCTACTACGCGCCTTTGCGTGCCTCTGTGCGCCTGCTTGGTATGCGTGAGTGTGCGCAGTTCTGCATACTTCGGCGCGCTATTGCGCGCTATTCCGCGCGTCTGTGCGCTCCTTACGTTTCTGCGCGCGTCTCCGCGCTTTTGCGCCTGCCTGCGCGCTCTGAGTGTATCAGCGTGCTTCTTTTACTCTTCTGCGCGTCTGTGTTTGCTTCTGCGCGCATGTGCGCTTTTGCGTGCTTCCCGCGTTCTGCGCGCCTGTCCGTGCTTCTGCACGCCACCGCGCGTTCCAGCGCGCTCCATCGCGCTTTTGCGCGCCTCTGCGTGCGCTTTCTGCGCGCCTGTGCATGTCTGCGCGCCGCAGCAGACCTGTGCGTGCTTCCGCGCGTCTGCGCGCGCTCCTGCGCGCCTGCGCCCGCCTGCTTCCGCGTCCTCGGGCGCCCCTGTGCAATCGCGCATGCCTGCGCGCGCTTCCGCGCGCTGGTGCGCGTCAGCACGCTCGAATGCGTTTATGCTAGCCTCCGCGCGCTGTTGCGCGCCTGTGCGCGTGGTCGCGCTTCTGCGCGCTTGCGCGCGTTTCTGCGCCTCTGAGCGTTCTTGCGCACTTACGCCTGCGCGCCCTTCCGCGCGTGAGTGTTCAAGCGCCCTTGTGCGCTTCTGCACGTCTTGGCGTGCGAATCTGCGCGCCTGTGCGGGTTTACGCGCCCCTGTGTGCTGGCGCCTGCTTCTGCGCGCCGCAGCGCGTGCCCGCTGCATGCCACGCTTCTGCGCCTCAGTATGCGTTTCGCGCGACCGCGGGCGTTTTAGCGCGGCCGTCCGCAACTCTGCTCGCGCTTTCGCGCGCCTGCGCACACGTTCGTCCGCCCGCGCCCCCGCGACACCTGCGCGGGCTTTTGCGCGCCTCTGCGCGTTCCTGCGCGCGTGCGCGTTCTATCTGCGCAGCTGTGTGTTTCTGCGCGCCTATGCAGGTTTGTGCGATTCTGCGCGTTTATATAGCGCTTCCGCGCCTGGGCGTGTGTTTCGCGCGCCTGCGGGCGTTTTAGCGCATCTCACGGCAACTCTGCGCGCCTCTGCGCACTCCTGCGCGCGCTACGCGCTTGCGGCATCGTCGCGGGACTTTACGCGTCTCTGCGCGTTTTTGCGAGCCTGCAAATGCTTTTTGCGCAGTTGGGCGCGTCTGCGCGCCTCTGCGTGCGCTGCAGCGCGCCTCTGCACGATCGCGCGCCTCTGGGACTCCTGTGCACGCTAAACCGTCATTGAGCGCGCGCCTGTGCGCGCTTTCACGCGCTTCTGCGTCTCCACACGCCTTTTCGCGTTCCAACGCGTCCTGCGCGTCTGCGCGTGTTTCTGCGCGCTTGCGCGTGCCTGCTCACCTCTGCGTGCGTGCGCGCGTTTACGCGGCCCTGCCCGCGTGCGCGCCTGTGCCCGCGCGCGTCTGCACGTTAGCGCGCGCGTCTACATGTCCGAGCGCGCCTCTGCGCACTTTTGCGCGTCTCTGCGCGCTTTTGCACGCTCGTGCGCGCCCTCCGCGCAGTTGCGCGTCTGTGTGCCCGTGTGCGCATGCGCCTGAACCTGCGCGCGCTTCACCGTGCGCACGCCTAAGTGCGCTTCCGCGTTTCTTCGCGCCTCTGCCTCCACGTGCGCTTGCGCGTGCCTGCGCAAGCACGTGTTCACGCGCTGAGTGCCGCCGCGCGCCGTCCCGCACTGCTGAATTGCACCCGGATCTCCCGTCTGGGCGCGTGAGCACAACATTGCGCTCGGATGGCCCGTCTGGGCGCGCGAGCGCGGGAGCGCGGAATTGCGCCGAATCGCCCGTCTGGGCGCGCGAGCGCGAAATTGCGCTCAAATGGCCCGCCTGGGCGCGCGCGCGCGTAATTGCGCCCGGATCGCCCGTCTGGGCGCGTGAACACAGAATTGCGCTCAAACGGCCCGTCTGGGCGCGCGAGCGCGGAATTGCGCTCAGATGGCCCGCTTGGGCGCGTCAGCGCGGAATCGCGCCCGGATCGCCGTCTGGGCGTGCGAGCGCCTGGGCGCGCGAGCGCGGATTTGCACCTGGATTGCCCGCCTGGGCGTGCGAGCACATAATTGCGCTCGAACGGCCTGCCTGGGCGCATGAGCGCGGAATTGCGCTCGGATGGCCCGACTGGGCACGCGAGCGCAAAATTGCGCCCAGATCGCCCGTCTGGGCGTGCGCGCGCTGAAAGAATGGCCCCCCTGTGCGCGCGAGCGCGGAATTGCGCCCGGATCGCCCGCCTGGGCGCGCGAGCGCGGAAGTGCGCTCAGATGGCCCGCCTGGGCGCGCGAGCGCGGAATTGCGCCCAGATCGCTCGTCTGGGCGCTTGAGCACAGAATTGCGCTCGGATGGGCTGTTTGGGTGCGCCAGCGCGGAATTGCGCTCGATTGGCCGGCCCGCCTGGTCGCGCGAGCTCCCGCTCGGAGGGCCCGCCTGGGCGCGCGAGCGCGGAATTGCGCCCGGATCGCCCGTCTGGGCGCGAGCGCAAAATTGCGCTCGGATGGCGCGCCTGGGCGCGCAAGCGCGGAATTGCGCCCAGATCGCCCGTCTGGGCGCGCGCGCACAGAATGGCAGCCGAATGGCCCGTCAAGGCGCGCGAGCGCGGAATTGCGCTCGGATGGCCCGTCTGGGCGCGCGAGCGCGGAATTGCGCTCAAATGGCCCACCTGGGCGCGCAAGCGCGAAATTTTGCCCCGATCGCCGTCTGGGCGTGCGAGCGCGCCTGGGCGCGCGAGCGCGGATTTGCGCCCGGATTGCCCGCCTGGGCGTGCGAGCACATAATTGCGCTCGAACGGCCCGCCTGGGCGCATGAGCGCGGAATTGCGCTCGGATGGCCCGCCTGGGCACGCGAGCGCGAAATTGCGCCCAGACCGCCCGTCTGGGCGCCCAGATGGCCCGTCTGGGCGCGTGAGCACAGAATTGTAGCCAAATGGCTCGTCTGGGCGCGCGAGCGCGGAACGCACGCGGTTCGCCCGCAACCGCGCGAGATTGCCTCTTCCTGGGTGCAAGGGCGAGATCGCACCCGGACAGGGGGCCCTGCACGCCCAGATTACCTTACCGGGCGCTGCGACGAGCGGCAGTCGCCAGCAAGGGCGCGAGCCAGGGCATGGCAGCAAGGCCAAAAACCCCTTCACGACGAGGAGCGGGCGCGAGACGGTGAACGCATGGCGACAAGGAGCGGGGGCGGACGTGGTGACGAGGAGCGCGGGCTTGCGACGAGGAGCGCGCCGGCGAGCAAAAGCGGACGGCAGGGAGGCTGAGACCAACTGCATGGCGCCGGCCACCACGGCAGCAAGGTCAGGGGCCCGCCGACGAATGGCACTGGCCAGCACGGACACGGGCCGGGGTGTGGCAGCGCAAGCCCAAGGACCCACTGAGGCGGTGGCCCCCAAGGGGCACCCTCCTCCAGGCAGGGACCCGCTCCTTATCCAGGAGCTGTGCAAAGCAGCTGTTGCGCGGGTCCCACTTGGGAACCTTCTGCTGGCTGGCCCGCTTGGCCAATCACCGGCAGGAAGCCGAAACATCCCTTGGGGCCCAGCTGCGCACCGTTCCCACTTGGGAAACCTTCTGCTGGCTGGTCCGCTTGGCTAGCCACCGGCAGGAAGCGAAACACCTCTGGGGGCCCACCTGGAGCAACCTCGGGTGTGCCCTGCTGGGAGAATGGCGACGAGGAGCGCCAGCGACCTGGTGGGTATGCCTTATCCAGGCAAGGACCCGCTCCTTATCCAGGAGCTGAGCGCACGGTGCGCCGGCGCACCGGCCGACCGCGCACCGCAGCCCAAGATCCACAGCTCCGTGCCGCCCTGCGCGAGCGGGCGGCACCTGAGCGTCACAGGGTTGCTTGGTCGCGCAACTGAGCGCACGGTGCGCCGGCGCGACGGCCGGCCGCACACCACGACCCAATATGCACAGCTCCGTGCCTGTGCGCGAGCGGACGGCACCTGAGCGTCACAGGGTTGCTTGGTCGCGCAACTGAGCGCACGGTGCGCCGGCGCAGCGGCCGACCGCACGCCGCGACCCAAGGCGCACAGCTCCGTGCCGCTCTGCGCGAGCGGACGGCACCTGAGCGTCACAGGGTTGCTTGGCCCCGCAACTGAGCGCACGGTGCGCTGGCGCAGCGGCCGACCGCGCACCGCGACCCAAGATGCATAGCTCCGTGCCGCTCTGCGCGAGCGGACGGCACCTGAGCGCCCCAGGATGCTGAGTAATGGGCGACGAGATCTGGCCCGAGCGCCCCAAGACAGAGAAGGCGGGGACTGCGTCGACAGAGGACGTGGATCTCGGCTGCGTGGGGGCGATCCGAACCCCAACCAGAGGGGCCGCGAGACGCGCGGCAGCATCCCCTGGGCCCGCGCGCAAGGTATCCATTGATTCAAAAGCAATGGAATAAGTAGGAAGAGGTAACTCTTGGACAGGTAATGATCAGGCTGGAGAGAATCGATGCAAAGACATCCTGATCAGCCAGTGCCAACCAACCATCCAGCCTGGAGCGAAGCAGATGGAGAACGAAGGGTGCCCGCGAAAACCTTGCTTCCCGAATGCACAGCCTCCTCAGAAGATGCGCATCGCTGGCAGTTCTGGGAGTAGCTGGTGCAGGAATTGAAATAAGGTCTATTGGGTCTATTGGTTGCAATCTCGCGCTGGCGCGCCCCGGGACGGGCAATCTGAATGCAATTTTGCGTTAGCGCGCCCAACGGGCCGATTGGGGGCGATCTCGCTCGCGCGACGAACGGTTGCAGATTTGCGTTGGCGCGCCCAAACGAGCAATTCGAGTGCAAGTCACGCTCGCGCGACCAAACGACCAAACTGTGCTCAATTTTGCGCTCGCGCGTCTTGAGTGCCATCCCGCGCTCGCGCACCCGAATGGGCTGAGCGCAATTTCGCGCAGCGCCCTACGGGCAGTTCGAATGCAAATCGCGCTCGCGCGCCTAAAGGGGCATTCGAGCACAATTGTGCGCTCGCGCGCCGGGGCGGGCCAATTGGGTGCAATCGCGCGCTCGCGCGCCCAATGAGTTTTCTGACGCACCTGGGCGTTCCGCGCGCCCGGAAGTGTTTTCATAGCCCCCAAATCGCGCAGCGCTTTGGGGCAAGGAAAATCTTCCGGGCGCGCATGAGTGCGCCTCTCTGCCTTTATGCATCTTGGCTTCCATGCCTCGGTCAGCTGCGCGCTTGGCCGCGACGTGTGTTGGTCTCACTCGCCCAGGGCTGCTTCGCAGCAGGTGGCTCCTCTTCCGCTTCCTCCCTCGGTTGGTCGGTTGGTTGGCTGGCGCTGGTGGCGTGCGCAGTGGCTCCTCGCAGCGAACTCGTGGCTCTCTGCTGGTGCTCCTCGCTGCCACTTCGCCGCCCGTCGCCATTGCCTTCCCGGTCAACTTCGGTGACGGCGCCGCAACAGCCCCGAGGGGGGCTGCTCTGCAGGGCGGAACGCCCTGGCGCGCGTGGCCCGTGGCAGCGCCGCAACAGCTGCAGGGCGGAACGCCCTGGCGCGCGTGGCCCGTGGCAGCGCCGCAACAGCCCTGAGGGAGGCTGCTCTGCAGGGCGGGACGCCCTGGCGCCAGTGGCCCGCGTCAGCGCCGCAACAGCCCTAAGGGAGGCTGCTCTGCAGGGCGGAGCGCCCTGGCGCCCGTGGCTTGCGGCAGCCCTGCAGCGCCGCAAGGGCGGCTTGTAAAGCCGCCATTTCGCCCCCGCTCCTCGTCGCCATTTCCCGCCGCTCCTCGTCTCCGGAACGATGTCTGCGGCGCGCGCGCAGTTTCGGATACCCCCTAAACCAAAGGTTTCGATGGGGAGGAAAATCTAAAGCCCCGCCTGACGCAAAACGGTTGGTAGATTCATCGGTTGATGGCTGTAACCGCGTGCGTAAACTCTTGGGCAGTCACGGCTTGGGCCCCCGACGGAGCGGCGGATTTCTTCCAAAGCCTGGTTGGCTCCAACTCGGAGCAGCGGTGGCCTTCGACAACTCCGGAGGCCGTTCGGGGCACCGCCCGGCTCGGGGGCGGGATAGCAAGTTCCCGGCACCGCGGCCGCCGCGGAGCAAGCGCCCTGCGGGGTGCACTCGCTCCACCGGGGGGTCTTTGCAGGCTCCCAGTGGCCCACAAGGTGGGCGAGGTGTTTTATGCCAGTGTCGCCCGAGTGATGTCCGAACAAATGGGCTCAGCAGCGCCGTCGGACTTCGCGGACCCGCAGATGCGCACTTTCATCATCGAAGGTATCCGCGCAAACACCACGCCGTTCCAAGACGACCCTGAGGGATCGGAGTGGAAAGATGTGCGACTCACCCCTGCGCACATCACGGCTGCTCTTAAAGTGCAAGCTCGGGCAGCGCGGTCTCAGAGCAACGGCCCGGCTGGCAGCGTTGAGCCTGGCACCGGGACCTCGCCAGAGCACCTGGCGAAGGCGATCGAGGCGCTTGCAAAGGCAACGCAAGAGCGAGACCAGCCCAAGAAGGAACACTTGTCTTTCAACCTGAAACAGCGCCTGGACGAGCTCGGTCTCGGGAATCTCCCTAAAGATATGATGCCCTCGGAGGAGGCTATGATTCGGTTGGAGAAAGCCAGCAAGGTCGCACGGGACCAGGGCCGCCTTTATATTGGATCGGCAGAGGGAGAGGACCTCCAAGTCTCCTTTCGCCCGCCGTGGTCGCGCACACCCAAGATCGACGTGACCGTCGGCGACGGCAGCTTCGAGGAGAAGCTGCGCAGCGCGGTGGAGGCGAAGAAAACGAGGAGCTTGGAGGACAGGACCACTTTTGTGGGATTCGCTACGTTCTATGGACATATCCTGGATTGGGGCGTGAAGATGGTCCTCACGAAGGCCATCACCTCCACGCAGTTGCTCGCGTACCAGATCGTGCTCACCCGGGTGGCAGAAGAATACGGCGGCTTCAGGGTGTGCACACACTACGATCTCTTGCTCAGACAGGAGCTCGCCCGGGAGCTTGAAAGGGACGAGCGGTCGCAGATAGAGACGCTCTTGTGCACTCTGGACCGGGACGTGCTGGGGGACGCGAAGAACAGCGCTGAAAAGCGCGTGAAAGAGACCGCGAAGGCGGCCACGAAGACGGGCCAGGCCTCTGGCCCCCAGCCGTCGCGGCCGGCACCCGCTTCCAGCAAAGGAGGCGGCAAGGGGCCCCCCAAGGGAGGCAAGCTGCCCGCCCAGCACCCCAAGGGGCGCCAGGTCCACTCCTGTGCGTTCGCGCAGCCCCAATGGGAACGCTGACTGGTATGCCAAGAAGTGGGACAACACCAAGAAAGGCGACAAGAAGTGGTGAGCTGGTTCGCAGAGCGCCAGCGATGCGTCTGGGGATCATCCAGCGGCTCCTCCCCTCGCGCAAGAGACTTGCGAAGATAGTCTCGACGGGTCCGTCGGTTTTGCCACGGATCTGCATGAATTACAAGCTGAAGTGAACAGCTTGTTGCAAGATGTACATAGACTTGCTAACATGTCGCCAGTAAGCCATTTCAAGTGGGCGTTTGCCCTGCCTCCTTGCTTAGGCGTCGTCCGTGTACCTGCCAGCGCGCGCAGCTCAGTTCTTCATGAAAGTGGGAACAGGAGCTCTTTACACAGCTTCCGGGCGTCTGCCTTAGCTTTCTGGCGCGAACGCAAGCGAGTGACATATTTTGAATGGCAGCGGGAGTTCATAACACTCCCAGCACACGTGCAAGCCGTTCTAGGTCCGGACAAAAACTTGCTTTTGCTGGCAGAGATGCTGGAGGCATCTAGTAGCCCAGACGCTCAATTAGTTTAAAATTTAAGGCGCGGTTTCAAGCTCGTTGGGGAGATCCCCCCGAGCGGCACGCTCCCCGCATGATCACCTGTTCCGCCCCTGTCGTTAGAGGAACTCTGGCGACGCGCCCCTGCTAACAACGCAGCGCTGATTTTGAGAGCGGCTTCTTCTACCCTGTCGGATGAAGAAGCGGCAGCAGCACTGCGGGCGCAGACGGCAGCCGAGGTGGCAGCAGGTAAAGCTAGATGGACGCCGTTGTCGGCGACACTCAGCGAGGCGGCGTGTTCTCCACGTTTCGGAGTGGACGAGGGCTGGAAGTTTAAAGGTTCATCTTTTGTGCGCGCTGTCCGCGCCATTGATGATTTTCACGCTTCCAGCGTGAACGAAGCCACGCAAGTCGAGGAGCGGGTGCATCACGAGCACCTCGACGCACTAGTAGCAATTGGCCAAGGCATCTGGGAAGCAAGTGGGCCAGATAGAGGCCCAGCAACACTTCGTCTTCGCAAGGATGACGTTGTAGGCGCATACAAGACTTTGCCGATTTGCGCGGATGACCTGCCTTGCGCTGCGGCCGTTACAGAGGACACGGCGCAAACAGGCTTCGCGTTGCAGCTCTTTTCTTGCCCGTTTGGGGCTGTCGCAAGCGTGCGTGCGCGGCGCCGCGTCGGTGCTGCGCTCCAACGCGTGCTTGCAGAGCTGTTCCGCATTTTATACCCGCGTTTTGTCGATGATTTCTTCGGCGTCGACCGCGCGACGCCGGGAGATACTGCCCTCGCAGGGCCGAGTGGTGCTGCATTTCTTGCGCGCGAAGTCGTGCAAGACTTGTTGGGTTGGCAGCTGGACGACGCGAAAGCTGTCACCAACGCTTCTGTAGCCGTAATTCTCGGCATCCAGGTTGCCCTGGATGATGCCCGGGAGCTTTTCGTCTTTAGCATTCCCGAGGAAAAGCGCGTGAAGTGGATTGCTGAGATCGATAAGATTCTCGAATTGGGCATGCTGTCGCCGGCGCTGGCCCGGAAGCTAGCAGGGAAGCTGAGTTGGGGAGCAACGATGGTGTTTGGCAGGAGCGCGAGAGTGTATCTTGCAGCTCTGTTCTTCCACTCGGCCCGTCGTCTCTCCAAACTCTCTCTGCGCCTGCGCCGGGCTCTCCACTGGTGGCTTCGCTTTTTGCAATCCAAGCCTCGCCGCGAGATACCCTACCTGCCAGCTGCGCGGCCCCGGTTGGTCATTTATACCGACGCAGCGGGGTGCGGAACACTAGCGTGGGTTCTCGCGCAGGGCAACCAAAAGCAGTTCGCCCGAGCGTGGGTCCCGCGATGGCTTCGCGACAGAGTGAAGCCGCGCCGGCAGCAAATCGGCACGTGGGAGCTCATTGCTGCGGTGTGTGGCCTTTGGCACGCGTACACCTTTCTGGAGCCAGGGTTGGAGATTTTGTTATTCGTGGATTCCAACCCAGCGCTAGGGGCATTGCTCAAAGGGACGTCCAGGCAGATCGACTGGAATGCTTTAGTGACGTCCATTTGGTTCGCGGCAGCAGACAGGGGCGACGTCTTGTGCCCCTTCCGTGCGCCGTCTGCTCAGAACCTTGCAGACGCCCCGTCCAGAGCCCATGAAGAGCCAGACAAATTGCGCACTCTGCTCGGGCAAGGGTTCGAGGAGGTGCACTGGCGCTGGCCGGAAGCAAGCGTTTGGGACGAGCTCTGGCGAGGACAGACGCGAGCGCAGGAGGGAAAAAGTTGCACGCAACAGTTGACCGTCGTGGCCTTCTCTTCTGGCTTCGCGGCCGCCTGCCTGTCGCAGCCTGCGCCCTCATTCCGTAGCCGGTTGGGCACAAGCGTTTCTTGATGGCCTTCCAGTTTATCGATGCTTCCCGGCGGCGCCATCTGGAGGCCGCCCGGGGCGCGCAGGTGCCGCAGCAGACTCCTGTGCCAACGGAGCTGAAGGCATGGTTCCAGAGTGTGCTGGCCCGGGCGCCAGCATCGTGCCATCCGGCATCGCCTGACGCAGTCTTGCAGGCGCTGGCCGATTCTGGTGCTGTTCATGGCGGCGACCTCCAAGGCCTCTCAGCAGCAGAGTTGCGAGAGGTGTGGCCGCCTCTCAGAACGCTGTCCGATGACTTCCTGCGTTCCGTGTCGTGGCAGACGGGCGCGCGCGGCTCAAGCACCGTCGCGCCTAAGCTGAAAAGACACAAGCCAGAACGCTTTTGTGAGCAAGAACTGCCTCCCGGGAGGCCGGCTGCCAGGGCGGCGGCCGACGAGTTTTTTGCAGCAGTGGAAGTTCTGGTGCAAGCCAGAGCTCAAAGATGTGCGCCTCCCGCTGATGTCCTGGCGCAATCAATTTCTGTCATATGCAGAGCGCCAGCTCCGGGACTGCATGACGGTGCCGCGGCCTCACCTCTGCCATCGGCGAGAGCGCGGTGGCTGGCGCAAATTCCGGCGGAGCGTCGCGATGATGTGCTCCGCGGCCGCTTGCTGCTCCAGGAAATGGAAAACTGGCGACAGAGTGGACAAGGCTACGCATCAGCTGTGCGATTGTGGGGCAAGCTGGCAGCGGCAACTGGCGTACCAGAGTGGCCGCCTGATCAGGTGGTGCTCGCAGCACTTGCATTTGCAGTCCCACGGGCGTCCACGCTCTCCCGGTACTGTTCCCATTTGCGGTCCATTCTCAGGCTTATACAGGCGCCTTTGGGGTCGCTGGCTGACACGAGTATGCTAGTCAAAGGCGCCCAGAAGAGCTGCACTTCTGCGCCGCGCTTCAAGGCCACTGCGTCTGCGAGGCAGACCCGCGAACTCGCGGGCTACGCCCGGGACGTGTTGCAAGACGCGGAGCTCGCAGACAGTTGGGTCGTGGCCAGACATTTCACATTGAGGTATGGCTGCGAAGTACTTAAACTGGGTGCCGACCCGTCCCACTCTGAAGTGCGGTGCCACGTCCGTGACAATGTGTCTGAGGTTACCGTCGTTTTGCACAGAAGGAAAATGCAAGACAAATCTGTGCATGTGGTGCGGCAGTGCATTTGCAAGTCCGCATCGCCAGACTTGTGCGGGGTCTGCGTCTTGCGTCGACGTGGCGGCCAGGGAGCACTATTTCCAGTCCTCCAGTACGACAGGGCTTTAGCAGCATTGAAAACTGCAGCACTCGCACTTGGTTTCCCGAGAGGAGCAGAATGGGGCACCCACTGCTTCCGCCGCGGTTGGGCCAATGACGCCCTGCGCCATGGGGGAGTGCCAGCCTTGTTTATTCAGGCGGCTGGCGTGGCTTAGCTGCGTTCGGCTACGCCGCGGCGCAGACGAAGGGGGAAGTTCTGGCTGCTAAGTGGGCAGCAGAGTTTTCCGACTCGTCAGGCGATGGATCAGGCGTGGAGAGTTGAGGAAAACAACGGCAACATGCTATCGGGCTGGCGCTATTCCGCGCGAGCCCTGCTTATCCCAAGTCCAGGAGGTCCGGGATTTACAAGCGGAGCGATGCTCCAGAACTCACGCGGGGATCCGGGCCCGAGTCGCCTACATTGGGAGTGTTATGGACAGGGCGAGTCGAGCCCTCACCATTGGGGCGCTTTTCTCGGGGCTCTTACTCGCCTGTCGCGCCGGCAGCGTCCAGATTCCTGGCCCACCGCAGGCGCGCCCACTCCACCAGAAGGCGGGCAAGTAGATTTTCATACCCCCTAAACCAAAGGTTTCGATGGGGAGGAAAATCTAAAGCCCCGCCTGACGCAAAACGGTTGGTAGATTCATCGGTTGATGGCTGTAACCGTGTACGTAAACTCTTGGGCAGTCACGGCTTGGGCTCCCGATGGAGCGGCGGATTTCTTCCAAAGCCTGGTTGGCTCCAACTCGGAGCAGCGGTGGTCTTCGACAACTCCGGAGGCCGTTCGGGGCACCGCCCGGCTCGGGGGCGGGATAGCAAGTTCCCGGCACCACGGCCGCCGCGGAGCAAGCGCCCTGCGGGGTGCACTCGCTCCACCGGGTGGTCTTTGCAGGCTCCCAGTGGTCCACAAGGTGGGCCAGGTGCTGTTCACAGCGCCCGTGGTGTTGTTTGTCATCGCCTTCGTCGTTGCCCGCCCGCCCGCCCTTATGGCTTGGTGTGGTTTCTGGGGAGTGTGGGACCGGCGCGTGGCGGGGCGTTTCTCTCGGGGCTCTTACTCGCCTGTCGCGCCGGCAGCGCTCAGATTCCTGGCCCACTGCAGGCGCGCCCACTCCACCAGAAGGCGGGCAAGTAGATTTTCTCGTGCATCGAGCATTTGGCTCGCAGCGATCATCTGACGATTAGGACAAAAAAACAAATCTAGCTGACTGGATTGCGTCGATTCCTCGATTTCTTGAATTGCCTTGTCTGAGGAAGTGCTGCAAAATATTATCCTCGCTGGTCTTATCCAGGGGCGGATCAGAAAGGGGGCGGGAGTAGTAGGGATGGGTCCAGTGAGGAGCGGGGGGAAGACACCAACACATTCCGACATGTTCAAATGAGATAGCCGTCCAAGGCGTTTTCGTGCTCAGATTGTTGTTCTGGGCGTGTCCGTGCTCGTATTGCCGTTCTGAGCGATTTCGTGCTCAGATTGCCATTTTGGGCGTTTCCCTGCTCAGAGTGCTGTTCTGGGCGTTTCCGTGCTCAGATTGCCGTTTTGGGCGTTTTCGTGCTCAGATTGCCATTTTGGGCGTTTTCGTGATCAGATTGCCGTTCTGGGCGTTTCCGTGCTCAGGTTGCCGTTCTGGGCGTTTCCGTGCTCAGATTGCCGTTCTGGGCGTTTTCGTGATCTGATTGCCGTTCTGGGCGTTTCCGTGCTTAGATTGCCGTTCTCGGCGTTTTCGTGCAAATATTGCCGTTCTGGGCGTTTCCGTGCTCAGATTGCCGTTTTTGGGCGTTTCCGTGCTCAGATTGCCGTTCTAGGCGTTTCCGTGCTCAGATTGCCGTCCTGGGCGTTTACGTGCTCAGATTGCCGTCCTGGGCGTTTTCGTGCAACGATTGCCGTTCTGGGCGTTTCCGTGCTCAGATTGCCGTTCTGGGCGTTTCTGTTTCAGATTCCTGTTCTGGGCGTTTCTGTGTTTAGATTGCCGTTCTCGGCGTTTCCGTGCTTAGGTTGCCGTTCTGGACGTTTTCGGTCCAGATTCCCGTGCTGGGCGTTTTCGTGTTCAGATTGCCGATCTGAGCGTTTCCGTTCTCAGATTGCCGCTCTGTGCGTTTCCGTGCTCAGATTTCCGTTCGCGTTTTCGTGCAAAGATTGCCGTTCTAGGCGTTTCCGTGCTCAGATTGCCGTTCTGGGCGCTTCCGTGCTTATATTGCCGTTCTGGGCGTTTCCGTGCTCAGATTGCTGTTTTGGGCGTTTTCGTGATCAGATTGCCGTTTCTGCTTCGCCCCTTCTCTCTCCAGACTTGGCAGACGCGAAGCGTGCAGGAGAAAAACTTCAATGCCACGAAGTAAAGTGTGGCTTGTTGGGGGTGCTGCATCTGCCACAGGCCACGGCAGCGTCTCCGCGACAAGGGAGAGCCACCTACCCCCCCGAAGGGAAGCGGATTGCGGCCAGCACGTTCGCCACGCAGGGGGGGCGGGAGGGGCCGCGAGAAATGCAGCCCAAACAAACCCAAGCCCGCGCGCGAGAAAAATACTGAGCAAGGAAAAGCGAGAACAAAAGAGCAAGACAAGAGAAACTAAGAAAGCACATCAGAATATCGGCTCCGAGCCGCTCTGCGCGAGCCGACGGCACCTGAGCGTCACAGGGTTGCTCGGTTGCGAAACTGAGCGCGCGGGGCGCCAGCGCAGCGGTCCACCGCACACCGCGACCCAAGATGCGAAGCTCCATGCCGCTCTGCGCGAGCGGGCGGCGCCTGAGCGAGCGCATGGTGCGCCGACGCGACGGCCGACCGCGCGCAACGACCCAAGATGCACAGCTTCGTGCCGCTCTGCGCGAGCGGACGGCACCTGAGCGTCGCAGGGTTGCTTGGCCCCGCAACTGAGCGCACGGTGCGCCGGCGCAGCCGCCGACCGCACACCGCGACCCAACATGCACAGCTCCGCGCCGCCCTGCGCGAGCCGACGGCACCTGAGCGTCACAGGGTTGCTTGGTCCCGTAACTGAGCGCACGGTGCGCTGGCGCAGCGGCCGACCGCACACCGCGACCCAAGATGCACAGCTCCATGCCGTCTGCGCGAGGGGACGGCACCTGAGCGCCACGGGGTTGCTCGGCCGCGCAACTGAGCGCACGGTGGGCCGCAGCGGCCGACTGCGCACCGCGACCCAACATGCACAGCTCCGTGCCGCCCTGCGCGAGCGGACGGCACCTGAGCGTCACAGGGTTGATTGGTCCCGCATCTGAGCGCACGGTGCGCTGGCGCAGCGGCCGACCGCACACCGCGACCCAAGACGCATAGCTCCATGCCGCTCTGCGCGAGCGGACGGCGCCTGAGCGCCCCAGGATGCTGAGTAATGGGCTGCCCGCGAAAACCTTGCTTCCCGAATGCACAGCCTCCTCAGAAGCTGCGCTTTCCGCTTCGCTCCTTCTTTCTCCAGACTTGGCAGACGCGAAGCGTGCAGGAGAAAAACTTCAATGCCACGAAGTATGGCTTTTTGGGGGTGCTGCATCTGCCACAGGCCACGGCAGCGTCTCCGCCACAAGGGAGAGCCGCCTACCCCACAGAGCCGCTGAAGAGCCGCTGCCGCGGGCACCATTGGAGGCAAACTGCGTCCTTTGGATTGTTCCTTCGTGCAAAGAAAATGGTCCCTGAACGCTGCTTGCATGGCGTGGTCCGCTCTCCTGCGCGAACGGGTAACTCTCGAATGAGCGTTTCATTTGCTTGATCCAGTCAGGTGTTGTGAACAGATCCCTCTGCAAGCTTCGGGCTGAAACAGTGCAAAACAAGGCGGGGGCACGCTGCGCTGGTGCGATTGGCGGTGCGGCCCGACAACGCAAGCTCCAAAGCACGGAGCTTGGGCCGATTGAACGCCCCAACCCTTTGCCAAAATCGCTCGCCAGGGATGCAGGCACAAGCGCGGCACCTGAGCGGCACGGCCCTCGCGGAAGGCGGCCCCGCCGCACACCATGCCCTGCTCAGCGGTGGGGCGCGAGGCACCTCAGCGGCAGGTTTGCACGAAATGGCGCGAAGGCCCCAAGACCAATGAGCGTGGGCGTACTATTCACCACCACCCTCACACGACAGCCAAATCGCTGGCAATCGGTAATCATGCGCGCAGGCGCGCGAATCGCGAAATGGAGAATGCGAGTCTGGACACCTTGGCGCCGGAATTCGGCGCTGAATCGACGAAGCTCGGAAGGCATTCCTGGGCGCGACAGCGCCAGAGAATGCGCAAGTGCAGCGCAGGTGCCTGACCACAGAATGGCAACCGGGTAACCAGCGAATGCTTTGCTGCTGCGCGCTCATCAACGAAGCTGCGCCAGCAATGAAAGCACAGAGTGCCGTTCAAAGCGATCAAGCGGAAGCAGTAAATTGCGCTCGCGAATCTGCGGGGCACGCTGGCGCCAGAACCCAGGACCGTGCTCCAAATGCGTTGCTGGCAGCGCAGGTGTAACGGAAGGCGGCCGTGCGGCAACCAGGCTGACTTCTGGAGCAGCACGCGCCACCTGCGCAAGGCAAGGGGTGCAAAGGGACAGACGGCACAGCACCAATGGAGCGTTGCATGCAAGTTGGCCAGGCGCTGCACTGCGCAAGGCAGGCGGGGCGCAGAATGACGCGCTGCCACCACAACCTGAGTGAGCACAGGGTGATAGCAGAGCCAAACGCTGCACTCGTGAGAGGGCTGCACTGCATGGGTAACGGCTTTGCGCGCAGAATTGGAATCTGAGCGCGTCAGCGCCAGAAAGGCGAAATTGACGCCGCGATTGTGAGCCTGGGCGGTGGGCGCTGGGGAACCGACCTAAGAATGTTCTTCTGGGTGGCGCCTTGGGGGATGAACGTGCAGCCTTGGTGAACGACTGCCTGTGCACTGCGAGCCTGCGTCGAAAGCCCCACGCCGTGCGCAGCACCTGAGCGTGACAGGGTTGCCTGGTACATGGAGCGCGGCGTGAGCCCAGACTCCCAAGCAGGGAGCGGCCGCCGTCTGGGCGCCATGAGCCTGGTGCGTCGAAACGTCCGCGCGGCTCTGAAGAAGAGCGCGCGGCACCTGAGTTGTTTCGACACAAGGTGGGCGCAGACCCCCAGACAAGAAAGCGGCCGCCGGCCGCGCGCAAGAGCCTGCGTCGAGAGCTCCGCGCTGCTCAGACGAAGAGTGCGCGCCCGCAGGGGTGGCAGATGCCGCGCGGCGTGGGCGCAGACACCCAGAAACAGAGCGGCCGCCGACAGTACCGCGACAAAGCATGAGAAGCGCGCAGCACCTGAGGGTCACAGAGTGCCCAGAAGAAAGCGCGCGGCGTGGCCGCAGACCTCCAAAGCAGGGGGGGGCAGCCGCCTGCGCGCCACGCAGCCTGCTGCGTGACGCTCTGAAGAAGAGCGAGCGGCACCTGAGCCCCACAGGGCTGCTTGGCAGGAGGCGCGCGGTTTGGCCGCAGACCCCGACTAGGAGGCGACCGCCGACTGTATACCACGAAGCCTGCTGCGTCGAGAGCTCCGCGCCGCTCAGAAGAGGAGCGTGCAGCTCGTGAGCGCCACAGGGCTGCCGGCAGAAGGCACCCGGCGTGGGCGCAGACCCCCAAAGCAGGGAGCGGCCGCCGACTGTGCACCACGGAGCCTGGTGCGTGGAAAGTTCTGCGCCGCTCTGAAGAAGAGCGCGCGGCACATAAGCGTGACGAAAACGCTTGGCGGAAAACGCGCGGCGCTGGCGCAGACCCCCAGACTGGGGAGCGGCCGCGGACTGTTCACCGCACCGAAAACGGAATTGCGCCCGGCGGCGCTTGCAAGCGAGCAAGAGCCCGCAGCTGTATGATTCTCGGCGCCAATGGCGAATCTGAGCGCGTGGGCGCTGATCGTGCGAATCGGGCTCAGCCTGCAAGTCTACGCGCGCTTGCGTGAGAATGGCCATGTTCGACGATCGCGAATCTGGCGCGCGCACACGCACGAAACGCGAAAGCATGCTCATAAAATTCAGCGTCGCCCCTCCCTGGCGTTGCGTTTCCGCGCGCACAATGGGCAGCCAGCTTCCGCGCAGCTGGCAGGGGCCATCCTGGGATACACCCAAACGCCGCAGACAGCGAAACGTGACGCACAGGGAGGGCGGGCGGGAAAAACCACACCCAAGCGACGCGAATGCACGCCGCCAACAAGAATCCTCAGGGCGACCAGTGGACCGCGCACACCTGCCCTAGGTCGCCCCTCTCAAGCGTGATTCCAAGTTTCCGGCGCCCGCACTCACAGATCTGCATCTGAGCACGGTTTCGTGCTCACCGGCGACGGCGCGCCCAGAATTGCATACTGAAGCGGTTCTGAGCAGCCCAGCGCCCGCGCGCCCAGATCTGCAAACCGAGCGCGGCCCGTGCTCTGGAACGCAGCCTAGGCCCGAACTCGGGTGCCCTGGCGCCCACGCGCACAGAGTTGCAATGGCCGTGCAGATGCGGCTTACCGGCGCGCAAACCTGCAGCCATGAGCCCTCCGCGCAGACAGCCAAAGAGTGCGCGGGCGGCCTGCCAGCCTGCAGCTCGAATAAAACATCAAGCTTTGCAGGGTCTTCGTGGGCGCGAGACGGGGCGTCTGCTAAATTTTGGGCCGACGGCACAGCCATGCACTTTCCATGTGATTCTGGAGCGAAATGCGAATGTGCGCGCGCCAGCGCCAAAAGCGCAAGACCATGAACAGAATGCAATGCTGGATTGGACAGAGTCAGACCGAACTGTTTGCGCCACAACTGCAGCAACCGGGCCGAGCGTGGCGCAGGCTGGCAGAAGGGGGCAGACGCGCCACTGCGCAAGGCAGAGGGCGTAAAGAACGCCGCAGTGCAGCAACCGGCCAAACGTGGCGCATGTTGGCAGCAGGGGGCAGACGCCCCACTGCGCAAGGCAGGGGGCGCACATAACTCCGCGCTGCAGCAACTGGGCCAAGTGTGGCGCAGGTTGGCAGCAGGGGGCAAACGCCGCACTGCGCAACGCAGGGGGCGCACAGAACGCTGCACTGCAGCAACCGGTCCCGCGCAGGTTGGCCGCAGGGGGGAGACGCCGCACTGCGCAAGGCATGGGGCGCGCAGAACGCCGCACTGCAGCAACCAGGCCAAGAGGGCGTAGGTTGGCAGGGGGCGCAAAGAAACGCTGCCTTGCAAACGGGCCACGCATGGCGCAGGCTGGCAGCAGGGGGCAGACGCGCCGCACTGCGCACAGCAGGGGCCGCAAAGAATGCCGCACTGCAGCAACCAGGCCAAGCGTGACGCAGGTTGGCAGCAGGGGACAGGCGCCGCACTGCGCACGGCAGGGGGCGCAAAGAAATTCTGCATTGCAGCAACTGGGCCAAGCGTGGCGCAGGTTGGCAGCAGGGGGCAGACGCCGCACTGCGCAAGGCAGGGGGCGCACAGGACGCCGCACTGCAGTAACCGGGCCAAGCGAGGCGCAGGCTGGCAGCAGGGGGCAAACGCCGCATTGAGCAAGGCAGGGCGCGCACAGAACGCTGCACTTCAGCAGCCGGGCCAAGCGTGGCGCACGCAGGTTCGCAGCAGGGGGCACCGCACTGCGCAACGCAGGGAGCGCCAAGAACGCCGCACTGCAACCGGGCCAGCGTGGCGCAGGTTGGCAGCAGGCAGACGCCCCACTGCGCAAGGCAGGGGGCGCAAAGAGAAGCTGCGCTGTAGCAACTGGGCCAAGCGTGGCGCAGGTTGGCGGCAGGGGGCAGACGCCGCACTGCGCAAGGCAAGGAATGCCAAGAACGCCGCACTGCAGCAACCGGGCCAGGCGCGGCGCAGGTTGGCAGCAAAGGAGACGCCGCACTGCGCGAAGGAAAGGACGCTGCACTGCAGCGACAGGGCGTAGCGCGGCGCAGGTTAGGCAGCAGGGGACAAACGCAACATTGCGCAAAACAGGGGGCGTGAGTGCCGCACTGCAGCGACCGATCCAAGCGTGGCGCAGGGCGCACAGAACGCCGCACTGCAGCAACCGGGCCAAGCGTGGCGCAGGTTGGCAGGAGGGGGCAGACGCCGCACTGCGCAGGGCAGGGGGCGCACAGAACGCGGCGTTGCAGCAACCGGGCCAAGCGTTGCGCAGTTGGCAGCAGCGGGCAGACGCCGCACTGCGCAAGGCAGGCGGCGCACACAACGCCGCGCTGCAGCAACCGGGCCAAGAGGGCGTAGGTTGGCAGCAGGGGGCAAACGCCGCACTGCGCAAGACAGGGGGCGCAAAGAAATTTTGGTTCAATCAGGTTTACAGAATGACTCGGTCGTTTAAACTTCTGCACTTCTTCAGAGAGAAACCACAGAAATAAAGATTTTTGATAGCCCGCAAACCGCGCAGCGGTTTGCGGGGCAGGAAAATCTCAGGGCAGGCTCTTGTGGGCTTCTTGGCTTTCGCCCCTCTCCGCTTCTCCGCTATGGCAGGGGAATCCTTATGGCCTGGTTGCTGCTGGACGGCAGGCGGTCCTTTTCCTCCAACCTCGCTGCTCGGTTGCTCGGCTGAGTTGGTGGTCGATTGGCTTCCTATCCACCGGTGCCTTGGCACTCTGGACGGTGGCGGCGCTGTCGCCCCTCCCTTCGCTGGTTGGCAAGGTTAGTTGATTCTGGCCGCCATTTGTGCAGCGGCGCCGCCAAGGGACAAACCGCGGCCACCGCTGGCTGCTCTGCTGCATCACCATGTCATCATCTCTGGGTCGTGTGCGCGCTGGCAGGCTATTGTGCAGGTTCCTCTGTTGCCATGATGGCTCAGTGCTGGCCGTCGGCTTGACTTGCAAATCCCCCCCTTGCGAACAGCTTTCCGCGCAGGTAGGAGCTGTCCGCTATGGCTTTCGAGCAGTCAGAGGTCTGTGCATTTGTGCAGGCGCTCCCGGCGGGGGCCCTCCACGGCGCCAGCAAGCAGGCGGCTGAGGAGTGGTGCTCCTTTCTGCTGAGTGTGGACCCAACCCCAAGGGCGCGCCATGATTTGTTCTGGTACTTGTCTGTAGGTCGTCTCTTGGCAGAGAGCATGGGCGCTTGCGACCCACTCGACCTGGCGGGCCCGGTGATGCGAGGCATGATTACGGCGGCTATCAAGCCGGGGGAAACGCCTTACGATCACGAGGGCGAGAGCCAGCTCTTCAGGGAGTGGAAGGTGCAGCCTTCCCAGATTGCATTCGCCCTTCGCGCGCAGGACAAGTGCGCAAAGCTCGAGCCGCCAGCGCCGACAGCTGAAGTCACGCTCGCCACGACCATGAGAGAGTACCTGGAAGCACAGGCTGCGAGCCAGAAGCGGTCTGTGAAGGCCCTGTCCTTCAAGCTGTCGGAGAGGCTTTCCGAGCTTGGCATGGACGCATTCCCGAAGGAAGCCCTGCCTTCGGAGGAGAACCTCGCCGGCTTCGAGGCCGCGGGCCGCGTCGCCAAGGAGAAAGGTCGCCTCTTCGTTGGCAGCGCTGATGGAGAGGACCTTCAGCGGAATTTCCGCCCTGCTTGGCCCCGCGCCCCGGCAGTCGAGGTGCCCATCGGCGAGGGCTCCGTGCCAGAGCGCCAGCGCCAGATGACCGATTTCAAGCGTTCACGGGCGGCGGCAGAGATCGATTACCCTGGATACGCGACGTTCCAGGCGCATTTGCTCGACTGGGGCGTCAAGCTCATCTTGATGAAGACTGCCACCCCGCTCGAGGCGCTGGGATGCACAATGTTGGTTGCGAAGGTGGCCGAAGAGCACGGGGGCGCAAGGACTGCATACCAGTACGACATCCTCGCGCGGAAGGCCATGGCGAGGGCCCTGGAAGGCGGCGATCCAGACTGGAAGGTTTACTTTACCAAGGTGGACCGCGACCTCGCCAAGGAAGCGAAAGACAAGGTCACGGCGAGGGCAGGCGAGGCCGCAAAGGGGGCGAGCGGCAAGGCGGGCGGCAAGGTCGGGGGCGGTGGCAGGGGCAAGGCGCCCGGCAAGACTGACGGTTCTGCTTCGACAGGCGCTGGGGCGTCTCAGGCGCAGGCCCCGCGGTCGTTGTCCCCGGCGGTGCCGCCCCGCTCGCGCAGCCCCTGGCCTCGCAAGCAAGGCGGCTGGGGCCAGCAGGACGGCTGGCAGCAGCGCGGCTGGACGCAGCACAAGAAAAAGTGAAGGCCACTGGCCGACAGCAGGTCCCCAGACAGCTCCAGCTCTGACCACTTCGAAGGGGAACTGAGACGCGGGGCTGGCGACGGGCAGGCCGAGCAGCCTTCGCCGTCTGCGTGGGAGCTTGAATATCCTGGTGTCTCTGGTTTTGCCGAGATGCAGGATCGTGTGAATAGTTTCAATTTTAGTTCAGCTGCTAGTGAACTCGAACCTTTTTTGGGGCATTTAGACTGGGCCCTTGCGCTGCCGTCTTGCGACGAGCGCCCAGAGGTAGCGGAACCGGTCGCCTCGTGGCTCGACCAAGTTCTGGCGTTAGACGGGCACTCTTTGGCAGAAGCCCGGTTTAAGAGCTTGCAGCACTGGCGCGAGCGCAAGCGAGTGCTGGACCCCATCTGGGCGTGCAAATTGGCAACGTTGCCAGCGCACGTTCGGAGCGCGCTGGGTCCGAAGAAAAATCTGCTTGTGTTTGGCGAGATGTTGCGTGCGATTAATTGGCCGGACGCTCGGCTGTTAGTTGACCTTCAGAATGGTTTCCCTCTGCTAGGGGAGATCCCCCGGAGCGGAGTGCTACCGCGCAAACCTTTTAACACGTGCACTGAGACGGTGGCGAGCCTGCGTGCGCAGGCAACAGTTTTGAACGCTGGAGCCATTCGTCGCGCTCGGCGGCCGGCCGATCTGGAGCCGTCCGCGCGCTTGGTTTTTGAGGAGAAGTGCGAAAGGGAGGCGAGCGAGGGTCACGCGAGGTGGCGTCCTCTGCGCGACACTTGTATTTCAACGCCTCGCTTCCCGGCCGACGAGGGCTGGACGGCAGATAATTCGCGAAGGGTCCGCTGCATAGATGACTTCACGTCGTCTGGTATTAATGCAGCCGTGTCAGTGGGCGAGGTGGTTCGTCGCGACACTTTGGACCAGTTTGCGGCCGCTTTGTGCGTCGTGCTCCTGGCGGGAGGTGGCGGAGCCTCCGTTCGCAAGGAGGATTTCGCTCACGCTTTTAAAACGTTGCCACTGGCCAGTTCCCACCTGCAGTTTGCTGCGGTGGCTTGGGATTCGGCCGTGGCGCGGGGCCAGTGCCTTCAGCTCCTGGCGTGCCCATTTGGGGCGGTGGCATCAGTGTACAATTGGGATCGTTTTGCTGCTGCAGTGCGAGCAGTTCTTGCTCAGCTTTTCCATGTGGTGTTCCTACGCTATGTGGACGATTTGTTTGGATCGGACGTTCAATTGCCAGGCGCACTTTTCTTCGCAACCCCCGCTGGTGCCACAGAAGTGACGCGGGAGGTTGTGACCGGTCTGCTTGGCTGGGAGCTCGACGGCGCCAAACGTGCGTCCGATGCTCCGTCGGCACAGGTTCTTGGTGTCAGCGTCGCGCTCGACCAAAAGGATGGCGCAGTGCGGCTCGGGATCTGCGCAGCGAGACTGGAGCGCTGGAAAAACGAAATCAAGCATATTCTGTTGCGTGGAGCGCTGCAACCCGCCAGTGCTAAGAAGCTGGCCGGGCGCCTCAGTTGGGGTCCCAGCGCAGTTTTCGGCAAGGCAGCGCGCGTGCACCTGGCGCCTCTGTTTAGGCACGCTTCTGGCACATCGGCGCACCTGACCGGTCGACTGCGCAGGTCTCTCCAATGGTGGCTGCGGTTTTTGGACGTCGTGCCCCAGCGCACGGTGCGCGCCGCGATGCCATCCGCGCGGCAGCGCTGTATAGCTTATTCCGATGCAACAGGCAATGGCAACGTGGCGTGGGCGATTTGCCTCCCAGGTCGGCGTTGCTGGGCAAGCTCGACCGTGCCCGAGGCAGTGTGGCAGTGGGCGCGGTTCCGCAAGAACCAGGTTGCCACCTGGGAGCTTCTCGCAGCCACATGCGTTCTGCATTGGCTCCTCGAACAGATTCGGGCGAGCTGGAAGTCGTCCTCTTCGTGGACAATCAGACCGCCCTTGGCACCCTGCTCCGCGGGTCTTCCAGGCAGTCTGACTGGAATGACCTCGTCGGGGACCTTTGGCTACGGGTCGCCCGCGCTGGCATGCTGTTTTGCAGTTTTTACGTGCCGTCCCATTTGAATTTGGCGGACGCGCCGACTCGGCCCCTCGAGAAAGCCGCGGCGCTGGAGGCGCTGCAGGCCGCAGGGTTCACCTGCGTTCCGTGGTGCTCGCCGCCTGACGGCCCGTGGCCTCAGTGAGAGACGTAGTGTCCCGAATGGAAAAGAGCCTGATCGTCCAATCGTCTGCGTCTGCATGGCTATCATGTGTTTGCTGCTCCCAGCGCTGAGGAGCTTGCCGGCCCAGGTCCAGATTCGCGTCAGGATTGCGCATTTTGGAGCGGAGCGAGTCTTCGGCATCGTTCTCCTGCTACCGTTGCCGATTTGGGCGTTTAGGTGTCTCGGTCGCTTGGTCGGCCATTTCCCGCGCTTGGTTGCGCTAGTTGCCGATTCTGTCGTTTTCCACGTTCGGGCTCCCTGGTGCCCAGGTTCCCCTTCGAGGCGAGACGTTTGGTGACCCGGGGCTGAATCGGTTGAAAATTCCTCGTCGGTGGCCTGAGATAAGGCGATCGTCTGCTCCGATGCGCATTCCGTAGCCGGGTTGGCTTAGATGCTCAATTTGATTGCTGAGGGCCGCGCCCGGGCAGCAGCCGCCCATTCTCATGCCGAAGGTCGCCCTGGGCCGGGCCATGACTGTCCGAGTTTGCCACGCGCACTGGCCGATTTGATCCGGCAAGCTGCGAGCGTACACCCCCCTGGTCTATCATTGGACGTGCTGCGCGGCGAACTGGGTAATGTGAGGGAGTTTCTGTGGAACTCACGTCATTTGAGGGAGTTTCTGTGGAACTCACGTCATCCTCACCCCCGGCGCGAAGAGCACTCGAGCCCAGAGCGGCCTCCGGCACCGTTTCCGGACGGATCCGCTGGATCCGCTGGATCCGCTGGATCCGGTGACGAATCCCAAACCGGCGCCCTCGCCTGAGAGATCCTCACAAAACGGGCCCCGGGGGGGATGCCCAGAGGAGCCCAGAGCGGCCTCCGGCACCGTTTCCGGACGGATCCGCTGGATCCGCTGGATCCGGTGACGAATCCCAAACCGGCGCCCTCGCCTGAGACATCCTCACAAAACGGGCCCCGGGGGGGATGCCCAGAGGAGCCCAGAGCGGCCTCCGGCACCGTTTCCGGACGGATCCGCTGGATCCGCTGGATCCGGTGACGAATCCCAAACCGGCGCCCTCGCCTGAGACATCCTCACAAAACGGGCCCCGGGGGGGATGCCCAGAGGAGCCCAGAGCGGCCTCCGGCACCGTTTCCGGACGGATCCGCTGGATCCGCTGGATCCGCTGGATCCGACGAATCCCAAACCGGCGCCCTCGCCTGAGACATCCTCACAAAACGGGCCCCGGGGGGGATGCCCAGAGGAGCCCAGAGCGGCCTCCGGCACCGTTTCCGGACGGATCCGCTGGATCCGCTGGATCCGCTGGATCCGGTGACGAATCCCAAACCGGCGCCCTCGCCTGAGACATCCTCACAAAACGGGCCCCGGGGGGGATGCCCAGAGGAGCCCAGAGCGGCCTCCGGCACCGTTTCCGGACGGATCCGCTGGATCCGCTGGATCCGGTGACGAATCCCAAACCGGCGCCCTCGCCTGAGACATCCTCACAAAACGGGCCCCGGGGGGGATGCCCAGAGGAGCCCAGAGCGGCCTCCGGCACCGTTTCCGGACGGATCCGCTGGATCCGCTGGATCCGCTGGATCCGACGAATCCCAAACCGGCGCCCTCGCCTGAGACATCCTCACAAAACGGGCCCCGGGGGGGATGCCCAGAGGAGCCCAGAGCGGCCTCCGGCACCGTTTCCGGACGGATCCGCTGGATCCGCTGGATCCGCTGGATCCGGTGACGAATCCCAAACCGGCGCCCTCGCCTGAGACATCCTCACAAAACGGGCCCCGGGGGGGATGCCCAGAGGAGCCCAGAGCGGCCTCCGGCACCGTTTCCGGACGGATCCGCTGGATCCGCTGGATCCGGTGACGAATCCCAAACCGGCGCCCTCGCCTGAGACATCCTCACAAAACGGGCCCCGGGGGGGATGCCCAGAGGAGCCCAGAGCGGCCTCCGGCACCGTTTCCGGACGGATCCGCTGGATCCGCTGGATCCGGTGACGAATCCCAAACCGGCGCCCTCGCCTGAGACATCCTCACAAAACGGGCCCCGGGGGGGATGCCCAGAGGAGCCCAGAGCGGCCTCCGGCACCGTTTCCGGACGGATCCGCTGGATCCGCTGGATCCGGTGACGAATCCCAAACCGGCGCCCTCGCCTGAGACATCCTCACAAAACGGGCCCCGGGGGGGATGCCCAGAGGAGCCCAGAGCGGCCTCCGGCACCGTTTCCGGACGGATCCGCTGGATCCGCTGGATCCGGTGACGAATCCCAAACCGGCGCCCTCGCCTGAGACATCCTCAGAAAATCTACTTGCCCGCCTTGTGGTGGAGTGGGCGCGCCTGCAGTGGGCCAGGAATCTGGACGCTGCCGGCGCGACAGGCGAGTAAGAGCCCCGAGAGAAGCGCCCCGCCACGCGCCGGCCCCACACTCCCCAGAAACCACACCAAGCCATAAGGGCGGGCGGGCGGGCAACGACGAAGGCGATGACAAACAACACCACGGGCGCTGTGAACAGCACCTGGCCCACCTTGTGGACCACTGGGAGCCTGCAAAGACCCCCCGGTGGAGCGAGTGCACCCCGCAGGGCGCTTGCTCCGCGGCGGCCGTGGTGCCGGGAACTTGCTATCCCGCCCCCGAGCCGGGCGGTGCCCCGATCGGCCTCCGGAGTTGTCGAAGACCACCGCTGCTCCGAGTTGGAGCCAACCAGGCTTTGGAAGAAATCCGCCGCTCCGTCGGGAGCCCAAGCCGTGACTGCCCGCGAGTTTACGTACACGGTTAAAGCCATCAACTGATGAATCTACCAACCGTTTTGCGTCAGGCGGGGCTTTAGATTTTCCTCCCCATCGAAACCTTTGGTTTAGGGGGTATGAAAATCTACGTGCCCGCCTTGTGGTGGAGTGGGCGCGCCTGCAGTGGGCCAGGAATCTGGACGCTGCCGGCGCGACAGGCGAGTAAGAGCCCCGAGAGAAGCGCCCCAATGGTGAGGGCTCGATTCGCCCTGTCCATAACACTCCCAATGTAGGCGACTCGGGCCCGGATCCCCGCGTGAGTTCTGGAGCATCGCTTCGTTTTCAAATCCCGGACCTCCTGGACTTGGGATAAGCAGGGCTCGCGCGGAATAGCGCCAGCCCGATAGCATGTTGCCGTTGTTTTCCTCAACTCTACGCCTGATCCATCGTCTGACGAGTCGGAAAACTCTGCTGCCCACTTAGCAGCCAGAACTTCCCCCTTCGTCCGCGCCGCGGCGTAGCCGAACGCAGCTAAGCCACGCCAGCCGCCTGAATAAAACAAGGCTGGCACTCCCCCATGGCGCAGGGCGTCATTGGCCCAACCGCGGCGGAAGCAGCGGGTGCCCCATTCTGCTCCTCTCGGGAAACCAAGTGCGAGCGCTGCAGTTTTCAATGCTGCTAAAGCCCTGTCGTACTGGAGGACTGGAAATAGTGCCCCCTGGCCGCAACGTCGACGCAAGACGCAGACCCCGCACAAGTCTGGCGATGCGGACTTGCAAATGCACTGCCGCACCACATGCACAGATTTGTCTTGCATTTTCCTTCTGTGCAAAACGACGGTAACCTCAGACACATTGTCACGGACGTGGCACCGCACTTCAGAGTGGGACGGGTCGGCACCAAGTTTAAGCACTTCGCAGCCATACCTCAATGTGAAATGTCTGGCCACGACCCAACTGTCTGCGAGCTCCGCGTCTTGCAACACGTCCCGGGCGTAGCCCGCGAGTTCGCGGGTCTGCCTCGCAGACGCAGTGGCCTTGAAGCGCGGCGCAGAAGTGCAGCTCTTCTGGGCGCCTTTGACTAGCATACTCGTGTCAGCCAGCGACCCCAAAGGCGCCTGTATAAGCCTGAGCGTGGACCGCAAATGGGAACAGTACCGGGAGAGCGTGGACGCCCGTGGGACTGCAAATACAAGCGCTGCGAGCACCACCTGATCAGGCGGCCACTCTGGTACGCCAGTTGCCGCTGCCAGCTTGCCCCACAATCGCACAGCTGATGCGTAGCCTTGTCCACTCTGTCGCCAGTTTTCCATTTCCTGGAGCAGCGAGCGGCCGCGGAGCACATCATCGCGACGCTCCGCCGGAATTTGCGCCAGCCACCGCGCTCTCGCCGATGGCAGAGGTGAGGCCGCGGCGCTGCCATGCAGTCCCGGAGCTGGCGCTCTGCATATGACAGAAATTGATTGCGCCAGGACATCAGCGCTCTCTTTGAGCTCTGGCTTGCACCAAAACTTCCACTGCTGCAGAAAACTCGTCGGCCGCCGCCCTGGCAGCCAGCCTCCCGGCAGGCACTTCTTGCTCACAAAAGCGCTCTGGCTTGTGTCTTTTCAGCTTAGGCACGACGGTGCTTGAGCCGCGCGCGCCCGTCTGCCACGACACGGAACGCAGGAAGTCATCGGACAGCGTCCTGAGAGGCGGCCACACTTCTCGCAACTCTGCTGCTGAGAAGCCTTGGAGGTCGCCGCCATGAACAGCACCAGAATCGGCCAGCGCCTGCAAGACTGCGTCAGGCGATGCCGGATGGCACGAAGCTGGCGTCCGGGCCAGCACACTCTGGAACCATGCCTTCAGCTCCGTTGGCACAGGAGTCTGCTGCGGCACCTGCGCGCCCCGGGCGGCCTCCAGATGGCGCCGCCGGGAAGCATCGATAAACTGGAAGGCCATCAAGAAACGCTTGTGCCCAACCGGCTACGGAATGAGGGCGCAGGCTGCGACAGGCAGGCGGCCGCGAAGCCAGAACAGAAGGCCACGACGGTTAACTGTTGCGTGCAACTTTTTTCCCTCCTGCGCTCGCGTCTGTCCTCACCAGAGCTCATCCCAAACGCTTGCTTCCGGCCAGCGCCAGTGCACCTCCTCGAACCCTTGCTCGAGCAGAGTGCGCAGTTTGTCTGGCTCTTCATGGGCTCTGGACGGGGCGTCTGCAAGGTTCTGAGCAGACGGCACACGGAAGGGGCACAAGACGTCGCCCCTGTCTGCTGCCGCGAACCAAATGGACGTCACTAAAGCATTCCAGTCGATCTGCCTGGACGTCCCTTTGAGCAATGCCCCTAGCGCTGGGTTGGAATCCACGAATAACAAAATCTCCAACCCTGGCCCCAGAAAGGTGTACGCGTGCCAAAGGCCACACACCGCAGCAATGAGCTCCCACGTGCCGATTTGCTGCCGGCGCGGCTTCACTCTGTCGCGAAGCCATCGCGGGACCCAAGCTCGGGCGAACTGCTTTTGGTTGCCCTGCGCGAGAACCCACGCGAGTGCTCCGCACCCCGCTGCGTCGGTATAAATGACCAACCGGGGCCGCGCAGCTGGCAGGTAGGGTATCTCGCGGCGAGGCTTGGATTGCAAAAAGCGAAGCCACCAGTGGAGAGCCCGGCGCAGGCGCAGAGAGAGTTTGGAGAGACGACGGGCCGAGCGGAAGAACAGAGCTGCAAGATACACTCTTGCGCCCCTGCCAAACACCATCGTTGCTCCCCAACTCAGCTTCCCTGCTAGCTTCCGGGCCAGCGCCGGCGACAGCATGCCCAATTCGAGAATCTTATCGATCTCAGCAATCCACTTCACGCGCTTTTCCTCGGGAATGCTAAAGACGAAAAGCTCCCGGGCATCATCCAGGGCAACCTGGATGCCGAGAATTACGGCTACAGAAGCGTTGGTGACAGCTTTCGCGTCGCCCAGCTGCCAACCCAACAATTCTTGCACGACTTCGCGCGCAAGAAATGCAGCACCACTCGGCCCTGCGAGGGCAGTATCTCCCGGCGTCGCGCGGTCGACGCCGAAGAAGTCATCGACAAAACGCGGGTATAAAATGCGGAGCAGCTCTACAAGCACGTGCTGGAGCGCAGCACCGACGCGGCGCCATGCATGCACGCTTGCAACAGCCCCAAACGGGCAAGAAAAGAGCTGCAACGCGAAGCCTGTTTGCGCCGTGTCCTCTGTAACGGCCACAGCGCAAGGCAGGTCATCCGCGCAAATCGGCAAAGTCTTGTATGCGCCTACAACGTCATCCTTGCGAAGACGAAGTGTTGCTGGGCCTCTATCTGGCCCACTTGCTTCCCAGATGCCTTGGCCAATTGCTACTAGTGCGTCGAGGTGCTCGTGACGCACCCGCTCCTCGACTTGCGTGGCTTCGTTCACACTGGAAGCGTGAAAATCATCAATGGCGCGGACAGCGCGCGCAAAAGATGAACCTTTAAACTTCCAGCCCTCGTCCACTCCGAAACGTGGAGAACACGCCGCCTCGCTGAGTGTCGCCGACAACGGCGTCCATCTAGCTTTACCTGCTGCCACCTCGGCTGCCGTCTGCGCCCGCAGTGCTGCTGCCGCTTCTTCATCCGACAGGGTAGAAGAAGCCGCTCTCAAAAACAGCGCTGCGTTGTTAGCAGGGGCGCGTCGCCAGAGTTCCTTTAACGACAAGGGCGGAACAGGTGAGCATGCGGGGAGCGTGCCGCTCGGGGGGATCTCCCCAACGAGCTTGAAACCACGCCTTAAATTTTCAACTAATTCAGCGTCTGGGTTATTAGATACCTCCAGCATCTCTGCCAGCAAAAGCAAGTTTTTGTCCGGACCTAGAACGGCTTGCACGTGTGCTGGGAGTGTTATGAACTCCCGCTGCCATTCAAAATCTGTCACTCGCTTGCGTTCGCGCCAGAAAGCTAAGGCAGACGCCCGGAAGCTGTGTAAAGAGCTCCTGTCCCCACTTTCATGAAGAACTGAGCTGCGCGCGCTGGCAGGTACACGGAAGACGCCTAAGCAAGGAGGCAGGGCAAACGCCCACTTGAAATGGCTCACTGGCGACATGCTAGCAAGTCTATGTACATTTTGCAACAAGCAGTCCACTTCAGCTTGTAATTCATGCAGATCCGCGGCAAAACCAACGGACCCGTCGAGACTATCTTCGCAAGTCTTTTGCGCGAGGGGAGGAGCCGCTGGATGATCCCCAGACGCATGGCTGGCGCTCTGCGAACAAGCTCACCACTTCTTTTCGCCCTTCTTGGTGTTGTCCCACTTCTTGGCATACCAGTCAGCGTTCCCCTTGGGGCTGCGCGAACGCACAGGAGAGTGGACCTGGCGCCCCTTGGGGTGCTGGGCGGGCAGCTTGCCTCCCTTGGGGGGTCCCTTGCCGCCTCCTTTGCTGGAAGCGGGTGCCGGCCGCGACGGCTGGGAACCAGAGGCCTGGCCCGTCTTCGTGGCCGCCTTCGCGGTCTCTTTCACGCGCTTTTCAGCGCTGTTCTTCGCGTCCGCCAGCACGTCCCGGTCCAGAGTGCACAAGAGCGCCTCTATCTGCGACCGCTCGTCCCTTTCAAGCTCCCGGGCGAGCTTCTGTCTGAGCAAGAGATCGTAGTGTGTGCACACCCTGAAGCCGCCGCATTCTTCCGCCACCCCGGTGAGCACGATCTGGTACGCGAGCAACTGCGTGGAGGTGATGGCCTTCGTGAGGACCATCTTCACGCCCCAGTCCAGGATATGTCCATAGAACGTAGCGAATCCCACAAAAGTGGTCCTGTCCTCCAAGCTCCTCGTTTTCTTCGCTTCCACCGCGCTGCGCAGCTTCTCCTCGAAGCTGCCGTCGCCGACGGCCACGTCGATCTTGGGTGTGCGCGACCACGGCGGGCGAAAGGGGGCTTGGAGGTCCTCTCCCTCTGCCGACCCAATATAAAGGCGGCCCTGGTCCCGTGCGACCTCGCTGGCTTTCTCCAACCGAATCATAGCCTCCTCCGAGGGCATCATATCTTTAGGGAGATTCCCGAGACCGAGCTCGTCCAGGCGCTGTTTCAGGTTGAAAGACACGTGTTCCTTCTTGGGCTGGTCTCGCTCTTGCGTCGCCTTTGCAAGCGCCTCGATCGCCTTCGCCAGGTGCTCTGGCGAGGTCCCGGTGCCAGGCTCAACGCTGCCAGCCGGGCCGTTGCTCTGAGACCGTGCTGCCCGAGCTTGCACTTTAAGAGCAGCCGTGATGTGCGCAGGGGTGAGTCGCACATCTTTCCACTCCGATCCCTCAGGGTCGCCTTGGAACGGCGTGGTGTTTGCGCGGATACCTTCGATGATGAAAGTGCGCATCTGCGGGTCCGCGAAGTCCGACGGCGCTGCTGAGCTCATCTGTTCGGACATCACTCGGGCGACACTGGCATAAAACACCTCGTCGTGGCTGATTGGCTCGTTTGCGTCCGCAACGAAGTGGAGCCACTCTTCGATGGCACTGCTCGACAACTTCAGCCACTTGCCTTCTGGAACTTTAGCGATCAAAGACTGCGCCTTTCCTGACTCAAGAGGCATGATGCGGCGACTCCGAGTGCTACAGCAGGTGGTGGGCGAGAGCGTGGACGCAAAGAGCAATCAATCAGTCTGAGCCCAGACGACTCCGGAAGTGCATGGACATGCGCATGTGCTTCTCCTTGCACGAGGGGCAGTTCAACCTCGCACGCCGCAGGTAAAACCTGAAGGCCCCCTGAGCTTCCCCACCTGCGTCCAGCAGCCAGTTTTCCGATCGCGCCCAGCTGTCGCAACGGCACGTCGGCCACTTGAGCCCCAGCACGAAGGAAGGAAGGGGAGAGAGTCCTCCGCTCCGCTCCGCCCTCCCTGGACGCAAATTCGCACAGCTCTCGCTGCTGCGCATCCCGGCGACCCCCCTTTGACGTCCATCGCGGCCAGGGAGGCCACTCGGGTCACCTTGGGGCGAAACCATGCAAGCTACAGCAGTGCCACGCCGATCCCAGTCCAACCCCTTCGACCGCTCAGCGGCCAGGGGAACTACATGGGTCTCCCTGCTTCCTCCCCCTCCGCCCGGCCAGAGTGAGTAGGGAGTCAGTTTCAGCGTACCATGGCCTGTTTTGGCAAAGTGCAGCACGCGAGGGGGCTTCCGCTCATCCCACGCTAATGCAGACGGACGTCGTCGCCCTGAATTTTTCCGACTGCCCGAAAATTGCGCCTAAGAAATCTGCCCGTTAGCGGACCAAATGGCAAGTGGCCAGAGGCCAATTTTCACGAGCTACACCAGAATTTAATTCTAAGTTCTCTGGTGAAAGGGCGTCAGCATCGATATTCCGATACGCGCCGTTTGGGACGCGGACGGAGGTGCTGCACAAGTGCGAAGCACCCCCGCCCCCGTTGTGTGCAGGTGGGGGGTTAGCCAATGCCGCCCCATCTAGGACTAGCTTCTGCCGCCTGCGCACATCCGACCCCGAGTGCCCCCAGAGTGTCCGTAGCCATTCTTTCTAGCTCGCGCGGTCCGCGAAATCACGCCCAGGACGATTCTCGCGCAGCCGTCCTCAGGAGCGTGAATTTGCGCTCAGACTGCGAATCTGGGCGGTGCCAGAACGCAGAAATGAGCTCAGAATGCAATTCTGGGCGCGCGAACGCCTCGGAGCACGAGCGCTCAGATTGCGAATCTGGGCGCGCCTCGGCGCCAGAACGCACAAATGAGTTCAGACTGCAATTCTGACTGAGCGCGCTGACGCCCAGGCGCGCGTATTCACGCTCAGAATGCGAATCTGGGCGCGCCTCGGTCACAGACCACACAAATGAGCTCAGCAAGCAACTACGGGCGGGGGGGCGCGCAGGAGCGCGAATCTGCACTCAGAATGCAAATCTGAGCGCGCCTCGGTCCCAGACCGCAGAAAAGACCTCAGACTGCATGTCTGGGCGCGCTAATGCTTAGAGGCGCGAATTTACGCTCAGATTGCATTTCTGGGCGCCTCGGCCCAAGAGCGTAGAATTGAGCACAGGCTGCAATTCTGGGCGCGCGGGCGCCCAGGAGCGACTTCGCGCTCAGACTGCGAGTCTGGGTGCGCCCCAGCCGCAGATCGCATAGTCGTCCTCAGAAGGCAATTCCAGGCGCGCGGACGCCCAGCGCAAATTTGCGCTCAGATTGCGACTCTGGGCGCGCTTCGGCCGCAGACCGCAGAAAGAGCTCAGAAAGCATTTCCGGGCGCGCGGAACGCCCAGGTGCGATAACCCGTTGGGCGCGTGAGCGCGCGATTGTATTCAATTGGCTTGTCCCGGCGCGCGAGCGCACAATTGTGCTCAAATGGCCCCTTAGGCGCGCGAGCGCAGGCGCAGCGCGAAATTGCGCTCAGAAAGCCCATTCGGGTGCTTGAGCGCGGGATGGCACTCAAGACGCGCGAGCGGAAAATCTACTCTGCAGGCGCGACGCAAGTTCGCGCTGCGATTGCAATTCTGGGCGGGCCAGCGCGAGACTGCGCAGATTCGCGCCCAGACAGCACTTGTTGGCGCGCTAGCGCCACAATGCGCGATTTCGCGCACAGTACCAGTGAGAAACGGGCAGCCCTGCCAGGTTGGCCGGCGAGCCAGCACAGCAGGCCCCGCAGGAGAGACATGCGCGGGCACACGACGAGGAAGGCGCTGGCCAGCGAGGGCGCGGGCCTGGGGTGCGGCAAGCAGGCCCGCAAGGGCACGAGCCAAGGTATTTCAGTCAGGGCAGGTACACTCCAGGCGCGCTGGCGCCAGAATGAGCGCATTCGGAGTGCAATGCGCACTTTTGCGCCCTGACCGCAATTGCAGGGATTCGCTGCGATTGCACTCCTGGACGCGCTGGCGCCAGATGGTGCAGAATCATGCTGCGCAGAATGCAATTCTGGGCGTGCTGGCGCCAGAACGACCCCAGCGCTTGCGAGGCGCACCGGCATGCGACGAGGAAGGCGCTGGCCAGCAAGGGCGCCGGCCAGAGAATGGCAGCCAGGCCAGGCACCCTGCACTTTGGCGACGAGGAGCGCGAGAGTGGCAACGAGGGAGCGCCGGCGAGCGCGGCCACCAGGACGGCCTGCGACGAGGAAGGCGCTGGCCAGCAAGGGCGCGGGCCTGGGCATGGCAGCAAGGCCAGGGACCCGCAGACAAAGGGCGCTGGCCAGCAAGGGCACGGGCCGGGGTATGGCAGCAAGGCCAGGGACCCACTGGAAGGAGGCACTGGCCAGCACGGGCACGGGCCAAGGGTGTGGCAGCAAGGCCAGGGACCCAAGAGTGGCGACGAGGACCGCGGCAAGCGAGCTTGGCGACGAGAGCGCGGGCAGACAAGCCCGGCAACGACGAAGGCGATGACAAACAACACCACGGGCGCTGTGAACAGCACCTGGCCACCTTGTGGACCACTGGGAGCCTGCAAAGACCCCCCGGTGGAGCGAGTGCACCCCGCAGGGCGCTTGCTCCGCGGCGGCCGTGGTGCCGGGAACTTGCTATCCCGCCCCCGAGCCGGGCGGTGCCCCGATCGGCTTCCGGAGTTGTCGAAGACCACCGCTGCTCCGAGCTGGAGCCAACCGGGCTTTGGAAGAAATCCGCCGCTCCGTCGGGAGCCCAAGCCGCGACCGCCCACGAGTTTACGTACACGGTTAAAGCCATCAACTGATGAATCTACCAACCGTTCTGCGTCAGGCGGGGCTTTAGATTTTCCTCCCCATCGAAACCTCTGGTTTAGGGGGTATCAAAACGGGCCCCGGGGGGATGCCCAGAGGAGCCCAGAGCGGCCTCCGGCACCGTTTCCCGGACGGATCCGCTGGATCCGCTGGATCCGGTGACGAATCCCAAACCGGCGCCCTCGCCAGAGACATCCTCACAAAACGGGCCCCGGGGGGGATGCCCAGAGGAGCCCAGAGCGGCCTCCGGCACCGTTTCCGGACGGACGACTTGACTGCATAACACGCCTGGATATGCCGACGGGGGCGAAGGAGGAGGAGGAGGAGGAGGAGGACGACGACGAGGAGGAGGAGGAGGAGGAGGAGGGAAAAGTCCCGGAACACACCTGGCAGAGTCCCGGAACACCTCTGGAAGAGACCTGGAAGAGTCCGGAGCACAGGTGGCGCTCTACACGAGCGGTTCTTTAAACCTCACCAAATCTCTCCATGGCTTTAAACCATGAGAAAATCTCTTCGGTCCGGCCGTGCTGGCAGACATTCGGCGGCATTCCCGCGCCGTCTATGGGCGAACGGGAAGTTGGCGCCGCCAGGCTGGCCCACACTGGAATTCCCCAAGGGGCCAGCCTGACAGGAACCCCGCGTGAAACAGCACCAGACAAGGGTGGCAGTGGGTGGGTTACGAAATGGTGCCGGCACCTCGCCTTCGAGCCCTGCGCAGCAGAGCAGCCAGCGGTGGCCGCGGTTTGTCCCTTGGCGGCGCCGCTGCACAGATGGCGGCCAGAATCAACTGACCTCGCCAACCAGCGAAGAGAGGAGCGACAGCACCGCCACCGTCCAGAGCGCCAAGGCACCGGCGGATAGGAAGCCAATCGACCACCATTTCAGCCGAGCAACCGAGCAGCGAGGTTGGAGGAAAAGGACCGCCTGCCGTCCAGCAGCAACCAGGCCATAAGGATTCCCCTGCCATAGCGGAGAAGCGGAGAGGGGCGAAAGCCAAGAAGCCCACAAGAGCCTGCCCTGAGATTTTCCTGCCCCGCAAACCGCTGCGCGGTTTGCGGGCTATGAAAATCTCTTCGGTCCGGCCGTGCTGGCAGACATTCGGCGGCATTCCCGCGCCGTCTATGGGCGAACGGAAAATTGGCGCCGCCAGGCTGGCGCACACTGGAATTCCCCAAGGGGCCAATGCATCCAGGGTGGGCCAAATATGGCGGAAACACCGAGCAGGTGTCGAGATACGCGCAGACGCGCTCGGAAGGTAGAATTTCTTTTTCAAGCGCCCAGTGCATCCGAGCGTGCTAGCAGTCCTTCTCGCCACTCGAATCGGAGTACTCTGCCAACCACTGCGCGGCCGCGACCATGCCCCTGGACTGGGCCGTCGCGTAGCCGAACGCAGCGACCCCTCTCCAGCCCCCAGACCAGAATAAAGCCGAAGGCCCACCAGACCGTAGCGCATCATCTGCAAATCCTCGCCGGAACGCGTGCGTTCCCCAATGCTGCGCCTGGGGGAAGCCGAGCGCCACGGCGCCAGCTTTGAGGAAGCCCAGCGCCTCTGCATATCGGATGTGTGCAAATGGTGCTGGGGCCGATTTCACTGCTTCTGCCAACGCGCAGACGCCGCGCAAGGCGTGGGCCCCGTCTTCACACAGACACTTCCTTGTAACGTCCACTGGGGTTTTATAGCATTTCCTGCGCATGAAAGTCAGAACGCACTCAGTGTCATTTCGTGCAAAGCGGAATGGCGCGATAGCCGACCCCAGAGATAACGCCTTGGAGTATCGCAGACAAAAATGTCTTCTCACTGCCCAGGACAAGGCCAGATCACGCCGCCCCACGCCAGACGTCCAACTGATCAGTGCCTTTGTTTGCGTTGTCGGCGCCCACACTCGAGGACGAAGCTGACTGGCTGCCGCCTTCTCGGCTCCTCGCACCAGCCGAGCTGTGTCCGCCAGCTCGCGTGCCGGGGCGCGGAGGAGCGCCAGCGCGGAGCGGAGGTGCGAGCAATAGCGCCCCAGCGACGCGCTGCTTCGAAAAAGAATGCAGAAGGCGTCCACAGCGGCGCGCGAGGGCGGCCAGGGCGGTGCGCCAACGAGCGCCGCAGCCTCGCCCCACAGCTGCGCTGCGCTGGCGTACTGTGCTGCGCTGCGTTTCCATCCGGCGAACTCGATCCAAGCAGCCTGGATTTCGAAAGCGTCTGCCGTGGCGCTGCCTGTCCGGGTACGCTTGGCAGCAGCCTTTGGGCCAGCTTCCACCTTTCCAAAAGGATAAGCAGGCAATCGAGCCATGTCGCGGAGCGCGTCGGCAAGGACGCCGGGAGGCAGGGGTGTCTGTTCCCTCCGAGCCCTAGCCACCAACGCTAAGGCAGCCATGCCTTTTTCTGTGGATGTCGAGGATCTGCTCCTCTCTGCCAGCTGGGTTTGGGGATGGGCCGGCGGTCTGAAAGGTGCAACAGCAACAGCAGCGGGCTTGGAAGGGCTCTTTGGAGCTGTCGTCTGCAGTTCTGCTCTGCTGCACGCATTCCGGCACAATTCCAGGAATCTCGCCACAAAAGCGGGAGAGTAGCGCGCCAATGGCGCCCAGACAATTTGACAATCCTCCGTGCCCAAACCAGCGAAATCCAAAGGATCCTGAGCGTCTAGAACATCCGCCGCTCTGCGGTTGATCGGGAGTTTTTGCATATATAGAAGAAGGGGCGCGCGCTTCTGGGCGAGAGGGAAACGACCGAGAGAAGAAGGGGCGGCCGCCCATCAGGACCTCTCCATGGTGCCGGAAGCCCATCAGGGCTCCCTCAGGGCCCTCCCCCAGGGCCGGGGCTCGCTCGCCTGCCCCCTCCCCCTCCCCCTCCCTCTCCTCCTTCTCCTCCTCCTCCTCCTCCTCCTCCTCCTCCTCCTCCCCCTCCCTCGCCTGCCCCCTCCCCCTCCTCCTCCTCCTCCTCCTCCTCCTCCTCCTCCTCCTCCTTCGCCCCCGTCGGCATATCCAGGCGTGTTATGCAGTCAGGTCGTCCGTCCCGAAACGGTGCCGGAGGCCGCTCTGGGCTCCTCTGGGCATCCCCCCCGGGGCCCGTTTTGTGAGGATGTCTCAGGCGAGGGCGCCGGTTTGGGATCCGTCACCGGATCCAGCGGATCCAGCGGATCCAGCGGATCCGTCCGGAAACGGTGCCGGAGGCCGCTCTGGGCTCCTCTGGGCCTCCCCCCCGGGGCCCGTTTTGAGAGGATGTCTCAGGCGAGGGCGCCGGTTTGGGATTCGTCACCGGATCCAGCGGATCCAGCGGATCCGTCCGGAAACGGTGCCGGAGGCCGCTCTGGGCTCCTCTGTGCATCCCCCCCGGGGCCCGTCTTCCTGGGGCCTCTTGGCTTCTCCGCTTCCTGGCACCACAGAGGAATCCTCACGGCTTGGGCGCTGCTGGACGGCAGGCGGTTATCCTTTCCTCGTCGTTGGCTGGGGCATTCTCACGGCCTGGGTGCTGCTGGGCGGCAGGTGGCCCTCTCCTCCTCGTCCTCGCTGCTCGGATGGCTGGGGGTTGGTTGGCGGCCTCTCGGCCATGCTCCTGGGTGCTTGGCGTAGCGCCGGGTGGCGCTCAGCTTGCTCGGCCGCTTGGCGGACGTGCCGTGGTGAGGCGTGTCCGAGGCGCCTGCGAAGCTTCTGCGAAACTTCTGCGCAGGGCTTCCCTCGGCCCGGATGGGCTTGCCCCGTGGCCGGACGGCCCAGTGGCATCTCCCTGTGGCCGGACGGCCCGGCGGCGTTTCCCTCAGCCCGGTGGGCTTGCCCCGTGGCCGCGCGGCCCAGCGGCATTTCCCTTAGCCCGGATGGGCTTGCCCCGTGGCCGGACGGCCCAGTGGCATCTCCCTGTGGCCGGACGGCCCGGCGGCGTTTCCCTCAGCCTGGTGGGCTTGCCCCGGGGCCGGGGGCTCAGTGGCGTTTCCCTCAGCCAGGAGGGGCTGGCCCACAAGCGGGCGGTGTGGCCCGGATGGGCTGGTCCCGTACGGCCTTGCGGCGTTTCCCTTAGCCCGGTTGGGCTTGCCCGTGGCCGGAGGCTGGTGGCAATTCCCTCAGCCCGGACGGGTTTTGTTGCGGCCGGATGGCGCAACGGCTCTTTCCTCAGCCTGCGCAGGCTGGTATCGCGGTCACGCGGGTCAGCGGCCTTTCTCTCAGTCCGTAGTGGCTAGCCCTGCGCCGGGCGCCGCTGCGCCCGGACGGGAGCGCTTTCCCCAGTATGGGGACTCTGCGCGTTGTCGCTTGCATGTGCATTGTTGGCGCGGTCGGCCGGATGCGCGGTCTGGGAGCGTCCTCCCCAAGGTGCTGTATCTGTGCGCGGGGCCGCTCGTGTGAAATACGGGCGCGCTTTCGCCCAATCTGGCATTCTCTGCGCGGTTCGCTCGGATGAGCGAGCTGGGCTCTGTTCTGCCCGAACGGGCATTCTGTGCGCGTCTCCGTCCGAGTGCGCGCCTGAATGGTTATTCCAAGCGCGTTTTCGTCCGAGTTGCCATTCTACGCGCGGTTTCGCCTAAATCGGGTGTTGCGCGCGGGCTTGCCATGGCTCTGTGCGTTCTACGCGGCGTTTGCTCGAATGAGCAATTTGGTGGCGCACTGCGCCCGAAAGCGCAACTGCGCGCACTTCGCCTGGATTGGCACCGGCACGCGGATCTCGCCCATGTGGGCATCCTGGCCGCCAGCTCGCACGAATGTGCGCTCTCGGCGTTGCCGCGAAGGGAAGCGCATTCTTTGCGCGGGTTCGCCCAAATCGGCATCCTGAGCGCGGATTCGCTCGGATTGCACATTGTTGCCGCAGATTCGCCCGAATGGGCAGCCCAAAGCGCATGCTTTGCGCGGGTTCGCCCAAATGGGCATTCCCAGCGCCGATTCGCTCGAATTGCACATCGCGGGCGCAGATTCGCCCGAATGGGCGTTCTCGGTGCAAATCCGCCTGGATGGAGGATTGTCTATAGCGTGGGATGCGCGAAAGCCCCCTCGCCAGCCGCTCGGCCCATCGCCAAAACTGGCGCCCTTCATCATCGCCGTTGCGCTCGTCGCCCCTGGGAGTCGCGACGGCGTCGGCAAGGCATAGCAGGAATCCTCCTCCGTCAACGTATTGGCTCAGGTCCAAGAGTCTCTGTCTTTGCCGCTTCGCTCAGCACCCTGCCGCCAACTGTCCTTCGGCTTCTCGGCGATGTCCTTTGAGCAGTCTGAAGTGTCTGCGTTCGTCCAGGCTCTCCCCCAGCGCGCCTTCAACGGAGCCAGCAAGGCGGCAGCGGAGGAATGGTGTTCCCTCCTGGTCGGCGTCGATCCGGCACCCAAGGCGCGCCACGACTTGTTTTGGTACTTGTCCGTGGGCCGCCTCCTCGCGGAGACTATGGGAACCACATCCCCGCTGGATCTCGCAGAGCCAGTCATGCGTGATATGATCACGACGGCCATCAAGCCTGGCGAAAAGCCGTATAGCGGCACCGATGGGGAGAGCAGTGATTTCCGGGGGTGGGCAGTGGCGCCAGCCCAGGTCGCCTTCGCGCTCCGCGTGCAGGAGAAATGTGGCAAGATGACGCCGCTTGCGCCGACCCCAGAGGCTACCCTCGCGTCCACGATGAGGGACTACCTTGAAGCACAAGCGGCCTCGCAGAAACGTTCAGCGAAGGCCTTGTCCTTCAAATTGGCGGACCGGGTCGCCGAGCTCGGCTTGCAGGACTTTCCAGAAGACGGGCTCCCTTCGGAGGAGAACTTGGCTGTCTTCGAGTCCGCTGGCCGGGTGGCCAGAGAGAATGGGCGTCTCTACGTCGGGAGCGCCGAGGGGGAGGACTTGCAAAAGCACTTCCGGCCCCCTTGGTCCAAGCTTCCCCGGGTCGACGTACCAGTGGGAGACGGCAGCGTCCCGGAGCGGCACCGCCAGATGGCGGAGTTCAAGAAGGCCAAGGGGGCGAGCGAGCTGGACTACCCCTCGTACGCTTGCTTCCAGTCGCACCTCCTCGATTGGGGCATGAAGCTCGTGCTGATGAAGGTCGTCACACCCGTGGACGTCCTGGGCTACACCCTGTTGCTCAGCAAGCTCCCAGAGGAGGGCGGCGGCGTGCGGACGTCGTACCAATGCGACATACTCGCTCGGAGGTCCATGGCGAAAGCTTTGGAGAAGGGCGACGACCAGTGGAAGCGGTTCATGCGCAAGCTTGACACCGACCTGGTCCGCGACGCCAAAGACAAGGTCAAGGATCGGGCTTCCGAGGCGGCCAAGGCGAGCATCGGCAGGGGCGGCAGCGGCAAGGCCAGCGGCGGCAAGGGGAAGCTGGACGGCTCTTCGAAGGGCTCTTCCGGGGCAGCTGTGCCGGGCCCGCGGTCGCTGTCCCCGGTGGCGCCGCCGCGCCCGCGCAGCCCGTGGCCCCGCAAGCAGGGCGGCTGGGGCCAGCAGGACGGCTGGCAACAGCGCGGCGGCTGGACACATTCCAAAAAGAAGTGAGCGGAGCAGCGCGGCAGCAGCAGCCCTTGCGGGTCTAGTTCGGAGGTCTCCCGCTTTGATGGGGAATCCGAGCCTTTTCACGCTCTCGGCGGCCAGCCTTGCCAGGCGGCGCCAGGTTTAAATGGGGAAATCCATGTTGAATACCCCGACTGTGCTGGGCTGTCCCGCCTGCGGGGTCTTGTAGATAGTTTCTTGCTCAGTGCAGGCGTGGGCGATTTAAGCCCTTTGGAGCACCTAGAGTGGGCACTTGCTTTGCCTCCGTGCGAGGATGCACCCACGCCGCCGTCTGACGTGGCGAAGTGGCTCGAGAGAGAGCTGGCGCTGGACGGCGCTTCTCTGGCGCAGGCACGTTTTGACAGCTTGCAGTATTGGCGCGATCGTAAGCGAGTGCTGGACCCGCTCTGGGCGCGCGAACTGGCATCCTTGCCAGAGCACGTCCAAAGTGTTCTTGGTCCTAAGAAGAATCTGCTTGTGCTCGAAGAAATGCTGCAAGCCATAGGTTGGCCTGACCAGCGATTGGTGGTCGATTTAAAGCAAGGGTTCCCGCTGATCGGCGCACTTCCGCGAAGCGGGGTGCTGCCCAGCATTCCTTTTAAAAAGTGCTCGGAGAGCGCAGCTAGTTTAAGAGCGCAAGCTCAAGCGATAAACCAAGCCACCCTTTACCGTGTCCAGCGTCCAGTCGAGCTGGACCCCGCGGTCAGCCAGATTTTCGAAGCGAAATGCGAACGGGAAATTGCCGAAGGGCATGCCCGTTGGCGTTCTCTCCAGGACAGCTGCGTCCTGAGCGCCCGGTTCCCTGCGGACGGAGGTTGGAAAGAGCGTGCGGGGACCTGGTCGCGCAGCGCGCGTTGTATAGACGATTTTTCTGCTTCCAAAGTTAACGAGGCTGTCTCTCCTGGCGAGACGGTGCAGCACGGCACTCTCGATAAGTTTTTGACTGTGGTGTGCCAGGTCATGCTGGCCAGCGTCGGCGGAGCCGCGCTGCGCAAGGAGGATTTTGCCAATGCGTTTAAAACGCTGCCACTCGCAAGCTCGCACTTGCAATTTGCAGTTGTCACTTGGGCTTCTGCCGCAGCTCGTGGGCAATGCCTGCAGCTTTTCGCCTGCCCGTTTGGGGCCACGGCGTCAGTTTACAGCTGGGGGCGCTTTGGCGCTGCCATTCGTGCTATCCTGGCGGAACTCTTCTGGGTAATTTTTCTCCGCTACGTAGACGATTTGTTCGGAGCGGACCGTGCCTTGGCAGGTGCCCCGTACCTAGCGACGCCTGCTGGCGCAACGGACGTCGCGCGGGCAGTTTTGACTGATCTGCTCGGCTGGGAATTGGACAGTGGAAAAAGGGTGTCGGGGGCATCCTCTGCGCATGTCCTCGGTGTCAACGTGGAGCTCGACCAAGTGGCCAAGGAGCTCCATTTGACAATCCCTGCGGCAAAAGTCGAGCAGTGGTCAAGGCAAATTCGGCATTTTCTTTCCCTGGGGGCCATTTTGCCGAGTGAGGCGAGAAAACTCGCAGGTAAGCTCAGCTGGGGTGCAGCGGCCGCTTACGGTCGAGCAGCACGGGTGCATCTGGCCCCTCTGTTCCGCCATGCGTCGGGGCGGAATTCAAAAATGCCAGGGCGCGTCGAGCGTGCTCTGTGCTGGTGGCTTCGCTTTCTCAGCTGCGTGCCCCTGCGAGTGGTGCGTTGCGCACAGCCGTCTGCCCGGACCCGCTGCGTCGTCTACTCGGACGCAACGGGGCATGGAGACGTGGCGTGGGCCATTTGTCTGCCGGGGCGACGTTTTTGGGCTGCTTCCGTAGTTCCCGGTGCTGTGCGGCGCTGGG